>CM062814.1:656964428-657517731 GCA_031772625.1 Pinus tabuliformis | reverse complement strand
TCTGTTTTACTTTCTACAAATACAATGACTATTAAGAAAAAGGGCTTTACAATGATAGGTTAAATCTCCCCTATTTGATTCTGTCCTCTTAGCATCATTACACAGACAATAGTAGTCGACACTATTTATTTTGTTCCTATGTTAGAAACTTGTACAGTGAAGAGCAATGTTAAAATAAGAAATCTTTATCATAGTGTGATATATAGATCCACAACTTCTCTCACTTGTATTGAGAGTTAGCTATGTTTTGTAAACCAATCGTCTTTTGAAAATTAGTTATAATATTTGGCACCAGACATAGGTCTTCTCTGTTCTAATTCATGTCGGAGGTAAAGAGCCTACTATATATTACCTTTTTTCACAAAGTAGATTTATCAGAGTATTAAAACAACACGTTCAATACTAGCAAAGAGCCTACTATATATTACCTTTTTCACCATGTAGATTTATCAGAGTATCCTAAACAACACATTCAATACTAGCACAACTAATCTAGTGATGCTATTAGGAAACCTCCATGATGACATTTGAGGGATAGAAGCACTGGGGGTTGGTGTGCATTGTGTCGAAGCTCACAGGATTTCCCTTCTAGAAGTGAAACATGCCATCAATGTTGTCGATTGCCAGTCTTCAGATCCCGCTAGTGGAATGGTTGTCTTTGTTAGTGACATGTTGTAGTTAGCCGATGAAGAACACCATCTCAAATTCAACTAACTATTTCACTTGTTGCCGACTCCATAAGGAATTATCTTTTTCCATAATGATATATTCAGGTTGAACTATGGCTGAAACAATGTTATTGCATCAGTGTGATATATGAGTCATGACAGGATACACGTTCCCTTTCACAATTATCTAATTATTTCATGCCTGTTGATTCTCTACATTATACGAACATAATTATGAACATTGATTCTTAATATATTTATTTATGTTTTTCAATAATGCGCTCATGTGCACCATATTCCATTGCATCCCTTAGAGAATAAAATCCATCATTTTGCTTTTGTATGAATTGGATTCTCTTGAATTTTTTAAATGGCAAATAGGATAGCTCAAGTGGTGTTTCTTTGGAAGATAATTAGCAAGTTTCAGATGCTTGTTAGTGCCTATAAAGCTCTCAGATACACCTGCTCTCCCAAAAAATAGAAGATTATTTCTTTTAAAAGCAATCATAATGATTATGAGCTCATCAATTCCAACTATCCAATAGATGTTCCCAAGTGGCACTTTGCAGTGTATAGGTTCACATAATTCCCATCTTGAAAAGTCGATAGATGATCCCACTGAAAGCCTAAGAATCTGGAACAGGTTTGTTGCATATCACCCTCCTTAGAATGTTCAATGATCAAATCTTGCAATATCCATAGATCAGAAAATCATAAGTGAGTTGTGATTCAATACCTTTGTCCACCATCTATGGGAAGAAATCATTAGCTCTGTCCTTCACCATCTAAGCCTATCCATGAGCACAATGTGCATAGTCATGGCAAGGTGATTCTCCATTAGCTGACAGGGTTGAATTACTTTCTCCACTAGTTCAATCTCATATCCAGGTTTGCTACTTTCAACATCCTCCCTTTCTCACAAAGTAGATTTATCAAAGTATCCTAAGAGTGCATATGGGAACCATCCCCATGATCCCACTCAAAGCCTAAGAATCTAGAACCAAATCATTAACTACTGTTTCCTTCCCTAGCGAGAGCCTGCATTATACCATTTTCCTTAAAATGTTAATTTATTGTGGTGTTGTATGTCACATAATTCAAAGACAAACTATTTTTAATAATTTTCACTAATATCTGGTCTGCATCTTTAATGATTTCGTCATATGAAATAGAATCTAACTAGCGAGGCTCATGCTTCTATCCTGTTAAGAAGTTTAGAAGAATCCTGCATTCTACCTTTCTTAGGCTAGCCATTACTCGAACTGTTAAAGAGAGTAGCATTGGGACTTATAAAGTGGACAAACCATTGAACAATAAGTAAAAGTGTTAGGACAAAGACCTTTCTGTTGCACTCATCCCGCAACTACAAGGTTCGTTGCATATCACCCTCCTTAGAATGTTCAACGATCAAAGTGTTACAATTTTTTAAATTAGCAATAAAATGTTTTCCAGTAGTTCCCAAAACAAATCCTCTGCCTCCTCAGTCATGGATTTCCTAGGGAGTCCCTGAATTAATAAATTGTTAGTAAATGTATCGGATGTGATGTTTCTCTCCACCATATTATCACATGGGCCAAACTACTTAAGCATATTGTTACCTTTCTTACAATATCCATGGAGCAGAAAATCATAAGTGAGTTGCGATTCGATACCATTGTCAACCATCTATGTGAAGAAATCATTAGCTCTGTCCTTCTCCATCTAAGCCTATCCATGAGCACAATGTGCACAATCATGGCAAGGTGATTCTCCATTAGCTCACAGGGTTGAATTACTTTCTCCACTAGTTCAATCTCATATCCAAATTTACTACTTTCAACATCCTCTTCTAGCCACTATAACCTAAAAGCATCTGTGCATGGCTTACGAATCCCATCCTAGACCCAGTAAGAGAAATCAAGTCAGATGTGATATCCCAGAGAGAAGAACTAGTCTTTTAGCCCCCCACTAAACTATATGCTAATAAAATATATTTTAAAGTTTTTTAGTCAGAGTATAAGAATTTAAATCCTTACTTTACAGACCATATATGTACTTTTGTGTTGGATGACCTCGTGCTAATTTTAACTATTTTCTTATATGTTTCCTTTAAAGTGACTTCATGATTATATGAAAAATCAACGAATAATTACATTTTATTTATACTCAATATAAAGTAAAGGCCCCATCATTATATTGCTTAGTACAATAATTATGATAATATCTAGAATACTCAGTAGCCGGAGTTATCTCTCTCGCCTCCCACTTTAGGTTCGGTTAAACTAATGGATGGTTTGGTCCCTCTCTTCGGAGCCTAGCTTCAGGCCACCCCCTGCAAGCAATGACTGGTGTTATAGTCACATTAGAGGTGGGTTTTTCTCTATTCTTTTACATAGATGTCTGATGAATACTGTCAAAATTTATGTTTTATTTCTGTACTTAAAAGGTTTTTTTTTTTTTTTTTTTGTCATAGAGGATGTAAAGTTTGCAACTAAAATGGAGTCCTAACATAGTATGGCATTTGAAGGATCAAATGCTACAACAGTTCTTGTACCATGTTTAGAATATTTTTTTCATGAACGGCAGAGAAACCTTGCCCGCAGAGAATTCTTTCAAGCTGCTAGCAATGTTCCTCTTGGTTCACATGGATTGCATGTGCACAGTCATGGCAAGGCTACTTTCAAAATCCTCCTCTGGCTACTATAACCTGAAAGCACCTTTGCAGGGCTTACGAATCCCAACCTAGATTCCAGCCACCCAGTGCCAGAAAGCCAGAGAGAAAGACATTTCCCTTTTAGACTCTTATAACAATTGGCCTGAAAGGCCTTATCGGTTTGTTCCTCATTGAAAGGTAAACTGTAAAGGTCTTACAATGTTGGGTTGATCCTTTCAGCCAATGGGCAACGCAAGATCGTGGATGGTCTTACCTGACCTCTACTAAAGCAAGGTTATTCCAAACCTTCTAACGGTTGATGAAATTTGCTCGATTGATTTTGTTTCGTAGTTTCTTTATTCGACCTGCCCGTATAATCTGAAATGTCATGAGTCTGGTTCATTTTCTGAATAAAGCATATTTTTTCATAGGGCTTTGTGTTCTTTTGGAATTTTCACCTTATTTGTTGGGACATATCATGAATTATAGTGTCATTACCTTCATGACAGGGACAAAGGAGAACCTCACACAACTTGCTTACAATTCCAGTAGGAATAAAACAGAAGGACAACGTCAATAAAATGATTCAGAGGGTATACCTTGGGTTGTTTAATTAATGGAATTATCCAGTGTTCCTGAACTACAAGTACAGCATAAAAATCAATTGTTCAGGTTTCAATTATTGTTTACTAATCTATGATAGTTCATCACAATTCTTTTGCTAGTTCCCTGCTGTTTTAAGATTCAATGCTCTCTTTGAATCCTGAGGCTAGTAACAAACTTTGTCCTTGTTTTGATATTATCGCTTCCCGGAACCTGCTAATCTAATTACAAGTTCTACAAGAATGTATATGTTGTTACAAGTTCCAAATTTTGTTAACCATATGCTTTCTATGGAGCTTCAACAGCTCTTCAGCAATATAATCCACAGTACGTTCTGCTTGAGCAACTACCCCACTTGCTGCCTCGCAGCTTACCTTGTTTTAAAAAAAAACCATTATGGTTTGATCGTAAATTATGGATTTACTCGTGCTTTTGAAAGGTTTAATTATATCTTTTACATCTATTCTTATTTAGAATTTTCATGACAGCTTTAGATACGAACTTCGATATATTCTTTGATTCAGTGCACTCCATTTGCTTAAGTATGTGTGTCTTTCTTTTTTATTTGTAATAACCACTTTACAGATGATCTTCAGCCTGTTATTTGTTTCAGGATTTTTATTTTTTAAATATTTCGTCTTAATCCTAACATTTTGGTTATATTTCATTTCAGTAGATTGTGTCGGATTTCTTAATTTTACTTTTACTGTAATGAACGTTAATTAGTTCTTAGTTTTACATGTAGTTGATATATTATTTAAGTTGGTTGACATATTATTTCCATTAATTAGATGGATTAGTTAATTAGAATAATAAACTTGAGTTAAATTTAATTTAATATATAAATACATGACATTGTAAAAATAAAATACATAAAACAGTTTTTGTAAATGCAATATTTATATTTTGGTATTGTAGAGAATCTGCCTGTAACTCTACCCAGAATATGTGGGAGATTACACTGCCTTGTTAGAGTTTATGTGTAAATAATTAAAATAAAACTGTGTTGCGCTGTACAAATATGCGTGGAGAATCGCAACATTGTGGAGTTTGCATGGAATTCCGTTTAATACGGCCTTCTCAAGTGCCATGATTAAATTGAGTTATGTAGGTCTTAAACGGGATCGCAGAGCGGGTTTGGAGCCGGTTTAATTAATATTCAGCCCTCGTTCCATTACAGGAATCTACCTAGAAGCTACCACTGCCACATTTGGACAAATTTGAGTGTTTATTGATGCTAGGTGACGCATACAACCGCCAGGAGGAGAAGGAGAAGGAGATGGCAGCTTTGCGGGAAGGTGTTTTGCATTGTTAACCAGTAACGGTGAAATGATATAAATTGTAGTCTTGCGTTATCTCCATTCAAGGCTTTGGATTGATGTGGAATGTAGATGGGAATGGTTGGTCTTCTAATAAGAATAATTTATTTTAGATAGATTTAGTATTTAGAGGGTCATGTATTTTAATAGATGTGAGTACATCAATAAATTGGTGGGTAATAGTGTCCTTACGAAAAAAATTGATTTAGTGGTTTGAATTCACTGTATGGAATCAAAGTGGAATTATAGTTCACTTTGGATGGTTTTGATGAAAGTCAATTTATGGTATTTCAAAATTTATGGTATTTCAAAATGGAAAGTTAAGATGGTCATCAATAAATGTTTGTTATTGTCACTAGTGCAAATAAATATATTGGGTATGAAATTGTCCACAAAAATATTGTCACTAGTGCAAATAAAGACATTGAGTATGAAATTGTCCACAAAAATCAAAGAAAGTACTCACTCATGGAAGATATTGAAGTTATACATCTCTTATCCTTAATATGCTTAACATGTGATATTCTTCATTGTCCACCAAAAAAGAAGAAAGTACTCACTCATGGAAGATATTTTAAAGTATACTTCTCTTATCCTTAATATGCTTAACATGTGATATTCTTCATCGTATAATGTGTTGCTTATTACAATCCTTGAGTAAAATGTTTGATTAAAAAGTTGTTAATGAGTTTTGAATTTAAGTGTGGTTGAGATATCATTTCAACTTTTTAGAGTGGAAGTGTAATATATTTTATCTATCTTATGTTTAATTCGATGTGTGAATATATCATATTGTGCGAATAAAATACATCAAATAATTTGTGTGTGTCAAATGTTTCCATTTTATAGTATTTTTAAAATGTTATCAAAGATTTTTCAACCTTGATTATCTGGGGTTGGAATTTTGAGCAATGCTAATTTTATGTACAAACTAGGTATCGAAGGGTTGTGATCATGAATTTAGCAATGTTAATTCTATGTAAATAGTAGGCCTCAATAATAATATTTTGCCAAGATTAAGGCTTACAACAATATATTTGGTGTGCGGGTTTGTTGGACGTTGTTGAGATATTCTCTCAAAAACAACCTCTTAGCTTAGAATTTGTTCGAGCTCATATGCACTACATTAGTGTGATGTATTTTTGTTTTGAAATGTAATATATGAATATTATTTTGTGTGTAAATTGTGTACTACCTCTACTCCTCAATTTTCTAAAAATTTCTTCTTTGTAAGCTTATTAATTTCTATAATGTATCTATTTTGCATAGGACTTTCATAACTTTAATTTTAATTTTAATAATTTAATTTAATAATAACAACATACACAAATCAAAAGTTGAGACTTACATCTAAAGTAGTTACAATGTTTCCCCTTTTGATTAAATGTATTAACTAAAATAAGGTCATATGAAAAAGTGTCATATGAACTGAGTTATTGTTGTTTGGGCATGTGGTATCGATAAACCAACCATGGTCCAATGTCCCTTAGGTTTATGATATATATCCCTTAGGTTTATAATCCATCGGGTTTATAATATAAATTGTAATCATGGTCAACCATGGTCTAATGTCGTATCATGACAAGGATTGTCTCAATATGAAAATCAACCATGGTTGACAATGTTTATTTTATGATTTATAATATTTATCTTAGAGTTTTTATACCTCGGCTCTATAATATTAATCCCTTGGGTTTAATATTATTCCCTTTGGTTTATTATTCCCTTGCGCTTATAATATCATTCCCTTAGGTTAATTAATCTAAGGGTTCATATTTTCATGGTATAATATTATTCATAAGGTTTATTATATTAGTCTTAAGGTCAAATATAAATCCTTTTGGTTTATAATCATGGTCATCCATGGTCAACCATGCGCCAACATCACATTATGTCAAAGATTGTCTTAATTTGAAAATAAACCATGGTCCAACATGACATTGTGATAAATATTGTCTCAATATGAAAGTTAACCATGGTCAACCATGGTAAATCATGGTCCAACATTGCATTGTGACAAAGATCATCTCAATATTAAAATAAAAAATTGTCAACCATGGTCAACCATGGCCCGACATCGTATTATGATAAAGTTTGTCTCCATATTAAAATCAACCATTGTCAATCATGGTCCAACATCGCATTGTGACAACAATTGTCCCGATATTAAAACCGACCATTGTCAACCATGGTTAATCATGGTCAACCATGGTCCAATGTCGCATTGTGACAAATATTCTCTCAATATGAAAATCAATCATGGTCAAGCATGGTCCAACATTGGATCTATGACAATTTTTTTTTCAATATGAAAATCAAGCATTGTTTGAATATGGTCCAACATCACATTGTGACAAAGATTGTCTTAATATGAACATCAACCATGGGCAAGCATGGTCAATCATGGTCAACCATGGTCAATTATGGTAAATCATGGTCAATTATGGTTAGTTATGGTCAACCATGGTTAATTATGGCCGACCATGGTTAGCTATGGTCAACATTGGTGGAACGTCAGATTGTGACAAAGATTGTCTTAATATGAAAATCAACCATAGGCAAGCATGGTCAATCATGGTCAGCCATGGTTAATTATGGTAAATCATGGTCAATTATGGTTAGTTATGGTCAACCATGGTTAATTATGGCCAACCATGGTTAGCTATGGTCAACATTGGTCGAACGTCAGATTGTGACAGAGATTGTCTTAATATGAAAATCAACTATGGTCAACCATGGCCCAACGTCACATTATGACAATGATTGTCTCAATATGAAAATCAACCATGGTCAACCGTAGTTACATTAGGACAAAAATTGTCACTTGGTCCAACCTCACATTGTGATAATTATGATTGTCCATGGTCAAGCATGGTCGTCCATGCTCAATCATGGTCAACATTGGCCAATAAAGCATGGTCAACCATGGTCACATTGTGAAAAAAATTGTCTCATGGTCCAAGGTCGCATTGTGACAACCATGGTCATCCATGGTCAACGATGGTAAACGATGGTCGAACGTCACATTTTGACAAGGATTCTCTCAATACGAAAACCAACCATCGTTGAGCATGCACATTCATGGTCAACCATGGTGAACAATGCTCAAGTGTCACATTGTGGTAAAGATTCTCTCAATATGAAAATCACTCATGATCAGTCATGGTCAACCATGGTCCAACATTGCATTGTGAAAAAGACTATCTCAATATGGAAATCAACCATGCTCAACAATGTTTCTTTTAGGGTTTATAATATTTATCTTAGGGTTTACATACCTTGAGTTTTGCAATATTAATTCCCTGGGTTTAATATCATGCCCTTAGGTTTTTAGTATTAATCCCTTATGTTTTTATTGATGCCTTGGGTTTATAATATTAATCCCTTGAGTTTATTAATCTAAGAGTTCATATTCCTGGGGTATAACATTATTGATAAGGTTTATAATATTATTCGTAGGTTCATTATAAATCCCTTGGGTTTATAATATAAATTACTTGGGTTCATTAATCCCTTGTGTTTATTAATTGCATTGCCAAAAAAATTGTCTGGATATCAATCATGGTCAACCATGGTCAACCAAGGTGCAACATCACATTATGACAATCATTGTCTCAATATGAAATTCAGCCATGGTCAACCAAGGTGCAACATCACATTGTGACAATGATTTTCTCAATATGAAATTCAACCATGACCATTGTTAACCATTGTCAATCATGGTCACGCATGGTCCAATATCACATTCTGATAAATATTTTCTCAATATGAAAATCAAGCATGGTCAACCATGGTCCAATATCACATTGTGATAAAGATTTTCTCAATATAAAAATCAAGCATGATCAACCATGGTCCAACGTCGCATTGTGACAAAGATTGTCTCAATATGAATATCAAACATGGTCAACCATGGTCTGACATACATTGTGACAAGGATTTTGTTAATATGAAAATCAACCATGGTCAACCATGAGTATTTTAGGGTTTATAATATTCATTTTAGTGTTTATATATGTTTGGTTTATAATATTAATAATTTGGATTTAATATTATTCCTTTGTATTTATAATTTGTTGTGGTTTTAATATTAATCACATGGGCTTATTATTCTCTTGGATTTAAAATATCAATCCGGTAGGTTTATTAATCTAAGGGTTCATATTCCTAGGGTATAATATTATTCATAGGCTTTACAAATGTTAATCCTAGAGTTTAATAAAAATCCCTCCTGTTTATAATATTAATCCTAGTGTTTAATAAAATCTCTTGGGTTTATAATCACGGTCAACCATGGTCAACCATTGTCAACCATCGTCAATCATTGTCAGCTATGGTCCAATATCACATTGTGATAAATATATTCTCAATATGAAAATCAACCACAGTCAAGCATGGTCAACCATGGTCCAACGCCACATTGTGACAAGGATTGTCTCAATATGAAAATGAAACATGGTCAACCATGATCAACCATGGTCCAATGCCACATTGTGACAAGGATTGTGTTAAAATGAAAATCAATCATGCTCAACCATGTTTATTTTAGGATTTGTAATATTTATTTTAGTGTTTATATACATTTGGTTTGTAATATTAATTACTTGGGTTTCATATTATTCCCTTGGGCTTATAATCCTTTGGGTTTATAAAACCAATATTTATCTTAGTTTAAGATCAATCATGGTCAACCATGGTTCCACGTCGCATTTGAGAGAAACATTATTTGAATATGAAATTAAAGCATGCTCAACTATAGTTAACCATGTTTGTTTTAGGCTTTATAATATTTATCTTAAGGTTTATATGCCTTAGGTTTACAATACTAATCCATTCGGTGTAATATTATTCTCTTTAGTTTTTAGTATTAACCTGTTAGATTTATTAATGCCTTAGGTTTATAATATCAATCGCTTGGGTTTATTAATATGAGAATTCATATTCCTAGACTATAATATTACTGAAAAAGTTTATAATATTAATATTTTGCTTTAATTATATGTATTTAACACAATTTAAATATTAATATTTAACTTTAATATTAATATTAAACTTTAGTATTAACCATTAATTATTAACTTTAATTTTAATTTTAATATTAATATTGAACTTTAGCTTTAATATTAAGCATTAATTATTAAGGTGTTTACTATTTTTATCAATATTAATGTGTTATCTCCGTCTGCCCTATTGGCCTATCTGGATGGTCGAGGTCATCCTACAGCTCTACGTTGGTACCTACTACCGATGATGCTAAGCTGCTCAGCAAACTGGATTTCAGTGAACGAGGGTGTTGAAGAGGAGGAATCTGAGAAGGTCCATATGTTTAGATACAGTGAGTATAATTGAGAGACTTACCCAAATGGTTACCGGATAGTTAAGATGGGTGCTGCCATGCCGCGAGATTTTGGTGTGTCCTTTGGAGATCTAAGCTGTCGATTCTTTCCTTCTATCTCGAACGCAAAGAAGCAGCAGATTTAGTGAGGTGAAAACAACATAATAGGTCAATGTTTTATTAATTTTCCCAACCTTTATACCGCATAAAAAGACAACGATCCACCTTTCCGTGAGAGCACATCTTGAAACATCAACGCAATGGAAATATAAAGATGACTCCAAAGTATTTCAAGGACTTTCATTTTTAGCCATGGGAAAAATCCGATTACGAAATAACCATTTTAGGAATTATGTTCTCTAGCGTAGATGCTTACTATGCTCCAACCTTTGAAACACTTCTCTTTGTCACTTCTAATTATTGCAGCTAGATTTGGCATTATAGGGGCATGTTCACAATGATGGGCATAGCTGTGAGTTGTTTTAGAAGACGTGCCAATTACTTCCTACGAAAGACTTGAATGGTGCAAATACTCACAACAATGCAAATTACGATGCACTAGAGAACACAGTGATAAGGATACCAGGAGTTTCTCTTCATAAATTTAGCTGAAATGAAACCCCACCATAGAAGTGAAAATATCTAGTATATTAATGCAATATCGGATTAATGTAGGTTAATGCGGCATGATAGTTGCAGTTTGGTTTGTATTTCTACAGTGTGGATTTGCACGGATTGTTGCATCAACCCAGTTATTATTGTTTAAGGTAACTCCCATGATATGTGTACCCCTAAGCCTTAATATTTATTAAGATTACTTTAACCGTCCTTCGCTATTAGCAGTTTGTCTGTTTTGATACACGGATGGCGAAAGATGGCTTGCAGATGACTAGATAATTACCCAGATAGATAATTTATTGAATTGTGCTCTTGGAAGTTATCATAGAGTTGGCCTAATCTCAATTGTTGATAATCACTCCCGGGGAGAATTCTTTGCATTGTGTTCTGGGGAGATTTCATTGAAGTGTGGTTTAATATTGTGCTCATTGTGCACTACCTACATGTCATAATGCTGTCCAGAAAATGAAGGATTGGGCACAACAGATAATATGTAATCACTTTTTATAATGGAAATAGCTTATATTTTATATTATTATCACATTTCAAACGGATTTGTGATTGAAATAGATCGATAATCTGTTTCAAATATTTGTATTAAATTATTCATCATAAAGTCTGTAAGCAATCATTTGCAAGCCTTGATAGCAATGCAGTTAAAACAAAATAAAATTTTACATATAGATAACCAAAGTTGAATGTCATATCAATTACTGAAATTCATTGGACTTCCGCATATAATTTGTTAAAATTTTTAATAATATCATTAATATATGATTGCTTGACTCTGATTTTGATGGGGGCTAAATATATATATAATATCAAATCCTCTATAGATTTACTATCGTAACATAATCAATTTAACATTTAATAAAGTTTATTAATTTCCATTTATAATAATTGAAATATTAATATAATTTAATAAAATTATTTAGCAGAATTTATATTTAAAAAGTTATATTTAATAAAAACTTTAATAAGATTTACAGTTTATTAATTATTTAAAATTTTTATCATTAATAATAATTTAAGCCTTATTAATAATGTAAAAATTTTCATATTAAACGTTGTTAATAAAATTTAAAATTTATTAAGGTATATTAATAATTTTAAGTTCTTTTAATAATTTGGAAATCTTTATATTCAAATTTATTAATAATTTTTAGTAAGATAATATAGTATTGTATCAATAATGTGGAAATCTTCGTATTCAAATTTATTAATAAGATTTAGTAAGATAAAATAATAATAAGATTTATAAGATAAATAAAATAAGGTTTATAAGATAATATAATATTATATTAAAATTTATTATTAAGGTTTAAATACAATTACTTACTAATTTTAATATGTTTATAATATTATTTAAATTTTAATTATTTTATAATAATACATTAATAATTATGCATTGGTGATGTGGATGAGAGGAGCGACCATGGATGGTTAGGGTTTGGGACAGACTTGCAAACGATAGACCTGCACAGACCACGACAATCTGTCATCGCTCACCAGTAATAAGACAAACACTATACGACAAGGAATAGTACGCAAGCAATGGAACCCCCCCAGGGGGAGGAGATGGAGCCTCCCCCCAATGACGCTGAAAACATTCCGATGCATATAGAAGATGTCAGGAAGAAACACCAGGAAGATGCGGGAACAAAACCTGAAACCTTGCCAGACAATACGAACAGGAATGAGGCTCCCAAAGCGATGTCGCAACCTATAAGCCTGTAGCAGCCGAAAGACCTAAGATTGAGCTCCCAAGTCACTGGATCAACACTCAAATCTAGTACATGAAGGATCACGCCTTGATTGGAAATTTTATAGGCTTTTGGCCCACATAGAAATCTTTGTATGGCTGGATTGCAACCAAGTGGAAACCAAAAGGGCTCATTACCCTGAAGTTGGGTCCTAAAGGCTTCTTTATGGCGATTTTCAATTGTGTAGAAGACGGAAACAGAGTTCTCGACAGAGGACCATACTTTTTCAATGCAGCAGGCCTATATCTAAGAGACTAGATTGAAAGATTCAATCTGGAAAAAGAAGATTTAAGTTGGGCACCAGTTTGGATCCACCTTTATTCCCTCCCTTTGGAGTACTGGGATGAAGACTCGCTGCAAGATATTGGGAATGGTTTAGGGGAATTCATCAAAATCGTAGAGGAGATGAAACTCAGGTGATATACCTCCTATGCCCGAATATGTGTCTATATGCACCTCAGCAAAGCTCTCCCAGACGCGGTAAGTCTATATCATGATGATTTTGAATGGATACAGTCAATAGATTATGAGCATGTTCCATTCCGATGTAGAAAATGCCATGCCCTTGGCCATCTATTTCGTGACTGCCCTTCAAATCTGAAAACCTTGACCTCTTCCACTCCAGACAAACCTGACTCAGATGGGTTTACCAAAGTCACCAACCACAAAAAGAATCACAAAAAACCCTCTTCAATCCCTAAAAAACCTGTTGCCAATGCTTCCATGCCATCCACCAGCAATAGCTTTGAGACCCTGAATCAGTCGGAGCTAAATAACTCTGAGAACCCTGACCATTCTGAGGAAATTCCCAAGATGACTCCTCAATCCACTCCCTCGAGCTCAAAGAAGGCCCAAAAGTTTGTGCAATCCACAGATCTCAAATCTGCCTCTCCCAGTAGGTCCCCGAAATGGAATACTCAGGGCATGGATGTTGATAACGTGCAACAGGAAACCACGACTGTAGCAGAAACAACAATGGAACGAAGTGAGGCCCAGCACATGGAAGAGGAGCTAGAGAGCTTCGACATTGGAGATCTGGATATACTTGGATTAGAACAAGCTTGCAAGAAAAAAGAATACGACAAGATCCCAGAAAGGCAGCTGGAAAACTTAGAAGTCATCCTCTCTAGAGCACAACAGCAAAGATCACTAGGCATCCAGCCTGGGAGTCAATGGGATGGTAAAAACATTTCTAAAGACAATAAAAAAAGAGGAAGGAAAACAGATCTTCAAAGAACCATCCGCATTGGGGAAATGTTGGTGGAATCGGGAAGATATTCCAAGCTTACAAAGTATTACAATCCCCTACCTAACAGTGCATCATGAAGCTCATTTCATGGAACATCAGAGGGCTCAACAGCCCCGGGAAATATAGACTGATAAAAAACATGATTCAACAGGAGAAACCTCAAGTCTTCTTTTTGCAAGAAACCAAATGTAACTCTACAACACTGGATCAGACCCTTGCAAAAGCATGGCCAGGCAGCAAAGCAGTAGCAGTGGATGCCTCAGGAGCATTAGGAGGACTAGCAATAGTCTGGGATGAACGAGCTATCACGCTTACTAACATTCATGCAAGTAAGAATTTCATTCAAGCCACCTTCCATATTACAGGGACAAATGTGCATGGTCACCTAACCAATGTCTACTTCCCCCAGGAGGCAATGAATAAGATAGACATATTGAATACTTTAGCTTTGATCAACTCTGAAAGAACTCATCCACTCTGGATCACAAGAGGAGATTTTAATATGATAACAAAGTTGGAAGAAAAAAGAGGGGGCAGGGCCAAACTGGAAAATGAAAGCATTCATTTCAAAAATTTCATCCAAGACAATTGGCTCATAGATATGCCATTCAACAATGGAATCTACACATGGAATAACAAACGAGTAGGTGCACATCAAATTGCCTCTCGATTGGATAGATTCTTGCTATCTGACAATGCAATCCATCTTGGAGGGGACTTCTCAGCTTCAATCTTACCACTCTCAGGCTCAGATCACTGGCCTATCATGCTTCAATGGCAAAGGCCAGGAAACACTACACGAAGGCCTTTCCGCTTTGAAGCCTTCTGGGTGACACATCCAGACTTCAACAACCTGATAAATGCGGTTTGGAAAAATTTCAAACCCCCAGATGGCTAAAAAATGTATCAATTCCAACAAAAACTCAAAAATATCAAGAACAACATCAAACAATGGAATCAACTTACCTTTGGCAATATTTTCCAAGCACAAGTCACTCTAGATCAAGAAATGAAAAAACTACAGCAGAGGATCATCACGGAAGGAAGATCTGAAGTCCTCTCAGAGCAGGAAAAACACCTACAAACACAAATAACAGAAAGAGCAAAGCAAGAAGAAACACTTTGGAAACAAAAGTCAAGAGTTAGATGGCTTAAAGAGGGCGAAAGAAACACAAAGTTCTTTCATCGCACTACTATCTAGAGAAGAATGCATAACAACATCACTTACATCCAGAATCGGCAAGGGGAACGGCTGGAAAAACATGAGGATGTAGAACAAGAGCTTCTTACTCATTTTAAGTAGGTACACCAAGAACCTCAGATAGATCGACTTCCGGCTATAGAGAAAATTACCAAGAATGTCCCAAAGATCATAACAGAGGAACACAATCAGCTCCTCCTCAGGCCAATATCTTTACAGGAAGTGGAGAAAGCCATGCGACAACTCAAAGAAGGAAAAGCGCCTGGCCCAGATGGTTTCACGTCCAATTTCTTCCATAACTTCTGGGATCTAATTAAAGAGGAGGTCTAGCAAGTCGTTGAGGAATCTAGGACTAATAGATGGATGCTTCCCTCTTTGAACGCAACCTTCATTGCCCTCATCCCCAAGGAAGAACATTCTCAGACTCTAGACAAATTCTGGCCTATTGCTCTTTGTAATGTCATATACAAAATCATCTCCAAAGTTATTGCTTCAAGACTAAAACCACTGCTTCCATTACTCATATCACCAGAGCAATCAGGATATGTGGAAAAACGACAAATCACGGGTGGCATCATTCTCACTCATGAGATTATTCACTCCTTAAAGCAGTCCAAAAAATCAGCTATGCCCCTAAAAATTGATCTCTATAAAGTTTTTGATAGTTTAAGCTGGAAGTATATTCAAAAAATGTTGATAACCTTTGGCTTCTCCCCCCTTTGGGTTAGATGGGTCATGAGTCTGATAACGTCTACCTTCTTCTCCATTTGGTCAATGGGATCCCTTCCACCCTCTTTCTCCCCTCCAGAGGAATCCGACAAGGCGATCCCCTATCCCCTTTTCTATTCGTCATAATAGCAGAAGGACTCAGAAGAAACATCAAATAATCTCTTCACACCCAACAATTGAGAGGACTCTCCTTTCCCAACACCCCTACTTTCACCCACCAACAATTCGTGGATGATAACATGCTGTTTGGCCATCCCTCGGTCCAGGAAGCCCTTAAATTAAAAACCATTTTGACTGAATTCTTGGATGCCTCTAGAGCTTGCATTAACAAGGCTAAATCCCAATTTTTTTCTTTCATACCCCTGCTATAACCCAATCCTCAATTGCTCGGATCCTGGGTTTTACGATAGCCACTCTCCCCTCCAATTATCTGGGCGCCCCTATGATGGATACTGCTTTAAAGCACTCATCTTGGCAACTGCTCTTGGAAAAATTGGAAGCCTGTCTCTCTTCCTAGACTTACAGAGCTCTCAACATGGCAAGCCATATAGTCTTAATCAAAGTTGTGCTGCAATCCATGCTGCTCTATCTTTTTTCAGTTCTGGCAGCGCCAAAATGGGTTCTCAAGGAAATTAAACATCTTCAAAGAGCCTTTATGTGGGGAAACACAGGACAAAAGCGAAAATGGGCATTAGTAAAATGGGATACAGTATGCCTTCCGAAAAACTCCAGAGGTACTGGGCTTTGTGATCCTCAACACAGTAATGTAGTCATGGGAGCACGCATCTGGTGGAAATGGATCTCAGTGCCGCATACTCCCTGGGCTATCCTCTGGACAACAAAATATGCCAATAATCGACCAGTAGACGACTTAATCCGACTCAAAGAAGTTGGCCCAGGATCCCTAATCTAGAATGCAGCTAAACAACATAAGGATTTAATTCAACAACACAGCTTCTGGGAAATTAGGGATGGTAATAATGCACGGTTCTGGGAAGACTCTTGGTAGCAAAGACCCAAGCTGAAGGACCTGATCAAACCCCACCAAATACAGGACTGGGAAGGGCAACTGATGGTCAAGGTAAATCAACACTGGAGGCCTACTCACACACAGGGATACAGGCAATGGATAAGCTCAGACCACATCATCAGGCAAGGCACACAACCCATCAAGGAAAATCTGGAAACAAAGCTTTCAAACAGGAAAATACGCTACTCTAACAAGAAGGATATAATTAGATGGGGTTATGAGGCGAGAGGAACCTTCACTACACAAGAGGCATATAATATAATTATAAGAAATCTTATAGTCAAGGACCCTCTATGGAACAAAGTATGGGCCCCCACCATTTGGCCAAAAGTTTCCACTTTCCTCTGGTTGCTATGTCAAAATAAAATCCTCACTTGGGACAACCTTCAGAAAAGAAGCTTTCATGGGCCTTCTATGTGTCCCAACTACAAACAGGCAGAAGAAACCACTAAGCACCTCATAAACTCTTGCCCATTGGCAAACAGACTATGGGAAAAAGTAAGCTTCAGATGCCAAAAATATGGACGAATTAAGGAGGATATCACCAACACTGTGCGCACTTGGGCAATCAGTCCATATAAAAGCAAACTGTTAAACGCTTTATGGAAACTCATCCCAGGTCTCCTCATGTGGACTGTCTGGAAAGAAAGAAACCATCGCATCTTCAAGGACCAATCCTCCCCTTTAGAAATCCTATGGAATAATGTATGTCAAAACCTTCGAGAAACCTTAATGCTTCAAACCTGGTATGAAGAAGACTTTCCTTCCATTCCACAGGAACAGAGTATATGGGTAAACTAGAATCTTCAGTGGGACCAGATGTAAGCAAATCAGGGTAAAACTTCCTCAAATGGAAAGACACCAGACAGATGGATTCTTCTGCCCCAACATATGATACAACTTAACTTCGACAGAGCATCTAAAGGTAATCCAGGAAAAGCAGGATATGGAGAAGTCTTCAAGGATCACAATGGAATTCCTTTTCTAACCTTCATAGGCTCAATTCATTGGGATACGAATAATTCGTCTGAATTAGAAGGGCTATGGCAGGTGCTTCTCCTTGCTCAACTCCATGGTTTCTTCCAACTTATAATTGAAGGGGATTCTCAGATTCTTATTAACATGGTTAATCAGATTCTGCAGGGGGCATCATCATACAAAGTTGGCAGCAATTGAAGATTGGCAGAACGATTAGAACTCATTAAACAATGGCTCTCAATCCACAGAGTAGTAACCCTTAAGTACATTTGTAGGTATGGAAACAAAGTAGTTGATCTTTTAGCTAACATTGGAGTGGAAAGTGGAAGGACCCTACATGCAGGCACACTTAATACTATTGCCACTACTCTTTAGTTACAGTAATACAATGATTTAAAGATGATTGAAATGGTATAGGAAGAAGAAACACACCCACATGCGAGTGATTATCAAGGCATTTTAAATGATAGGACGGTCGGATGGTAGAAGGGCTGGCCACATGGCTGCCTGCTTCTTTCCCCATGCCAAGCTGAGAAGCATTCAAGGCACCTTGCAGGTGCCATTAAATGAGTGCTATGGTTGAGACATCACCACAACGCTCATAACAATGGCTTCTACATACCATTATGTTATTCCTCCTCCCTTGCTCCACTATGTTTGCCCTCCTTAGGCCGCAGAGCCCTGTTCCCGTACTGTAACGGGTAGCCACTGCTGGTTGCTAAGTTGTATAGACCTGGGCAATAGATTTCACTATTCTCACACTAGGCTCTGCAACTTAGCTCCTGCTCAAACCTCCTTTGTCCATTCTCTACGCAGTTATTCCACCAACCCCTCTGTTGCTAACCTTGCTTTCAATCCTGCCATGGCTCACATCCGTCATTGAATGCAAAGTAGGAGAGGAGGCACTCACGATGGGAGCATCCGCCCTCCTGCAATACCCAACCTTGACTCTGTCTCCCCTGCCTCTTCAGCTGACAATCCCAATCCATATAGCCCCTTCTCTGGTCGATACCTCGACACCCGCAGCGGAAGGGGAAGAGCTCAGCTCCAAGGTGCAAGAAGGAGGGATGTCGCTACTCACACAACCAATTTTCCCCTTCCTCTGCATCCAGATCCCCATACAATGCAATTCTGTTTTTGCTGCACCCTGAATCGCCTTGTAATCACAGCCACCATTACTATCACATTCTCTGAAGAAATTGACCTACCAGCACCTTTTCCTGAGCATAATGATGAGTATCAAAGGGCAGCACCAAGCAATAGGGGCATTCGCAACTTAGGCAAATAGCAACTCGACAAAGATAGAGCCACCCTGCATAGTAAAGTGTTGGATGGTAGTCAGCAAGCTTCTGAAGGCAAACCTGGTGACATGTAGGCTTCAAGAAGCTGACGGGGTGACACGTTTGGAACGCATGTGGGAGCGGGCAACACCGAGGGCGCCCATATAGCTCAAGGCAGTGGCACATCAGCAGAAGAAGATGATTGGTATAAATACACGTGTGCAATCGAGGAAGAACCAACCCCGAACAATCTTTAGTCTCGACACTTGGCAGCCAGGTGACGCCCTTTTGCTAGGTGGATGCTTTTTCAGATGATGGGGCAATTATGGTTAAGTCTGTTGTTTTATGGTTATGTCTACGCAATGTCTAAGAAGTTTTTTTGGTCAAAACTAATAACCCCTGTGTGGCTTTTCTTTATTTCTTGGAATGGTTTGCCCTTTCATGGGGCAGTCAAGGATAGACAGTCTTATTTTGTGGTGAACGATGCTCAGTACTATTAAGTCCATGCCTCACTGTAATTACTTTTTGTATCATATTAATAGAACAATCTTACTTAGAAAAAAAATAATTATGCATTTATCTATACATTAACGCATAACCCTTATGTTCATCATGTCTATAGTTAATAATAGAAATCATGCTTAATATATTTGTAGTTAACCCTTAAAAATCATAGACATAGATATCTCATTACAATTAATAACTTTAACTCATAAATTTAATATGACTTTAATATCATTGAATAATTAAGCTTTTATTTACATTTAATTTTTAATATAACTTTTATGACAATTTCCAACAATGTAACCATGCTTAGCTTTAGTTAATATCATCTTATAATTTACATAGTCGACAGTAGCTTATTTGATATTTAAATTTTCATAATATTCAAGTTTTAATATAACTTATTTTGTCAATAGTGCAAGCATATCCAACCATGGTCAAAACATATCAAGTAGGGTCAACCATGGTAAACCGTGTCACCATTGTAATACATTGTTGACATGGTCAACCATAGTGAACATGACTTGCCATGTTCATTTATATTTAAGCATTGACATCCACTTCTAAATCTATACATGTCAACTATGGTCGACTATTATTGACATGGTTAATCATAGTCAACATGGAAATCATAGTTAACAATAGTCAATATGACATCAATGGTAATGCATAGTTACCGTGGGTATCACAGTCCATCTGTAGGTGACCTATAGTGAACCATAGCGTACTATATTAAACCATAATAGATAGTCATCATTGACCATGGAGGCATGTAGTTGATTGTAAAACAATAGATAACCATGAACAACCGTCATCACAATGGTAACCATAGTCAAATCATGGTCAAATTTAGAGAACCTAAAGTCAAAATACAATTGATCATATTTAAATCATGTTCAAACCATGGTTAGCCATAATCAACCATATTCAACAATGGTTGAACTTATCTAATCCATGGTGAAACAATGGTCAATCATACTTAAGTCATGATCAAGCATAGTCAATTGTGATCAACCATAGTCAACAATGTTTAAACATGGAAAACATGGATAACTATAGTCAAGTGTGGCCAACCATAGTCAAAAAATTGCTAACCATAGTCATTCGTAGTCAAATCATAGGGTGAATATGGAAAATCATAGTCAACCATAATTTAAAAAATCGTTAATAGTAGTCAAACCATAGTGAGTGATGTTGAGCATTAGTCATACATGGTCAACTATAGTCTATTCATGGTGAAATATAGAAATATATGGTGAGTAATGGTCAAATTAATCAAACCATGTTCACTCATGGTAAACATGGTCAGACAATGTTCACCCATGGTTAATAGTAATATTAATAATATAGTCAAAGTTAATATTAATATTAACATTATTCTAATTATCAATAGCAACCTTATTGATGTTAAGATTAAATTATTAAACAATTCCAAAACTTAACTATCAATGAGTAATGTTGACTATAGTTACACCACATAATAATATTATTTAATGTGGTTGTATAAAATGAATTATGTGAAACTCTTACGAAGATAAATGCTTTAATAATATGATGAAGAAAGATAGCATCAGATTGAAACAAATAGACTAATGTTACAAACATGTCAACCTCACATTGTGATGTTGGAATGGTAGAGAAATTTATTCAATGTTGCAATGGAACAAATATTCTCGCAATGTTACATTATATTGCAACTTATCATAATGCGACATTACACAAACAGTCAACCACGTTTACTAATATGGTTTAAAAACAAAGAAAACTATCAAACGCAAACTGTACCGAGTACCTATTTTTTTGAGTTAGAAGAAAATCATCCAATTTTGCAAAGTGTTGATTTTAGAATACACCTTTATTTGGAGCTTATTTTTGACACTTTAAATTTTCTTATGTATCATGTATGGAGATTTTTTTTAAAATGCTAGTGATTTTCATGCTCATTTTGAAAATTGTTGATGCAACATCAACCCCTTTTTTAGAGGTCTTATTTTTGACACTTTAAAGGTTATGATGTATTAAGTGTGGATATTTTTTTTTACATGTTTGTAATTTTTGTACAGATTTTGTAAACTATCAACATTTTTTTTAAAGCATAATTTTGACACATTAAATTTTCTTATATCCTAAGTATAGACATTTTTTTAGAAATGTTAATTATTTAATCATTTTTCAAGTTGTCTTATTTCTCTTCTTGTATTTCATTCTAAGATGTTTGTTTTTTAAAGGTTTTCCAAACATGAGTTTTTTGTTTTTCTTTGGAGTGTTTTTTTTATAATGAAATTTTTAATGCAATGCTTAAAACAAAAAAATATTAATATTTGAGATTTTTTTTTTTTCTATATCGTTAATCAATACTTCAATACACATCGAATAATTCTCAATAAAAAGTAATAATTTTAAACACTTCAAAAAATATTTATTTAGAATATAGATATAATTACAAAAATACATAACATGATAAATAATTTTTTTAGGAAAAATTACATAAAAAAGGTTAGAAAATTAACAAATTTTATGAATATTTTATGTTTTTTTATATCCAAAAATGATGATATTCCAAGCTATTTTAAAAAATAAAATGATTCAAATACAATTTTAAGTAAAACTAGCAAAAAAAATTCGTTAAAAAAAGACACACGCAATTATAAAAAACAATAAAATAAAATAAAAACACAAATTTCTTAGAAACAAAAAACAAATTAAATTAAAAAAAAAAACTATGAAAAAAAATATAAAAATTATAGAAAAATTAAAAAGAACTAAAAATAAAAACATAATAACAATTGTTTTGGAAAAAAATATCAAAAAAAAATTGAAAAAATAAATGCTAAAATAAAAATAAAAAAATTAAGAAAAACACAATAATAATAATAATAATAATAACTAATAAAAATAATACTTAATTCATGTATCGTAGAATAGATGGTGATGTGGTGTACTGTTAATTGAGTCTGTGATGTGAAGGTGGTTGGTTGAAAACTTTGTGGGCAAAAATATAGTCATGTTAAGTGTTGGTGTGGCCCAAGCCAAGTGTGATCCCCCAGTGATTTTGATGACTTAAGTGCCCTTGGGCCATGGTTTCTTAACCCTGAAATCAATCGTAATGTAATCTCTGATGAACGCATACCACTTGACAACGAAAAAAAATTTGAAAAATAAAAAATAAAAATAAAATTAATTAAAAAACCAAGGCCCAAGGGGCCCTGGGTGAGGCAAGATCGATTCCAATGCCTAACACCTATCGGGTAGCACAACTCCTTGCCCACCCAAGGCCCTTTGGATCATGGACCTGGGCAGGGGGAGATGTGCGACCCCATGGGTCATGGGAGGGTGTTTGAGGGTTGCGTGACCCAATCGGTCATGAGCAGGGCCAGGGTGATTTAGGGAATCATCCTTTCCTACACCCAAGGCTCAGGGTTGTAGACCTAGGCATGGGAGGGAGTTGCTCGACGTTGCCTTCGCCGAGGGCCCATGGGGTCGTGGGCCTGGGCGAAGCGTAGGGTAGTTTCCTGCAACTCTTCCCACCACACCACACCATGAGACCTACAACCCCACAGGCCATGGGCGATGTAAGGTCAATTCCCAGAATCAGCCAATTCCCTACCGAAGGCTCAAGGGGACTCAAATTTTTTTCTTTCAATTTTTTTTTTTGTTTAAATGGGCTTTATTTTTTTACTAATATATTTATAATTGTTTTTAATGTTTTGTTTATTTATTTATTTAATGTTTTTTTTATTTTAATTAATTATCGAATCATGTATATTATTATTATTATTATTATTATTATTATTATTATTATTATTATTATTAAATTATTATTCATTATCATTTCATTATCATTATCATTATCATTATCATTATCATTATCATTATTTATTTTGATGTTTTTTCCTTTATTTACTTCTTTTTATTTTTATTTTTTATCTTTTATAATTTTTATTTTTACTTTTTACCTTTTTCTATGTTTCATTTTTTTTAATATACTTTTCTATATTTCATTTTTTGTCATGTTTTTTTAGTTTTTTAATGTTTTATTATATATTTTTATTTATTATTATTTAAAAAAAATGTGTTTTTTTTTTTTTTTAGTTTTTTTCCAATTTTTTAATTTTTGTTTTCTTTTGTATTTTTTCCTTTTTATTTATTTATATATTTATTTATTTATTTATTATTATTATTATTATTATTATTATTATTATTATTATTATTATTCAGGGTCCTTGTTGATCCTCATATAGCCACCTGATCTCATTATGTTTCAATTTCATAGTTGATTTTAACATTTTCAAGATAATGGATCGAGTTCACTTGCACAATGTGTAAATTTCATGGTTGGTCTTTAATTTCACCTGTGCTACATGTGAATTTGATGGTTGATTTATAATTTTTTGTTGCAATGTGTTAAGTTGTCTTAGGGTAAGATTTCAAAATCGTTATACTTTAACATTTTTAAAAAATGACTCTTTGTATAGTGAATCTTTCATTTATCTGTTCATTTATAATATTTTTTAATTCCATGGTTCAAATATGTTGAAAACTTAAGGTTTTTTGTAGTCATGATCTTTGGTTTTAATTCCATTGTTTACAAATTGTCGAAATTTTAAGTTTTTTTCTAAGTGATGAAATTTTATCTTTAATTCTATGGTTGAATATAATTATAAGTATTTTTTCTTTAACACCATAACTGAATATTGTTGGAATTTTAAGTGTTTTAAGAGACATGATATTTTATCTTTAATGTCATGCCTAAAAAACATTGAGTTTTAGGATTTTTTAGAGACTTAATATTTTATCTTTAATGTCATGCCTAAAAATCGTTGGACTTTTAATTTTTTTGGAGTCATGATATTTTATCTTTGACATTATTATTAAAAAATGTTGAAAATTAACCAAAAAAAACATTATTCAAGCATGAACACTTCCCATTTTCAAGGTGTTTTTTGCACCAAAACATTGATTTTTATTGGCTTTTACTACCATTTTAAAAATATGTTGAAAATTTACCTCGAAAAAAATGGTTATTCCAAAATCAACACTTTTTCATTTACAGGTTGTTTTCTCATGTCTTTTTTGGGGTTTTTTGGTTAGAGTTCTCGTTTTGAGTTTGCAGTTCTCATTATATACTTTACTTTGTTGACTATGTTTGATAATGTTTGCCTATGATTTACAGTCAACGTTCTTCAACTTCGGCCAAAGAAAATCTTTTAGTGATATAAATAGTAAAACATAGTCAACCACATTAGTCAAACATAGTCAACCAAAGTCAGCCTTTATATTCCATGTTTAAAGAGTTGGCTACGATCAAACTTGGTTAATCCTATGTTTACTAGTTTTAACAAAAATCAAGCTTTGTTCACTCATAGTCGTCATTCATCAGTGTAACTCAACTACATTCAATTATAACTAACCATGGTTGTCCAAAGTAAAACATTTTTAACCTTAGTCAGGTAATGTCATCCATGGTTAGTTACAATAAAGATTAAAAGATTTAATAATAATAAATAATTTTACCTGTAATAATAAGAATAGTATTATTTTTAATATTAAAATTGACTATATTATTATTATAATTATATGATTGAATATAATATTTAGAGTTGAAAACAATGAATTTTTTTCAACCCTATAACATTAATAATAATAATAATAATATATTATTGATTAATCGTCTATTAAAATTATTCATTAATATTAATAATGAAACATGTTATGACATTGTAATGGTGCATAAATCTTTTCATATTTTTCAAAACATTGTTGCAATGTGAAAATCATAATCACCATGTTAGATTACATTTCAATTTATCCAACATTGTATTCCGACATAACAAAATTTGTCAACTGCATTAACTAATGTGGTTGACTATGTTTGACAGTCGACACTCTTCAACTCCAGTCAAACATATTTTCATGTTAATATTATTGACTAATATTCATAATCAAACATAGTTAAACAAAGTATCCATCTTTAGTCAATGTTTAAATAGTTCACCATGATCAAACTTGGTTGACTCTATGTTTGTTAGGTCTAGCAATAGTCATTCTTGTTCACTTATAGTTGTTCTTAGTTAACGTAACCTAATCATATTCAATTATAATTAGCCATGGTTGACCAAAGACAAATACTAAAAACCTTAGTCAACTAAAGTCATCCATCATTTGTTACAATCCAGTTTTAAAAATATTTAATAATAATAAAAATACTACAATTAATAAATTTAACTAATAATAATAATAATAATAATAATAATAATTAATTTGACTATGTTATTATTATTACCACTTTTTAATTGAATATAATATTAATATTTAACCATACTCAAACTTCATCTAGCTTATAAAATTCTAATTAATAATAATAAAGGTAACTAATAATAATCATAATAATAATCATAATAGTATTAAGGTTGACTCTATTAGCGATATTTACCTATAGTCAATTGTGATTGTATAAAGGGAAAGAATGGTAGCCATAGTCAAATATATTATTATATAGTTGAATATTTTTATTAGTAGTTGACCATGATTAAATTTTGTCAACCCTATAATAATAATATCATAGGGTTTACCAACCTTGTTCGCAAGCCCTAATAATAATAACACTAGGGTTTGTGATTGATTTGTAATGATTAATAATATTAGACTTTGTGAGTAAGATTTACTATTGTTGACTTAAGTCAATATTGGTCAATGAAAGTAAACCATGGTTGCACATAGTCAATATTTAACTTTTTTTAATTTTGACTATATTAATATTGTTGAAATGTCATCAAATAATATTAATAATCAAGCATGTTGTAACATTGGAATGGTACAATTTTTTTCCAAGATCACATTTTTCCAAACATTGTCACAGTGTGACAGTCATTGCCGCAATGTTACATTACATTGCAATTTATCCCATATTGCATTGTGACAAAAAAAATTAGTTAACCACATTTATTAATGCACCTAACTATATTATCATTATTATTTCATGATTAAATATAATATTAATAAGTGGTCATAACCAATCCTTTGAACCTTATTACATTATTACTAATATTAATAAAGTTGATGAATAATAACATCATTATAATAATAAGATTGACTATATTAACCATATTCAATTCTAGTTAACCATAGTTGTCTAAGGTCAAATATTGACAACTCAGTCAACCAAGTTCAAACATTGATTGAATATATTATTAATCGTTAACAATAATCAAACTTGTCCAACACTATAACAATAATATTAAAGCGTTGACAAAACTTATTTAGAAGCCCTAATAATAATAATATTATAGTTTGTTTAGGTTTTAATATTTAATAATATTAAGGTTTGTGATCAAGGATGATAATCATTGAATTAGCTCAATTTTAATCACCTAAAATCAACTTAATTTAGCCACAGTGAAAGTTTAAAAATGTTTAATAATAAAACTCTTAATATTAATAAAGTTGACTACTAATTATAGAAATATAATAATATTAACATTGATTTTATTATTTTTATTAAATGGTCAAATATATTATTAGTAATATTAACATTAATAATATTATTATTGCTATTAACATTAATAACATTAATATTATTAATATTAATATTAATAAAACTTATCAATAATATTTTACATATACTCATATGGTAATATGTATATAAATAGTAATAACATCAAATATTGACAATTTAGTCAACCAAAGTGAACCATTAATTGATAACCATGATAAGCTTGGCCATCCCTATAATAATAATATTATAGAGTTAACCAAACTTATTTAGATGCCCTAATAATAATATTAAGCTTTGTGATTAAGATTTATTATGATTGACTTAGTTTAATCTTAATCAATAAAGATCAATTTAAATTAGTCATAGTGAAGGTTTAAACTATTTAATAATAATATTTTCATCAACAACAACAACAACAACAACAACAACATTATTAAATAATTAAATATATTATTATCAATATTAACAACAATAGTAATATTATTTCTATTAATATTAATAACATTAATGTTACTAATATTAGTATTAATAAGATTTATGAATAATATTTTGCACATATTCATATTGTAATGCATATATAGTAAAATTAAAATTAACATTAATATTAATATTAATAATAATATATTAATGTTAATATATTTACATATTAATTTTAAAATTAAAATGTTAATATTAATGTCAATGTGCCCTTTTAATTTGATAATTAAAATATTATGAATTTTCTTAGTATTAAAAATTATTATTAATATTTATATTCATTTTAATGTTAAATTTAATATAAACAACTCTGACATATTAGATCAAATTCATCAACGTTCTTTAACTATAATCAATTAGGTTCAATAAATCGACCCCAGATGATCTCGCAATTAACTAACCTAACTACAATAATAATATTAATGTAGTGTAATTTTACACATTTATACCTACCAATGAACATATGAGAATGATGCCACCTACGGATATGAACGAAATTAACAAATATAATTGTGCTGATAAAAAATCACAAGGCCACCAAAATTTCCCATAATGATCCAACCCGTGTTGGCGTGACCTAATAAGTGCCACACAGATCGAATCCATTTATAACGCGTTAGAAGGATTTTTCATTTTCGTTAGGTCTTTATTTTCACAATCGCGAGCTTTTTGTCGAAAACGCTTGTGATAACTATCATCATAAAATCTCTATGCAAAATCGTTTTACTCGTGATCTAGGATACTCACGAGTTCACTGTTTCATTTATCCAAAATATTACATACATGCACGGCACTTGCGTTCTAACCCTCTCATTCTACCCATGAATGTTTGAAACAAAGTACAGGTACATGTGCTACTCGGTCAAACTATCTCTCACCACGAATCGTTGATATCAACTATGCCCCCGACAAAGTGCTTGCCTTCACATGACTCACAGATGATTACTAATTCTGTCAGAAGATAAAACAACATGCCTAGTCACTACACTAACATATTCTCGACGACTTGATATGTGGGTAACTTCAAGGAAAATCTCACATGGCGACAAGTTTTCGTTCCTGCCCTAATATGTATTGTGCGTCTGCATCATCTTGCGTATCAGATGCCCTTTCGAAAAAATGCGACCATTTAAAGCAAGCGCGGTACTACATTTATATCAGATTCCCTTTGGAGAAAATGACACGACGATGAGAAATACATGAATTCTGATATCCAGTCTAAGTAAAAGAATATCATGCTTTGCCGACGAAAAAGAGTCTGAAGATGTGTAGTAATTTGCTTTGCCTACAGTCTAGGTTCATATCCTGCAGTAGGAATGCTTTGATCTAATCGGCTGTAACTATGACTCCGCGGATGGACAGTGACAAGGTGCAGAAAACAGAGTTGTACTGTTAGTTATTAAAGTAAAACACATAATAAATTTAAATATTTCATTACCTTTGCTCGTAAGACATGTGGCTCAAATTCAATGAGGCAGCGTATGACTGCTGGCTCAACATCGAAACCAAGCCCATCCGGGTTCTGATTTTACAACTCCGTAAACGTTGTATGAGTGAGATGCTTAATTTCCTCAGTGTTGATAAGTATGGTTTTTAAAGTAAATTATATATATATATTTTTTAAATATAAAAATAATATTTACTATAATGGGAAATATATAGAGATAGTGTTTTAATTAAAATTATTATAAAATATCAAAAGTTTTATTTTAAGTATGTTCAGTTAATAAATTTTCTATATTACAATAAAGTATAAAGGAAATGGAACTAAGTATAAAGGAAATGGAGTATAAATGGAAATGGAGTATAAATATTTCAATGTTTAGAACAAGTTACATAATTTTATATAGAGTTAAAAAAGTTTATATTTTTATTTTTGATTATGTGGAAATTTAATTCTTCATATGAAATTGATATGTGGTTAGTCTTATATTTTTATGACACACTGTTAAGAAGTGTTTTCACTATAAGTGGAATGTCTTGATATATAACACTTCATTTTCACTATGATCTAAATTTAAGCGTCCCTTAAAGAACTAATTTGTGACATTTAAAAATATAATTCATAATTAAAAACATTAATGTATATTATAAATAAAATATTTCAATATGCCAACTAAATAATATTAACATGTATTTAAAAATATATTGATTAAAAAATACTTTTAATATAAATAGTGAAACTCATAAACAACATATTTCAATGATCATATTAAATAAAATATTTGAATATAAAATATGTATATACATTCTACCGTTTAAAAATACGATGTATATATTACATAATGCAATTGAAAAAGACAAACCATTATGGTCTAAATATTTTTGGTAGTTTTTTTAATCTAGATTTTTATGATTTTTTTTATTTGTTAGAGATATTTTTAAATAACTTTTGTTAGAAATATAGTAAACATTGACTTTAAGTGTATATTTAAAATATGTAATCTACATAATCTAAGTACTCAATTTTTCTTAAAGATGATTTATCCATTTATATATTCTAAAGAATAATTTAAATAATTTGTCTTCAAGATAAACCACACTTGGTTCGAAACACTCAATTTTTTTTAAAGACTATTTATCCATTTATATATTCTAATCCTCTATATATTTACTAAACCTATAACTGAAATAAAATTGTGATCATGATTTAATTATAATGATTATAATAACACTATATTATTAAATAATTCAAAATCGTAGCCACTCTAATATAACATTGTATTCAAATTATATATAAGTGATCTAATTATAATTATTATAATAACATTATATCAATAAATAATTCAAAATCGCTACCACTATAATATAATATTGTATTCAAATTATACATAATAATCAGCAGAAAAAAAAATAAAATAAATAAATTATCTTCGCACTTTATAATGATGGTATTTGTGCGTGCCTTTTTTTAAGACGTTCATAGGTGTTTAATGTTGATTCAGTAATAGAAGTGAGTTTAGAAAGTTTCTGTTGGGACAGTTTCATGAATTTCATTAGTGTTCTTAAGAGGATATTTATATTCAATAGTCAACGGTAAGTTTCGTTGGGTGAAACCCACGAGACGGAGGTTCAAATCTCGTTGAGTATATGGCCTGTTGTGTCTTGGCTAGAAGAGTAGGCGACCCCAGAGTGGACGTCTCGGCTCTTGTTGAGGCATAAGTTAATTGCTATTGTGTGCGGCTTGCAGGCTGTTGCACCTAGCCTAGGTTTATAGTGGCAGCCAGTTGGATTTGATCCCGGGCCTATCCACCAGTTACCGATTATCCTAGATCTAAAAAAAAGTAAAAAATAAATTCCTTTTTCAATTATGTACGAAGAAGATAATGATATGTTGTATATTTATAATATTGAAAATAAAGAACATTTATTTTATTATATTTTACCCTTTTATAAAAACAGCGAAAAAATTATTTTATTATTTTTTATCATTTTTATAAAAACGGTGAAAAATAATAATAGCACAACTTCTTATACCATTCAAATCAATAATAATAATAGTAGTCATATTTTAATCCCGCCCTAACCGTTTTCCAAATCCTTCAGAACAGCACTTCGTAGTTCTATAGCCATAAGGCACGTTTCTGGAAAGTACTGTGATTTGTGATTTGAAGTTTCAATAGTCATTACTTCCCATTAGAAAAGGTTCAAACTTTGAAGAGTCACTTTGGAGATTCTTTCTATATAAAAGATGGCCGTTTATTAAATTCTGAAGAGCCTTTTTAAATGACTTGTAACCAGAAGATCTTATTTTATTAATTGTGCACCATTTCTTTTGAAGCCATGGCAGGTTTATTTTGATTTTTATAAAGAATCAACATTTTATTTTGGGTTAAATTTTACATGTTGTTGGAGTAACTTGATTTCTAAGTAATGTAAGTTATTGAAAATATTTGTGTTTGATGAATTTTATGTAGAGAATGTTCACTTTGTCGAGGTTAGGGTATTTTGGTGGGAACCATGGTATTGTGTCATTTCTCTATATTAATTCAAATATGTTTTCTATTTTAGGCCCAAATATGTTTTTTATTTTAGGCCACAAGATAATATATGTATTGTTGCCTACAAATTTTTACCTCAAAGTTTTCTAGTGTTAATCATGTGTGTTGTGGCTCTATGTGTAACTGTATTTTAATTATTTTTTTCATATTAGTTTAATTACTAACAAATGGTATCAGAATGTGAATGGTGTAACCCTTGTGGCTATGTAGAAGGTTAAGACTTCATCACGGCTTAAATGTTTAGAGAGATTCAAATTTGTTGGTGAAATGTGAACACCATAGATTGGTTCAGAATTAGTGTCTGAGATAATATAGTAATAATAATGATTAATAGCCACTACAAGATTATTTCTACCAATGCAAGCTACCATTATAATTTCTTTTTTTTTTTTTTAATGAAGACACATGGTAATTTATTAGATGGTAGAAGGTGAGTCCCCTATTAGGAAATGATGGTGACAAGAAGGTGGTCATAGTAGTTAGTGTGCAGCAAAACACTTTGGAGAATGAGTGGTGTTGAGGCTTAGTGAAGGAGCTATCATGTTATGGAGAGCTAGAGTACTGCATAAACACTTTAGGGCATTTGGTCCAACTTGTAAAGCATAGCTATAGGGAAGATGCATTTTCCAAGGTCATTGTAACACCTATTGTTTAGCCATATATGTTGTAAATCACTAGCACATGATATCATCCCCCTTAGGCATATAGAGAGGATTGGGGATTATGCTATGGAGTGAAAAAGCTTAATTAGGTACAACCATATATATTGTAACTCAATTGCACATGATATTATTCTTCTTAGTCATATAGAGAGGATTGAAGATTATGTTTTGGAATGGACAAATTGATTACATACAAGGGTGGAATGTGTACTTTTATACTAACTTGAGGTTATTTTGTTGTAAGACCTTTTTTTCAAGCATACATGTTTTAGTGCAATAGTGTAGGGAGTTATCTAAAATCAAGTTCTATAACAGACCACCCAAATAACTATAACTGTAGCAGGTATCCTCATTTGCTCATTGAAAAAAGATGGTAAAATATTAAAATTTGAGATAATTAATAAACCATAAAAAAATACCTTAGAAAACTAATAATATCTATATAATCTTATGAATAATATTTTGTTTATATATTGATTCATCATATTTAAACTAAATTAGTTTAACGAAGAATCTTTCTATTCGAGTTATTTTAAAAATAAAAAATAAAATATTAAATGAATAGAAGCTCTACCATGTTCTAATCATAAACATGTGGTTGCAGCATTGTATCCTTAAAAACAAATCCACACATAAGCCATTTTTAAAATGCATTATTAACCGTTTACATATTAACCGAAATGTTTAATGAATTTATATCAATAAATCCAAAGAGAGGCCGAAATTTCGAATGATCATGCAAAACCATCTTAACCTCCCCTAATAAGTGCCACACATTGAAATCCACATGTAACGTGTTAAAGGGGATTTTCGTTAGCTCTTTATGTTCACAATTGCGAGGTTTTGGACGAAAACGCTTGGGACAACAATTATTATAAAATCTCTATACGAAATCGTTTTACTCGTGAGCTAGAATAGTCACGATTCCAGCGTTTCATTATCTAAAATATCAGACACGTGCGCAGACAGCTCTTATGTTAAAACCATCACATTCTATCCATGAACATCTGAAACTAAGTACAGGTACATGTGCGACTCTGTCAAACTAATTCTGACGATGAATCCTCGAAACCAACTATCAACCTAACAAAATGCTGGCCTTCACATGACTTGCAGAAGGCTACTAATACAGTCGGAACATAGAACGACATGATTACACCAATATCTTCTGAACGATTTGACATGTGGCTAGCTTCAAGGAAAATCCCAGCTGGCCACATATTTTGGTTCGCAGCTCAATATGTATTGTCCGCCTGCTTCTTCTTCTCTACCAGACTCCCCTTGAAAAAAATGATACCATTTATTTTAAGCCTTCTATCAGAATCCCTTCGGACAAAATATTACCACGATAACAAGTCCATGAATTCGAATCTGCAATCTGACTAGAAGAATATCATGCTTTGCAGATGAAGAAGAAACTCAAGATGTGTAGTAAGCTGTTTTTCCGATAGTCGAGGTAGATATGCTGTATTATGCAGCCGCAATGCCTTATCTCCCCGGCTGCAACATTTTACCCCGTGGACTGATGGTCATAAGAAGCAAAAAAACAGAATTAGACCGTTGGAGTGATGTGATAAGAACGGAAAAAATAGAATTAGACAGTTATATACTAAAGTTTAAGGCATAATAAATTCAAATATTTCATTACCTTTGCTCGTAAGACTTCTAATTCAAATCCATTGAGGCAGCTTTTGCTTAACATCAAGACCAATTCCATCCGAGGCAACCATCGTGGATACAGCTAAGCCAGGCAACACGTGCAAGTTTAGAGCCTTTGCTTCTACTGTGACCTCGTCCACCTGTATTTCTACAAACCACCATTGATTAGATCCTGACATACAAAGTAAGATAGCAACAGTGAAACACAATCACACGGAATAGAGGAAGCTTGAAAATGGAAAGAGATTGAATGGGACCTATGACATTTCACTATGATAAAGAATAGGATATCGATAAAACTTTGCGAAGGACAAAAGTTGAAAGCTTCAAGAAGCCGATGAGTTTTCATTGTGAGAGATAATTGAAGATTTACAAAATCTTGCGGAGAAGGAAAAGGATGAATGACCCTGGTTAGCTTTCAGCGTGGAAAACGTATACAGAGATGAATAAATATTTAACGAGGCTAGCTAAAACCCATCCAAAAGTAGAAAAATCTGTAGTTCATGCTGAGCAGTGAGCAATGTATGAGATTTTATTGTCATTTCACCTTTTGTCTAACACATATGCGTCAATAAACGGAACCCGGACAGATCGTCTGCGATGTTGGAGCAAGCATGCTGTCTCAGAGGACAGAAGATCGGCCTTGAATGGTAGGAGAAATGCAACATTTGCTTTCAGAGTTTCCTTACAGCCACACAGATTTGCACAAGGAAATTCCATACTACCTCACACTTCTGCATTCGACATTACCGGAGACGAATAGCAGGACTTTAAAGAGCTAGTCAAGGAAAACATTATCATTGACAGCTGTCGGTCAGTGACTGAAGGCTCTCCGGTTGATGCACTGCTACTTTGCTGCAGTTTTGTAATGCGTTTTGTACTTTTTGTTCAAGTTGCAGATGCTAGACACTGGATTGGGTTACTGTACCTGTCACATGTTGTATTGAATCAGAATGTCCTATTGGCCCCCATTGTGATGTCAGTATATTTTTTTTAACTGTTGTTCCGAGTTAACGGAGTGAGAGTCACGGTAGTCTTACTTGCGCTGGCTTTACTTGTGAAAAACGCAGTGAAGCTAGATACTCTCCGCTCATTCTACAAGGAAAATCAGGCTGTGTCGGTGCCAATGGCTTGCAGTTCGAGGAAGCGCACATGATTTCAGTAGGGAGAAAATTAATACATTTGAAACGCTTCTGCAAGTACTCAGCAGCATCTCCAGCTATTGAGGCCTTGTGCATATTATAAGAGGATTGCCAAACAGACCAAAGGTTAGTTCATTCCAATCTCCTGCATCTCAAAATACATTCAAGCATACAGTCGATGAAATGGGAAAATGTCTCCCAAAATTTATGTCCAAGGTACGCAAAATTTTCCAAAATTTATGTCCAAGTTACGCAAAATTTTCCAGAAAGATAAATCTACTACAAGATATTCTTCTGCTGATATCATACCACTCTTGGGTGTTTCAAGTATAAGACTCTTAAAGCTGGCAATTTTCTCTTAAATATTTGTCCAAAGCTAGGAGAAGCCAAGCTAAATCTATTGTAAATTATTCATCTACTGGGTCAAGATCCCACTTGGCCAACTATTTTATTATATTTAACTTTTGATCTAGGCAAATTCAGAGATGCGACGTAAAAATCACCCTCTTGGCCATTACTGGGAATCTTCCCCTCGTCTTACAAAATGATGACCGTGTGCACCTGGGTTACCAATACTTTAAAAATAAAAAGTTAATTAACACTTAAAAATCCCAATTTATTAGCTTTTATTTATTTAGGCCTCAAATTTGATGAATGGTTACATCTCACTTTGAAGAGTTAAATTTATTTTAAATTTAAATATTAACCAATTTAAATAATTTTAAATGAAAATGTAAAATATTTTTAAATTTTATATATACTTAATATGTCATAGTTTTTACTATATTAAGGTGGGAAACCCTTAAACAAAAACAACTGTAGGTACATTTGAATGAGTGCATAGATGGCATTGTCTCAATGTCTAACATTTTTTTTTTATGTGGAGAATTTGAAGGTGTGTTGCTCTTAAATGAGCAGAATTAGGATGAGTGAGTAGGATTTCCATTATACACATGACTCTAATAAAACCACCCCTAAGCTTAACTAAACAAGTAAAGCAAGTTTTGAGCCTGGACGGAGTCCTTATATTGGTTGACTTATTCCTTCTACAACAAGATGTCAATAATTTGACCTATCTAGATGGACGAATACATTCTATATAGAAAGCATATGTAGAAAATTTAATATTATCATTTACTCACACTCTATTTATTAATCATATGTAACACCCTCCTCCCAGATCTACCCAAGCAATTGGCCAGATGGGGTCAACATGCGACGAGAGGTCACTGTGATATAATTCGATCTCATAAGTCACATCAAAAAAGTGGAACCAATAGAAACACACCATACAAACATTCAACGTTATCTTCAGGACCCTCAGGAACCAATCCAACACTTCAGACAGCATGCCCTTGGGTCCCACTGAACTTTTGGACAACTTAAGCCTCAATCGTTCTCATGCTATAGGTATGATAGCATACATAAATCCATAGTCACTCTCACAGGCTTGCCTGCCAGTGTCCTAAGATTCATTTAGTTAGTGCTACAGCAACGTCCCTAGGATTTGAGCCACTTTTTCATGTCCAAAGCCCACGTCACTGCCCAGAATTGAACCATATCTTCAGAACAATAAAATAACATGGAAATGACAATGCTAAAACAAATACTTGTTTAAGACCTTGACTGGACCCCTACTAGCCATGACACACATTTCGTTAAGAAAATCACAAATATGTAATATATAGGTGTAAATAGCAATTTTGAACATAGGGGTCTCATACTTAGCTGAGAATTGATAAGAACTATTGATGCCTCATTGGATCAACTGCCATTCCATCCATTAGGTCATAGGTACATTGATCATTCGATTACAAGTAAGAACATGATGAAAACCATATATGGATGCTATCATAAAACACATACACAAACATAATAGCAACCGAAATATTCATGAAAGTACCACCATATAGACCACATATAATCCATCAAAAAACTCATAGAAATAGAAGGAGAAATAACCTTTCATTAATGATGCAAAATCTAAACTCGGGATGGGACTTCCACGTTTCACCCAACCGTAGAATGGTTGAACCAAATATCTGTTCATCCATTCACCCCCATGCCATATTCAAACCATGAATGTGGGATCTCATAGAACACATCAATAAAAACTCATCCAAGGCTTCCAGAGGCCATCCATCTCAACCCATCAAACAGTGATTCCACCTCACGGTCAAACATCACAACACCATCATCAGATTGGTCTCCATCTAAGCCTTCCAGGGCTTCCAAAGCTTTTGTTCCAACCAAGGCTTCCAAGACTAGTAACTCAACCCGCAACTACCGTCGAGAGCATTTGTCTAACCAAGGCTTTCAGGACTAGTAACTCAACCCACCAAGGGATTTCAGAGCGTTTGTCCAACCAAGGCTTTAAAGACTAGTAACTCAACTCAAGTTGTTACAGGGATTCTAGAACATTTGTCTAAGTAGGGCTTCCATGAACTAATAACTCAAACGAAGCTAAGGAAACATGAGAACCAAGAAAAAACAAACAATGAAAGTAAACCCACAATCACCATGGCTATATAGGAAATGGCAAGGCTAGTAAATCCACTGTCAAACAAGGAAATCCTCTATGCCAATGATAGATCATGAATAAGAATCCACATGCATATGCCATGCATGCCAAAACTAGTGAAGAAATCACACATGCAATTTGATACCTACAAGAAAATCTGATATAGTTGTTGATCTTGATGCCCTCTTTTGTTTACCTCTTCGTCCTTTTCCTTCTTGCTCCTAGAATACAAGTATGCCACACCCACCAAGAGTGGCCCAAGAAAACTCTAAGTCTCCAAGAGTATGAGAGAGAGAGAGAAAAATAATGAGAGAGCTCCAAAACTAAACTGGAAAAAGGTTACCAATTGATCGTGAGAAACCTTTTTATGAATGAGGCCTTTGTTTTCTTAATTTTCCATTATTTTCCTTCATTTTCCTCCTCACATGAAACCTGTGACCTTCCACCTCCTTTTTCTGCCAATTTCTGTTATTTTCATAAATAAATGTGTCAAATTTGCCATTTTTCCTTTCGAAAGCCTTAACCGTTTCCTTTGCCAATTTCCATAGCCATAAACAATCACAATTGATTCCCATCACTAGGATTTTTCCCAAAATTCATCTTGGAATAAGTGTCCCATCATCTTTGGTTATTATTTTTCCTTTATTTACTTTTATTACATGGAATATTCATGAGGGCTCTTACAAAACCCTCCCCCTTAGGGCAACAACGTCCTTGGTGTTCAACAAAACCTATAACCAAAAAATTGTCGTAAGCAAAATATACTATTGATGGAGCTTTATAACTTAGCTCGATGCAGTATTTATAATGATCAACTTGCTAAGAAGCAAACAAACATGAAACATAAAAGCATAACCTCGTAATGACATGACACCCATACCTCTTATTGGAGCTTTATAACATAGCTTATGACAATTTTTACATCCATATATATGTACATATATTAACATCACCAAAACATATACCAAGACATATACCAAAACACCATACCAAAACTACTTTGCCGTAGCCGAAAACAAGGAAGGATACATAGCTTGCATCTGATCCATCATCTTGCATGTAGCTTCGTCAGGCCCAAAGTGATTCCATTGCACCTTAACTTGTTTGATTTCTCAGTTCCGGAGAATGAACACCTTTTATACAATATACACTGAGGCTCCAGTTGAAATTCTCCATCTGCTTCCACCTGCAATACAGACCAGTCAATCACATGATCAACATCTCTAGCATACTTCTTACGTAATGACACATGGAAAACATCACAGACTCTCACTATCAGAGGTAGTGCAAGTCGATAGGCTACTGGCCCAGTCCTCTCAACAATGTTGAATGATCCACAAAACCATGGTGCCAACCTGGCACATGATCCATTCCACAAGGAACTCTTCCTCGGTTTGATGTGGAAGCACACCTATTCCTCGACCTAGAACTCCTTGAATGACATGTTCCGATTTGCAAAGTTTTTTTGCCTATCCTATGCTGCCTTTAGATTTTTCTTTATAACCTACATTTCTTGTTCCATGTCCGCCAACATGTCTGGTCCTACAATACCCTATTAACCAGATCACTCCAACTGATAGGATTATTGCAACTCTGCAATGCCTCAAAAGGACTCATCCTCAATGACTCCTGATCAACATCGTTGCATGCAAACTCTACTAAGGGGATATACCCTTCCCACTTCCACTGCTAATACAGCAAATACATCCTCAACATGCCCTCCAATATCCTATTCGCTCTCTCTGTCTGTCCATCTGTCTGCGAATGATAAGTTGTACTGAAGGCCAACTCTATGAACAGACCTCCAAAAACCTCCATCCAAAAATTGGAAGTGAACTTTGCAACCCTCTCTAACAAAAACTTCTTTGGAACACCATGGAATCTGACCACATCTCGGATGAATACATGTGCTACATCACTAGCTGAGAATGTAGACTTCACTGGAATGAATTATGCAACCCTTGTCAACCTGTCCACAATAACCATGATTAATTTGTGTTGTCCCACTATCCTCGGTAACACTGTGATGAATTCCATGGAAATGACTTCCCATTTCCATTCTCGAATCACAATCAGTTCTAGTAGTCCACATGTAATCTTACATTCTACTTGTTGGCATTATGAATTAGGTGTTTTCCTTGATGGAAAGCTACGTGATGCATTGTCCTTGATAACAACCTATTTGATGAATGGGAACTTAGTTGATTAATTATCTCTTAATGAGAATATACTTGTTAAAGGTATAAATAGGATGTGTTTACAGGCGTGATAGAGCGCTTTGAAAACTGTATGGTGGTTCAGAGGAAGAGGAATGATAAAGTTGGAAATTCAAGAAGTATAGAGGGGTTCTGTTAAGCCAAGTCACGTATACACATGAGTTTGGTAAAGAAAATTAGGGTATGGTTTTTGCACCATCGTATTCTAAATACCGGGGGTCCTTACCATGGTATTGGCCTATAGTAATGATCATGAAAATGGATATTGATCGCATCAAAGATTACTACTAACACTTCTGTAGTTTTGACCTGTGGTATTGGATAAGGGCTAAACTATATAAAGAGTTGAAAATCAAAGTCCTAGGTGTGCAAGTGAAAGGATTTTTTATGAATATTTCGATTTGAAGTATATTTTCATTGTAAGGGCCATAATTTTCACATAGATCTGAAATAATTATGCACCTATGAATACACTGATGATCAGGATCATCATACCTGAAATGAATTCTCATTGTACGATTTTCTCATGGATTGACTAGATCTAAGTATTGACACATGTTATTTATCTCTGAATATTATAATATGGGTCTTTTTGAAGTTCTGAAGAGCTATGCAATTTTAGGTCAAAATTTTTATATCTATCTACTCGTTGGTCTCGGGAAAAGCGCATATACACGTGGGTTCACTTCTTCAAAGTAGCGTATACAAAATAAGGGTTTATGTTCATAAATGACTGATCAACCTGATTAGTGTTGTTGTTTCTCTGTTGTCTGTCAATGATGTCCTCATGATTGATCTGGGTTAAGTGATAATGTCTGAAGTAGAAATTATTGAATGATGAAGTTGAATGTGGTTATGAATTGATTGAAGAATGTTAAGATTACTTGCTGATTGTGATTGAAGATCAGAGACAATTATGTGATTGGTTCAGAGTGTTGTAGTAGATCTAAGTATGATTCAGTGTTCTTTTTCAGAATTGCAATGGTCAAGTTTTCAATTTTCAGTATATTAAAATCTGTATGTGGGTTTCTCTACAAAAAAGCGTCTATAGACACAGGTTTCCTTAAGCGAAGTAACGTATACATTTTGAAATTTGAATGATCAGGGTTGCAGTCAATTCTTTGTGTTGATGCAATATTTTGAGTTTAGTTTTGTGTACCAGTTACAGTGATCTAACTATTCTAGTTGACTGGTTGAGTTTTGATTAAGTGTCACTTGATTGGGTTTTAGTGTTTGCTTGATTTTGTGTGTCATAGATTGATGATTGTATTACAATGATGATTGACCATAAGAGTTGATATTGGATCCAGTGGGAAAATTTATGAAACATGGTCCATGGATGTTGCTAAGGGTTGGAGCCTTCTGTGAGGAAGTCAAATCTTCCTACTAGTAGTAGCTGGTGATCAGATTAGGGGGTTGGAGCTCCCTTCTAATAGGATTTGGATAATGATTGAAGGTTGTAGCCTTCAGCAGGTGGGTGCCTACGTATTGGTATGATTCTACTCCAATACAAGAATGTAAGAATTTTTTATATTAATAAGTTTTGAAGACTGAGACCACAGCAACGATGGTTTTCTCCCACATTAGGTTTCCATCTTAAATCTTGGTGTTCATATGTGTTACTTATGTGTGATACCTTATTTTTTTCTTGCTACACCTGTTTAATTCTTATCAAATGTATGATAAATCTCTTACCTTCTCGTTCAAGTTTAAGAGATAAATAATTAGTTGTTTTACAAGTTTACTGAGCATACACTAGTTTGTTTTACAACAATTGCGTATATACGCTAGTTGGGTTCAATAAAGTCACATATACATTTCAGAAAAGAAAATTATTGTTCTAAGTTTTTAAAAATATTGATTCACCCCCGTTCTTAGTATTTTTCCTAAGAATTGGTATTAGAGCAAGTCCTTTAAAAGAGCTTGAGCTCTTGAAGGAAGATCTCCCAAGATGAGCAATCAAGATGGATTGGCATATATCATACCACCACTCTTCAATAGAAATAATTTTATATATTGGAATAAAAAAATGAGATCCTATCTTCATTCTCTTGGATCAGAGGTTTGGGAAATTGTGGAAGGAGGTTACCAATATCCAGCTGCATTTCCCATAGATGCAGCAGAAAAGAAGATGTATGAAACTAATACCAAAGTTGTCAATGCATTATTGGGAAGTCTAACAGAATCAAAATTTGTCAAATTTATGTAGATAAAAACAGTAAAAGAAATATGGGGTAGAATCATTCCAAGATATGAAGGAAATACGAAGATAAAAAGTGCTAAACTCCAAACTCTTAGAGTGCATAATGATGAAAGTATTTCCAGTTTCTTTCTACATGTATATGAGATTGTAAATCGCATGAGAAATATGGGTGAAGAAATAAAGGACACTACTTTAGTAGAGAAAATCTTAAGATCTCTAGCTCCTAAATTCAAGTCAAAAGTTCTTTCCATTGAAGACAAGCGAGATCTACAGACTCTTACTATTGTTCAACTTCGTGGGATCCTGACTTCTTTTGAAATGAGAAAAGGAAGTTCATCAAAAGTCAAAGAAGTCACATTTAAAGCATCTGAAAATGGAAAAGAAAAGGAACAAGTCAAGGAATTAGGATACATATCAGAAGAAGATGAGGTGAAATTTGTAAAGAAACTTCAATTGGGCATCGAAAGGTTCAAAGGTAAGCTTCCCTTCAAATGTTTTGCTTGTGGTAGAGTTGGTCATTATGCTACTAAATTTCTTCATAAAAGCAACCATGACAAAGGGAAGGATACTGCAAAAATTAATAGGAGATGGTTTGAAAATGGAAGAAGTTATTATACCCATGAATATAGTGATTTCTTGTCAAATAGTGAAGAAGGTGAATCTGATCAAGATCTTAAATTACTCATGGCTTTCGATAAAAATACTAATGAGTCTAATGATAAATTTGTGGATGCATTAGAAGAAAAATATTTCTTTGAAGAAATTTCTCAACTCAAAATTTCATTGGAACAAAACAAGGTATCCATAGATACTTTGAAGCATCAACACATAGAAAAGGAAAATCATAATGAGAAGTTATAATGTGAAGTAGTAAGTCTAAGAAAGGAACTTGAGAAAATAAAAATTCTGAATCTTAGATTTTCTAAAGGATATGAAACCTTAGATGAAATTATCAAGGTACAATGCTCTACTCTTATGAAGACAGGTTTTGGATACACTGGAGAAACTTCTCAAACAAGAAAGTCTTCAACCACCACTGGAAGATATCTAAATGCAACAAAAACTAGTTAGCAAAGAGTCAGTAATACAACAAAAACCACTCAACAAATCTTCGATCCTGAGCAAAAGAATAAAGGCATTCCACAGGTAAATCATGTTCACTCCAATCCAAGGATGAACAACAAAAGAAGCATTAGTGAAAAGTTAAACAACACTATAAGATTCTACGATCACATAGTTTTTTTCTTTAATGGAAAATGTTTCTCATCTCATAATGTTGGTCATAAGGTTGCTCAATTTGTTGCATACAAAACTATCATGACTACAGAAGCAAGAAAACAAAGGAATGAGACAGGAGTTCAGAAGAATTCTTATAATATTTTCTCAACTCTTATAGATGAAATTGAATGCTCATTTTGCAATAACTTTGGACATGAAGAATCTGAATGCAGGAGCAAATTACACCCAACATCTCAAATGAATCAAATATCTACAAATTCTAGGGTATGGAAAAGGAACTAGTTACAATCTGAAAGTTGTGGCATAACATTGTTTGTAGAAGGACAAGAAAATCAATGGTACATTGATAACGGATGCTCAAAACACATGACAGGTGATAAAGATAAACTTATTTCATACAATGCTTTAGAGAAGGAAAAGAATGTCACTTTTGGAAATGACACACTTGTCGTCATTAAGGGTAAAGGTTTTGTTTTTCTGAAAGAAAAAGTTAAATTTGGTAATGTTATGTATGTTAATGGATTAAAGCATAACTTTTTGAGTGTTAGTCAAATGTGTGATCAAGGAAATGAGGTGGTACTCCGATCACATGAATGTGTATTTCGTGAACTTGACACAGGAAATACCATAATAAAAGGAGCAAGAACCTCGAGAAATCTATATATATTGAAATGTGGCCAAGAACAATGTTACCTAGGCAAGGTAGAAGAAAACTAGGTATGGCACAGAAAGTTGGGACATCTAAGCTTCTCTCAAGTAAGCAAATCAAGCAGGCTCAAAACTGTTTGTGATCTACCCTACATCAACATACCAAAAAGTACCATATGTAATTCATGTCAATTCGGTAAGAAAACTAGAGTTCAATTCAATGCCAAAGAAGGATCAAAAAGTAAGCCTCTTGAGCTTATACATACTGATTTGTGTGGACCAGTAAGGAAAAAGTCACCTCATGGAGAACAATAATATATCTTATTCATTTATGAATTTTCTAGAATGTGTTGGATTGGTCTATTGAAACAAAAAGATGAAGCATTTAATAAATTTAAATTCTTCAAGGAGTTAGTTGAAAATTAATTAGATTTAAAAATCAAATGTCTCAGATCTAACCAAGGAGCAGAGAGCATATTAGATGAATTCTTTGATTTCTGTGAACAATATGGCATAAAAAGGCAATTTTTTGTAGCTAGAACTCTTCAACAAAACGGCGTGGCAAAAATAATGAATAAAATTGTTCAACAAATGGCTCATACTATGCTTGATGAGTTTGGAACTCCTGACGCCTTCCGGGGTGAAGTTGCACATACTACAATCAATATTCTCAACTAAGCTCATGTTCATGTGAATAGTGATAAAACTTTGTATGAAGTTTGGTATAGTAAGCCAAAAATTGTAAAGCATTTTAGAGTTTTTGGAAGCAAATGTTTCATAAAAAATAACGATGAAAAACTTAGTAAGTTTGAAGCTATAGAGGATGAAGGAATACTTCTTGGTTACTCATCTAGAAGAAAAGGATACAAATGTTATAATAAGAGACTTAGGAAAATTGTTGAGTGCATTGTTGTTCTGATTGATGAAGCATGCACAGGGCCCAAAAAGGTAACATCAACAAAAGAGGATGATGATGATGAGTTCTCTCAATCAAATCGTAATGATATAGAATAATAAACTAACGAAGCAACAGAAGAAGAGACATCAGACAAAGAAAAGGCTCCATTCATGTATGTTCAAAAGGATCATCTAGAAAGTCAAATTCTAGGAGAAAAGGAAGCTGGCGTACGAACAAGAAGAACCCTTGTAGGATCTTCTAGTTATATAGCTTTATTATCCACCATTGAACCACAAAATGTAAATAAAGATAGTAAAGATGAATGCTAGGTTAAGGCCATGAATGAAGAACTTGATCAAATTGAAAAGAATGATACTTGAGAATTGGTTCCAAGACCTCATGATAAAAATGTTATTGGGACAAAATGGATATTCAAAATAAGTTGAATGAAAATGTAGAGGTCATTAGGAACAAATATAGACTTGTTTTTAAAGGTTATGATCAACAAGAAGGTATAGAATTTGAAGAAAAAATTGCACCAGTAGCAAGACTTGAAGCCATAGGAATGCTTCTTGCATTTTGAAGCTTTCGAAATTTGAAAGTTTATCAAATTGATGTAAAATTTTACTTCCTTAATGGAGATCTAGAAGAAGAAGAAGTATATATTGAAGAACCAAAAGGATTCATTTTTGGTAATGATGAAAACCTTGTATGCAAATTCAAAAAGGATTTATTTGGGCTAAAACAAGCTCTGTAGGCATGGCATAATCGTCTTGACAAATATTTTCAACAAAAAGGTTTCACAATAGGATCCACAAACAACAACTTGTACACAAAATTTTAGGGTGACAAACTGCTAATTATTATTTTTTATGTTGATGATATAATCTTTGGGAATAATGAAGAATCTATGAGTCAAAAAATTTCTTTTGTTATGCAACAAGAATTTGAAATGTCTTTACTTGGGTAACTAACCTATTTTCTTTGTCTACAAGTGAAACAAACAAAAGATGGCATCTTTCTCTCACAAACAAATATCTCAAGTAGATTCTGTAGAAGTATGTTATGGAAGATTGCAAACATCTATGTACTCCCATGATGACGGGATGTAGCCTTAGTTCTAATGATCATTCTACCACAGTAAACCAACCAGATATAGGTCTATGATTGGAAGTATGCTTTATCTAATTGGTAGTAGACCTGATATCATGCATGCAATTGGGATTTTTGAACGTTTCCAAGCCAATCGAAAGGAATCACATCTTTACGCAGTAAAGAGAATATTCAAATATCTCCAAGGAACCCAAGACTTTGGTCAATGGTATCCTAAAGATGCAGATCTTACCCTTCATGCATACATAGATTTAGATTGGATTGGAAATGTTGAAGATTGGAAAGGCACTAGTGGAGGTGCATTTTACATGGGGCCCCGATTGGCATCTTAGTTCAGCAAGAAACAAAGTTCCATTGCCTTATCTACAACAGAAGCAAAATATGTGATTTCTACATCTTGTTGCACATAAGTTCTCTCGATGGTAAAAACATACATGATATACAAATCAAATGTTCTCCACCCATCTCCATCCTATGTGATAATACAAGTGCTATTAGTATTTCGAAAAATCATGTTATGCACTCCAATAGTAAGCATATTCCTATTAATTATCACTTTCTCTACGAGAACACGTGCTTGAGAAAAAGGTTAAATTGGAGTATGTTTACTCCAAATAACAAGTTTGTCATATATTTACTAAAACACTTCCTAGAGAAGCATTTGAGTATGTCATACTAAAACTGGGACTTATCTCTACCTCATTTTTCTATTAATTCAGTCTTCTTAGTCTACAGGTGAAAATTCACAAGGTTGTTTGCTATATGCAGGTTTCATGAAGTATAGTCTCATATATACGCGAGTTTCTTTGTAGACGATCACGTATTTTTTTCTATGATAGAAAAACAATGGGATAGACTCAAGATCAAGCTTTGACTTGCTTTTGATAGCTATGATTTGATTTTTCTTGGTCTATTGTTGATGGGTACAGTCTACTAATATGGTATTTAGTTATGTTTTTCTCATTGATATTTATCTAATTGATGAAGATGCTTTGATAAATGGGTTGTTTAAAATCAATAGGTAGCAGAGGTTCAGAGGTAGCCTTGCAGAATATAATGCATTGTTGTCATTCTTGTTGCTGAATTATGTCACTTTTAAGATATTTTGGTCTTAGTTATTAATGTGTTATATATCATTTGATGTAAAGGTCATGTGGAGACCTACGATGTAATAATTGTCATATTCAATCATGTAGGGACTTTTGAGGTTGAGTCAAATATGTATCCCCACTTGGTTGGGTAGTTGATGTAGGTATTATCAAAGAATTCAGTATGTGCTCAGGGGGAGCATGGGAAGTAATCATATTCAAGAGTTCAGATATGGAAGTCTTCATTAAACATTGGTCAACCCTTTTCCTTTGATGTCAAAGGGGGAGAGTAGCTTGGTGTTTGGAGAGTAACTTTGTGTTTTGAAAAGCCTAGTGCTTGTCTTGATGTTATTTGCAGGTTGTGGTGACCAAACACCAAAGTGGTTGCCATCAAGTCCAAAGGGGGAGATTGTTGGAATTATGAATTAGGTGTTGTCCTTGATGGCAACCTACCTGATGAGTTTTCCTTGATGAAATCCTATTTTATGAATGGAAACTTACTTCATGAATTGTCTCTGGATGAAAATATACGTGTTAAAGTTATAAAGAAGATGTGTTTACAAATGTGATAGAGTGTTTTGAAAAATTCATGGCATTTCAGAGGTAAAGGAATAATAAAGTTGGAAGTTTAAGAAGTATATGCGGGTTCTATTAAGCCAAGTTGCATATACACGTGAATTTGGTAAAGAAAGTAGTGTATGGATTTTGTACCGTGGTATTATAAATACCAAGGGTCCTTACCATGGTATTGGCCCAGAGTAATGAGCGTGACAAGGGATATTGATCCCAATAAATATTATCACCACAACTTGTGTATTTTTGACCCGTGGTATTGGATAACAGCTAAAGTATATGAAGAGGTGAAGATCAAATTGGTAGGTGTGCAAGTGAAAGGATTTTTTTATCAATACTTAAATCTGAAGTATATTGTATTATAAGGACCATAATTGTCACATAGATCTGAAATAATTGTGCACCGATCAATACAATGATGGATCAGGATCATGAGAATTGAAATGACTTTTCATTATATGATGTGCTCATGGATTGACTAGATCTATGTATTGATGCATGTTTTTATCTCTGAATATTATGATCTAGGTCTTTCTGAAGTTCTGAAGAGCTACGCAATTTTAAGTCAAAATTTGTAGATATATACATTGGTTGGTCTCGAGGAAAACGTGTATACACATGGATTCACTTCTTCAACATAGTATATGCAAAGTAAGGGTTTATGTTCATAAATAAGTGATCAACCTTATCAGTGTTGTTGCTTCTCTGATGTCTATGAATGATGTCCTCATGATTGATTTGTGTTAAGTGATAATGTCTAAAGCACAAATTATTGAATGATGAAGTTGAATGTGGTTATGGATTGATTGAAGAATGTTAATATTACTTGCTCATTGTGATTGAAGCTCAAAGACAATTATGTGATTAGTTCAGAGTGTTGAAGTAGATATGAGTATGATTCAATGTTCTTTTTGAGAATTGCAGTGGTCATTTTTTTAGTTTTCAGTATATTAAAATCTATATATAGTTTTCTCTATAGAAAAGCACGTATACACGCGGGTTTCCCTAAGCAAAGTAGCGTATACATTTTGACATTTGAATGATCACGGTTGCAACTAATTATGTGTGTTGATGCAGTACTCTGAGTTCACTTCTGTGTACTCGTTACAGTGATTTAGTTGTTCCAGTTGATTGGTTGAGTTTTTATTAAGTGTCAGTTTATTGGGTTTCAGTGATTGGTTGATTCTGTGAGTCAGATATTGATGATTATATTACAGTGATTATTGAGCATAAGTGTTGATATTGGATCCAGTGTGCAAATTTATGAAACATGGTCCATGGATGTTGCTAAGGGTTGGAGCCTTCAGTGATCCAGGTGGATCTTCAAATACAATGGCATGGAAAAACTCAAAACTCAAAGTGGTAGAAAAGCAAGTATCCTGACATCAAATCGAAGTGCTCGTCACCCTGATTCCAACAGTGTGAATGGAACTCCAATCCGAGTCTGGATGATGAAGTTATGGAAAAAAGAAGGACACCTCATTCCTTTGGAAAATTAGGGTCGTTTTCCCCAAAAAATGGACTTTTTTGCTTTAAAAGGGAATCACATTGGAAATCGTGCAAAGGGTGGATTTTAAGACCCCAATCAGTGATTGCCAATATATCATGTCAGAGAAGCAAGGACAGTGGAGCCCCAATTAGCGACCTCTAACTAATACCAATCGGGGGCTAGAAATTGGCGATATCGGAGACATAAAGCAGTCAGCATCGGCAGATCAGGTCGGCGAAACCTAAGGCACAAGACCCAGACCTTTGGTCCATTGTGATTGGGATCACTAATCAATGATGTGCAATCTCAACTGTCGGATCGAGAAGCAAATCGATGGCCAGGATATAATCAGCGATCGGTGATCAACAATTCCCCGATATATAAGGCCATGGACCTCAGCAATAACAATTTGTGATCGGATCGGACACGATGGATTTATAGGGCCGATTTGATATATTTGAAGTCTTGTTTTAAGGGATTTGGTCAGATTTTTAGTGTTTTTAGGGTTTTTTGTAAAAAGGCTATTTTAGAGGGTTGTTGTGCCAGCTGATCCTTCCACCTGAACGGTTTCCATTCTAACAAAACCAACCTCCTATTGTTAAGCAGCCTTTGTCCTAAATGACACATGTAAAGCTCGATGATTGGAAAAAGGACAGGGAGAGAGGATTTTCAACACGTTGTTCGAGGCAGGAGACTTTTCAGGTGACCAATAGTGCACTGTGTCTGATTTTGACAAGATGTATATGCTCTCAGCCGTTATCGACGCCACAGACGCATCAGTGCTGTCAATTTCTCCATCTGAGGTCTCCACTTCACAACCATTATCCAGAATGGAGGTATAAGCCTCTTTTTATGCAACTGATGATTGTATTATCCTCTTTTCATGCCATTTAATATATGAAGGCCTCCCCATTGATTGAGCAGGGCCCAGAGACATAGTCAAAATTGGGCGAACTCCATTATCAAGTCTTGTTGTGTTTATGAGTTGTCTTCTTCTTTCTCGTGTGCACATTAAATTTTAGTGTTAAGATACAATTTTCACGTGTGATTTTTTTCATACATCTATAAGCAAAAGATCCCTGCATCAAGTGGTATCAAAGCAGGGCTTTTTAGACATGAATTGCATGTTTGTATGCAAACAAGAGACAGACTTTGAAGAGGCAAAGGGGAATTAGAACCTTTCGATCCCGAAGTGGGGCATGCACATCGAAGGAGAAACATGGCAGAAGATGAAGCTCATCTTGAAGAGGAGCACAATTTCCGCAAGACTTTCTATTCAATGGCAGAGAATATCAATCAGCTAGTTTTAAGGCTCAAGAAAGCAGAGGAGAGAAACCCAGAAGGACAAGGTTCAGCACATGGGAATGGTGGAGAAGAATCCCCTCCTTCTCCTTCCGGGAGTGAAGGTTCTCCTTCCTCTCACCACCATAATCATAGAAATTCAAAGGATGCATCTAGGAAGCCTTTCTTTAAATTAGATGTTAAATTTGATCTTCACATGTTTAATGGTGAAAGCAATGCAAAAAAGCTTAATAATTGGATTAGGCAGATTGAGGTCTATTGTAGGATTCAACAGATCATGGAGGATGGTGCAAAGATTTAGCTGGCCTTTTTACGGCTGAGCAGCACTACTCTCATTTGGTGGGAGAGAAAATTGCAGTGCAATAAGAATGTGGGTAACCTCTTTTCCTCATGGCTTGATTTTATTTCTGTGTTAAAGGAACAATTTTATCCCTTAGGATACAAGCAAAAAGCATTAATGAATTGGCAGTATTTAAGGCAAGGCAAAGGTCAAGATGTTCAGAGTTTTACAGAGGAATTTAGAAAGAAAGCACTGAATTTGGGTATTGCACATGATACACCTGAAGTTGTAACTAAGTATATTGGCTCATTTCATAGCTATATTAGGCATTCATTGTTGTTGTTTGAACCAACCACTATTGACTCAGCCAGCGTGAAGGCAATTCATATTGAGAACGGGGGCAAAACCAAAAGGGACGATCAGTCCAGAAAGCCACCGTTCAAACCTCCCAATGGCAAAATCCAAATAAAAATGGAAAGTAAAGGAGAAGAAGACCACATTAGCCAAAGAGGGAGAACAACTATATTGCAATTGCAAATAGGAAGGCCACGATAACGATCACTATTGGAAACAACACCCAAAAAAGCATCCAAAGAAGTATGGAGGAAAATGGAAGAAGAAGACAGTGGCAACGGTGCAGCAAGACCTTGGATCAGATTCTAGAGATGAAGTGTTGATCACAGTAGCAGGAACAAAAGGTACCCTTACACCTCATGTTAATTCTGAATCGCATGAAGGCACCAGTTCTGTAAATGAGTCCCTTCCTAATGACCGAAAGAGAATTGAACTGTTTCATATTAGAGTTGTTGTAAATCACACTAAAGTTGAAACTCTATTTGATACTGGATCCCAAGAAAATTTAATTGTAGAATCTCTAGTAAAGAAACTTGGCTTAGAAACAAAACCACACCTGAAACCTTACCCACTTGGATGGATACATGATAATGCAAAACTGAATGTAACCAAACAGTGTAAGGTCAAGTTTGTAATTGCTTCTAAGCTAGTAGATGAAGTAGAACTAGATGTAATACCATTGTATATCTGTGGCATGGTGTTAGGGAGCCCATACCTGTATGATAGAAAGGTAGTCTTCTTTCACCATGAAAAAAAATACCAAATAACAAAATATGGGGTAGAATACATAGTAAGGGCTCATCAAAATAAAATCAATGCCAGCCTTGTAAGCGCTAAACAAATGAAAAGACTGGTGAATTCTGGTAAGGGTTGCATTCTTATGGTTGTAATGGAAAAAGAGGCAGAATTCGTTGATGCTTTCCAGGGCTCCGATCAGGAACATAAACAGGAATTATATGAATTAATTTCTAATTATGATGAGTTGTTTCAGTAACTGAAGGGATTGCCTCCAAAGAGGGAAATCAAACATGAAATCCATTTGCAGCATGATGCTCCTTTGCCAAATATTGGCATGTACAGGATGTTGACTATTGAGATGGAGGAAATCAAGAAACAAGTGCAAGAATTGCTGGACCAAGGGGTCATGAGGCCGAGCACCTCTCCGTGTGGTTCACCGATTGTCTTAGTGCCAAAGAAAGATGGCACCTATAGGACGTGCATGGATTACCATGTGCTAAAAAAAATCATGGTGACAAATCACTATCCTCTTCCATGCATTAATGACTTATTAGATCAGTTAAATACTACTATTTATTTCACAAAATTGGATTTTCGTAGTGGTTAGCACCGGGTCCAAATTGCAACGTAGGACGTGTGGAAAACTTCCTTCAAGACCAAACAAGGGCTTTTCAAATGGATGGTCATGCCATTTGGGCTTTGCAAAGCTCCAACCACTTTTATGAGGGTCATGAATGATCTCTTTCAGCTTTTCATTGATGAATTTGTTCTTGTATATTTAGATGATATACATGTCTTTAGTAAGAGTTGGGTTGAACATGTGTCTCATGTAAAGAAAGTGCTTGATGTACTGAAAAAAGAAAAAATCTTTGTAAAATTGTCAAAGTGTGAGTTCGAGAAAACCCCTTTGGGTTACCTAGGTCATATTGTTGGTCATGGTCAGTTAAAAATTGATCCCTCTAAAGTTGAAGCCATTGTAAATTGGCCCAAGCCTACTAGTGTAACCTAGGTCCATAGGTTTTTAGGTGCAGTCTAGTATTGGAGGAGATTTATTGCCAATTTCTCTGTTATTGCAGCACCTTCGCACACATTGACAAGTGTGAAATAGGTCTTCCAATGGGGAGGAAGAAAGCAGAAGTCCTTCGAAACATTGAAGGAAAAGATCAGCACCGCGCTAGTCTTAGCCTTACTTGATCTCCAACAGCCATTCGAGATGGAAACCGATGCCAGTAGTTATGCCATGGGGGCTGTACTGTGTAGCAAAAGAAGCAGATTTGTTACCATTCTGAGAAGTTTTCTCAAGCTGTGATAAACTATCCCACGTATGACAAGGACCTTTATGCCTTGGTGTAGAGTGTGAAAAAGTGGAAAAACTACCTGATCGGTAAGCAGATCATCATCCATATGAATCATCAGCCCTTGCAGTACCTTTAGTCACAAACCAAGTTGCAGCAATCTTATTGTTTCAGGTGGATGGGTTTTCTTCAATAGTTTCATCTGGTAATAAAGTATAAGAAGGGCACTTGAAATAAAGTGGCCAATATGCTATCTCAGCCTCCTACTTCTGCTTCTGTTATTTTGCATAATGCTTCATTGTCTTTTGAGAGTTATGCTGAAAAATATGCTAACGATGATGACTTTAAGGAGATTTATGCAAAACTAACCCATGGTTCATAGGTGGACAACTATCACTTGTAGGGGAAACTGTTTTATCACCTTGGTAAATTGTGTATTCCCATAGGGGAAAGAGTACATGTAATTCGAGAGGCCCACACATCTCTTGTGTCTGGACACTTTGGTGTCAAAAAGACTTTATGTCGTGTACAAAGATTTTGTTTTTGGACTCATATGAAAAACATTGTGACTCGCTATGTAAAGGGTTGTGTGATGTGTTCTATTTCAAAACCCTCTAATAGAAAACTTGGGCTCTACACACCACTCCCTATTCCGAGTCGTCCATGGAAAAGTGTGTCAATGGAATTTGTAGGAGGTTTGCCTTTGTCTAGAAAGAGTCACAACTACTTGTATGTTGTCATTGACCGTTTTAGCAAGATGTGTATTCTTATGCCTTGTAAAAAGTAGATTACTACAGAGCAGACTACTTCTCTTTTCTTTCAGCATGTTTGGGTCCATTTTGTATTACCCACACCTATTGTGTCAGATTGGGACTCTCACTTTCTCGGAGAGTTTTGGACCAGTTTTTGGAAGATGATGGACATCAAATTGAAAAGAAGCACAACATTCCATCCACAGACTGATGGACAGACAGATGTTGTCAACTGTACTATGGTACACTTGCTACGAGGCTATTGTGGGAAACACCCAAAGTTGTGGGATGAATATCTGCCATATGTACAACATTCCTACAATCAAGCAGTGCATTCATCTTTGCAGCATTCACCGTTTGAGACATGATTTGGTTACCTGCCAAAGGACCCTTTTGATATGGTCTTTGGAAGGGAAGATGGCTTCAGGGGGCATAATGATAGGGACAAAGCTCAATAGTTCATTCAGCGAATCCAATTGATTCACCAAGTAGTATAAGAGAAGTTGGAGAAAAGGCAAGCCCGTTACAAGGCTCAACATGACAAACACTGAGTCGACCAACAATTCCAAGTTGGCGACAAAGTGTGGTTCCACATCAGCAAGGACAGGATGAAGGGAGAAGGGAAGAAGTTGAGACCAATCCGGTATGGTCCATTCACCATATTGGAGAAGATTGGAAACGATGTCTTTCGTCTCGATTTTCCTATTTATATGAAGATGTACCCAATAGTGAACGTATAGAACTTGAAGCTGTATGAGCCACCATTAATCATGGACACAGATGAGGTGGGCACAGTTCCTATAGTTGATGATTTTGCACCTGAATATCTCAATGGGTTACCAGAAGACATCATTCTTCACAGAAGGACCAGGACTACACGGCGAGGAGATGTGGAATACCTTCGAGTGGGTTTTAAGGGAATGCACCCCAGCAAGGCCAAATTGCTAGAGAAGGAAAAAGTGAGGGAACAATTCCCTCACTTGCCGATTGAATAATGAAAGCTTTTGGTGGTCCAAAAGCTCCTCAATGGGGAGGATTAATCCATGTGGACATTCAGATACAATGGGATGGAAAACCTCAAAACTCAAAGTGACAAAAAGTAAATATCTTGACATGAGATGGAAGTGCTTGTCACCTGATTCCAACGGTGTGAATGGCACTCCATCCGAGTCTCGATGATGAAGTTATGGCAGAAAGAAGGTCACCTTGTTCCTTTGGAAAATGAGGGTTTTTTTCCAAAAAAAAATGGACTTTTTAGCTTTAAAAGGGAATCGCATCGGAAATCGTGCAAAGGGCATATTTTAAGACCCCGATCAGCGATTGCTGATATATCTGGTCGGAGAAGTCAAAGGAGGAGAAGCAAGGGCAATGGAACCCTGATTAGCGACCTCCAACTAATCGCAATCAGGGGTAGGAAATCGGTGATATCAGAGACATAAAGCAGTCAGCATCAGCAGATCGGGTTGGTGAAACCCAAGGCACAAGACATGGACCTTTGGGCCATTGTGATTGCGATCGCCAATCACTGATGTTAATCTCAGTTGGCAGATTGGGAAGCAGATCGATGACCAGGTTCTAATGGGCGATTGGCGAATCGGCGATCGACAATCGGCGATTCCCCGATATACAGGGCCATGGACCTCAGGGATAGCGATTTGCGATCAAATCAGACACAATGGATTTATAGGGCCGATTTGATATATTTGAAGTACAGTTTTAAGGAATTTGGTTGGATTTTTAGGGTTTTTCGGGTTTTTTTGTAAAAAGGCTATTTTAGAGGATTATTGTGCCCACTAACCCTTCCACCTGAACGGTTTCCATTCTAACAAAACCAACCTCTGATTGTTAAGTGACCTTTGTCCTAAATGACACATATAAAGCCCGATGATTAGAAAAAGGACAGGCGGAGAGGATTTTCAGCACTCTATTCGAGTCAGGAGAATTTTAAGGTGGCCAATAGTGCACTGTGTCTGATTTGGACAAGTTGTGTATGCTTTTAGCCCCTCTAGACGCCACAAATGCATTAGTGTTGTCCATTTCTCCATCAGAGGTCTCCATTTCACAGCCATTGTCCAGAATGGAGGTATAAGCATCTTTTTATGCAACTGATGATTGTATTCGCCTCTTTTCATGCCATTTAATATATGAAGGCCTCCCCATTGATTGAGCAGGGCCCGGAGACGTAGTCAAAATTGTTCGAACTCCATTATTAAGTCTTGTTTTCTTTATGTGTTGTCTTACTCTTTCTCGCACGCACATTAAATTTTTGTGTTAAGTTGCAATTTTCACGTGTGATTCTTTTCATACATCTATAAGCAAAAGATCCTTGGATCATTCAGTGAAGAAGTCAAGTCCTACAACCAGTAGTAGCTGGTGATCAGATCAGGGGGTTGGAGCTCCCTTCCAGTAGGAGATGGAGAATGAGTGATGGTTGTAGCCTTTAGCAGGTGGGTGTCTACATACTAGTATGAGTCAGCACTAGTACAAGAATGTAAGAAGTTTTTTGATATTAATAAGTTTTGAAGACTGAGATGATAGGAGAGGTGGTCTTCTCCCACATTGGGTTTCCACCTTAAATCCTAGTGTTCATGCATGTTACTTATGTGTGATACTTTATTTTGTTCTTACTGCACCTATTTACTTCCTATAAAATGCCTGATAAATCTCTTACATTCTGGTTCAAGTTTAACAAATAAAGAATTAGCTGTTTTACAAGTTTACTGGGCATACACTAGTTTATTTTACATATATGCTAGTTGGGTTTAGTCAAGTCTCATATAGATTTCAGAAATGAAAATTATTATTGTGAGTGTTTAAAAATACTTATTCGCCCCCCTCTTAGTATTTTTCACAACAATACCTTCACACTGTGACAATGAAAACACCTAGCCACGAACTCTGCTACATCCCTCTTCAAATTTGGCCAGTAGAAAAATATCTCCACTGTTGTTAGTGTCTTATGACAACCTGGCTGACCTAAATATAGTTTCGCAGGAAAATCTCTCAAGATCGGCTTCTTGAGCTCACTGTTGTTCGACACAAATATCCTATCTCTGAATCTAACCAATCAATATACTATAAGGCAATAGTCCACATCCTATGCACCTGCACCTATACCACTACCTCTACCATCACCTATACCGTCACCTACACATGTACCTATACCATCACCTATGCCTGTACCAGTACTCTGATATAACCTATGCAAAATATTCATATATCTGACATCCTACTGACTTGCCTATAAGATCCCATCCTATATATTTGTCCCATATGAGCTCATAGCTGCTAAGTGATTTACCTGCATCTATCTTCTAAGAGCATCAATCACTCTATTCTCTTTACCTTTGATATATCAAATCTGAATATCAAACTCACTGATCGTAGCCAACCACTGAGCCTGCCTACCATTTATATTCAGTAGGTCAAATATATATTGCAAACCACTATGATCACTCATCAATGTGAACCTTCTGTCCAAAAGATAGTGTCTCCACATCTTCAACGCCTGTATAATTTCTTCCAATTCAAGATCATGTGTGGGATAGTTTTTCTCATGCTCATTCAACTTAGGCAACTCATAGCATATCACTTGTCCATCCAACTTAAGGACTCCACCAAGTCCTCTCTTGCAAGAATTTGTGCATACCACAAACTCTTTGCCTGGATTTGCAATATTTAGCACAGGTGCATGTGTCAACAACTTCTTGAGTTGCTCAAAACTAGTCTCACACTTCTCTGTGCATTCGAATTTCTTACCTTTCCTCTGCAATGATGTGATAAGATAATCAATTTGTGAGATGTTCCTCATGAACCTCCTGTAACAACCTGCCAAACCCATGAAGGATCTCACCTCATGCATATTCTTAGGAGCTACCCATTCCATCATGGCTCTTGTCTTTTTTCCATCTACTACAATGCTCTCCTTGGAGACAACATGCCCCAAGTATTGTACCTCAGTCTGAAAGAAACTACACTTGCTAAGCTTAGCTTAAAATTGATTCTCTATCAAGAACCTAAACACTGCTACTAAATTCTCAATATGTTCTTCCTCATCTTTAGAATATACTAATATGTCATCAATGAACATAATAACAAAATTATCCAAGTACAGACACAACATACTATTCATCAAACACATAAATGTAGCTAGAGCATTAGTTAAGACAAATGGAACTACAACAAACTCATAATTCCCGTACCTGGTCATGAACATAGTCTTGTAAATGTCCTCTTCTTTGATGCGTACTTGATGGTATCCATATCTCAAATCAATATTTGAGAACATTGCTGCTCCCTTCAACTAATCAAACAAGTCATCAACCCTCAGTAAGAGATACCTTTTCTTGATGGTCACTTTGTTCAACTACTTGTAGTCACTGCATAATATGAGAGTATCATCTTTCTTCTTCACAAACAAGACCAGTGTACCCCATGGTGATACACTTGGCCTAATGTGCCCCTTGTCCAAAATTCCCTTCAGCTGTAACTTTAACTCGACCAACTCAGTTGTTCTCATCATATAAGGTTCTTTTCATGTTGGAGCTTCCCCTCGAACCAACTCAATAGAAAAGTCTACCTCCCTCTGAGGTGAAAAATATGTAATTTCCTCAGGAAATACATCCTTTAATTGATGTAAAACTGGGTACCTACTCAACACATCTATATACTCAACTTCCTTACCCTTATCACTAGAAATGTGCACTATACATCTTTTCCTGCGACTACACTTTTCTTGCATAGCTGTCACCATCCTAATTGATGTAGCTTTCTTCTTACCCTGTAAGAATCTTGGTTCTCCATTGTCATCAATGCACTCAATGGATTTGTCATTAAAATTTACCTTGGTTCTATGTACATACAACTAATCCATGACCAACAACATATTGTATGAACCCAACGGTAATACATTGAAATGTGTTGTGGTAGGCATACCATTCAAATCAAATGGACAAGCTCTTACCCAATGACGAACTTGTTTCTTTTGTACTTGTAGCTAGCTACACTAACCAAGAATTTGCATGAAATTCCTTACGCAAACCACACTTATTCACTAAGTCAGTACTAACATAGTTATAATTAGATCCAAGGTCAATAAAAATAGAAATAACTTGATCAGAAAGCTGATCGTCCATCTCAATGATAGTTTTTGGATGATCTCCATGGTTTTTATTCAATGTTGCATATATACATGGAATACTCTGACCAACATCCCCAACAGTCTGTGCCTCATGCACATTATATATTTGAGTTCTACCACTGTGATTCTATGGACAATCTCTCCTACGATGATCTTTTCCACAATTCCAACACTCTATCGGATTCCATCTTATCTCCTTGTTATGTTCTCCTGATCAAAATCATTGTCCTTTATATGATGCATTTAACTTCTTAGATGGTGCAACATTATAATTTTTACTTGTAACCTGAGGCCTTGTTTACTTTCTGTCCCATTTTCCTTTGTTCTTTGCATTACCATTCCAGCCTGTCTTAGTCTTACTTATGCACTTCTATTGTTCATAGCAATGCCTTAGCTTCTGAATGGACTCTTGTAATGATCTAGGCTCACTGAACTCAATTATATATTTAAATGCCATCGATAAACCAGTAATGAACCTTTGAATGTTGACCTTTTCCTCAGTGAGATAAGGCACATACCTCAGCAACTCCAAGAATCTGTTAGTGTACTCATCATTTGTCATGGAACCCATATTTAGTTCATAAGATTCTTTTCCTCTGTCACCGAAGTATCTCTCTGACAAATAATTTCTCTTGAATAACCTCTCAAACTCACTCCAAGTCAAATCCTCTTCATGAATACATCTAACATTATTCACATCTTCGCACCAAATGTTTGCTTTACCTTTGAGAATGAATGTAGCCACCCTAGATTTCATGTTCTTTGAATGATCATGTAACCTGGTGAATTTCCTCATTCCAAGAAACCATGCCTCTGCATCCTGCAATTTCTTCATCTCTCCATAAAATGTTGGTGGCTTTTCTTTCTTAAACTCATTCAAAAAATAACCCCTATCACTTCCCCTATAAGGATGATAATGATGGAGATCATGATGGCTATCTAAATTAGAACTATAATAGTACATGTGTATATCCCCTCTCCTATTCAGAATGTCCACTAATCTTCCATCTCTAATTGTATCATATGTATCTTTCCTATGACTACCATGCAATTGAATACCATATGTTGCATTAGTTCTATCCTCCTGCTCATATTTGATCTGACGTGGTCCATGTCGATACAAATCTCACAAACTCTAAGGTATCACTACATTTACCGCTGCTTGTTTCTCCTGTGCGTACATGATTTTGTAATTATTTTCCTTACAGCCCCTTATTTCATCCTATAAGCTTCTTAGTGTAACTCCCAAATCAAAAGAGGTCCCAACACTATACTTCTCTTCGGATTCATAGGGAGAGTCTTTGTATTTAACCATATTGCTAGCGATTTGATATTTCTTCCTACAAGGTATCTCATGTCAGCTAAACCAAATCACAATAAACCAGCGTACCTTTGCATATCTTGGGGAGGATACCTTGCATGCAAGATAAACAAATGAGTGTGATACATGTATAACATAATCATGATAACATATAGAAAATTAATACATACGCATATGACCATGCAACCGTCATTCTAGCTACGGTCCAGTCATCAATGCATGACCTTAAAAACAGTAGACACCACGACCTCATGCATGAAAACCACAATCATTATGTCACTATACACTTAACAACATGAAAAAATGAACATGCATAAGCAATACGTAACCAACTACACATATTCATAAGCACATATAATCGAGCATGAATGAACAATACTTGAAATCAAACTTCAAAGAATGATACATGCAACCAATCATACAAGAATGTAACCAAACATGCAAGAATGTAGCCAAGTATACCACAACGATACATGTAAGTGACATAAGTCGAGATGTAACCAGTCATACACTCACAATGATGCATCCCATAGGAGAACACATCAATTCTTCATGACGACATCACTACAACCATGAAAAACATCATGCAAATGCAATATCCACATGGAATGAAAATGTGAGAGACACACATGCAACTGACATGCATGCATGACCAACACATAGCTCATCCATTAGAAGGGGTGAATCATTCTCCGATACCACTCTGCAACACTCTCCTCCGACATCCAGCTAAGCAACCATCCAACCAGGGTAAACATGAGACGAGAGGCCACTATGATATGATTTGACTTCCTAAGTCATGTTAAGGAAGTGGAACTATTGGAAACAAACCATACAAACATTAAACATGAGCTTCATAACCCTCAAGAACCAATCCAACACTTCAGACAGCTTTCTCTTGGGTCCCACTGAACTTTTGGACAACTTAAGCCTGAGTCACTCTCATGTTATAGGCATGATAGTGTCCAGAAACCCAGAGTCACTCTCACAGGCTCACTTGCCAACATCCAGAGACTCACATTAGGGGAATTTTAAGGCCGAAAATGGATCTCCTAAGGAAATTGTAAGATAATAGTCGAAATAATAGAATAATACTAGATTACATAATCAAATTTTAGAGGGGGAAAAAAACTATTTTTCAACTCGTGTTTTCGACTTATCTCCCTATGGGTTTACTCAAATTTCTATTGGAAACACTCATTGGATGCATAATTTGATTCCTCAATCAATAAGTATGCATATTGCGTACTTTTGATGCACCCTACTACTAAAAAAATGATAAATACATGAAAAATGTAATTGCAATCACTTGTTTTCATGTATTTCTCATTTTTGGGCAGAGATGTCCATCAAAAGTATGCAACATTGGTACTCCTTGGATGAGGAATTAAAGTTTACATCCAAAGAATACTCAAACTCAAAATTTGAGTAAAACCTTATGGACATAAGTTGAAAATACAAATTGAAAAAGTAGTTTTGTTATTTTACTATTTTTTAATCTTTTTACCATTTTACTCCAAAAATGGTGAATCATCACCCTTGGTTGGCCTCATTATCTTGAATCGTATTGGTTCTTATAAAGTTTATTTTGGTTGTAGATTTTTCTTAGGAGTTCCATTTTAGACCTCAAAATTCCCCTAATATTTAGTTAGTGCTATGCCAACGTCCTCACGATTTGAGCCACTTTTTCAGGCCGAGAGGCCAAGTCACTGCCTAGAATTGAACCATATATTCACAACAGTAAAATAACATGGAAATTACAGTGCCAAATCAAATACTTGTTTAATACCTTGACTGGACCACTACTAGCCATGATAGATGTTTCGTCAAACATATCATGAATATGCAATCTATAGGTGTAAATAAACGTTATGGGCATAAGGTTTCATACGTAGCTGAGAATCGCTAAGAGCAATTGATGCCTCAACACACCGACTACCATTCCATCCACTAGGTCATAGATACATTGATCATTAAAATATAATTAAAAACATGATGAAAGCCATACATGGTTGTTGTCATAAAACACATACATAACCAGCATAATAACAACAAAAATACTCAGGAGATTAAATCCATATAGACCACATATAATTCATCAAAATACTCATCAAAATACAAGGATAAATAACCTTTCATTAATGATAAAAAATCCAAACCCGAGATGGGACATCCATTTTCCACCCGACCGTAGAATGGCCGAGCCAAGTCTCTCTTTAGCCATTCATCCCCATGCCATATTCCAACCATGAATGTGGGATGTCATAGAACACATCAATAAAAAATCATCTAGGACTTCCAGAGGCCATCCACCTCAACCCATCAAATAGTGATTCCACCTCAAAGTCAGACATCTGAACACCATCATCAGATTGGTCTTCATCCAAGCATTCTAGGGTTTCTAGAGCATTTGTTCCAACCATATGGTATCCTCTCCACCTAAGCATATGGTATCCTCTGTAATATTGTGTAAAAATAAAGAGGTACTCGCTAGAAATAGTAGAGAAAAGTGAAGATGAAACATCCTTTGTATTGGTAGCATGTCGCTCTTGAACATAACAATCTTCTATTCTCATGTTGGGTTTGGGATATCTTCACTCAGTCACTTGTCCTCCCTGGTTTGGGTGATCCATTTTGCCTCTCATTTTACCATTCCATATTGTCATCATGACCTTTAGTTCTATGTTGAGTTAGATGTTGCCACACTCCAGAGTCGTGTCGCCAATATGTTCAAGAGAAATCTGTAATTATTTACATATACATTGTTTGAGTCATTACTACAATCCTGAACATTATTCCACTTTATTCATTGTTTCGTGTCGATGATGGGGGATTCATTATTGCCCTCCTTCGACGGGTCACTTCCTATCGACTTCATCTCATTATGCAGGAAGATGACTTAGAAACTCCTTTTCAGTACCTTAGAAGTTGCATGCCTTAATGGTAACTTCTTTGCATTCGATGATAGGTTTTCACTATTGGCCTTCGATCGAGTGATTCCACGAGTGTTTGACTTCATATTCATTATCATGTTCATGGATTGTACTGTCGTACCTTAAGAGCCATTGCCATTATGGGGGGTTCTTCTCATGCTTGTTAACAGTCCACATTAATGGCTAATAATGAGGTGGTTTTCTAGCATGTTCAACTCGGACACGTTCATTCACATGATAGAATTTGTACATTGGTTGGGTCAGGATGGAGCGAAATACCCTGAGTCTTGTCTGGTATGACTAAGGTTGCATGGAGTTATATGTCATTCATGATTGTACACATGTTTCTACTATACAGATGGTTGTGACCATATCCTGGGACTTTACATTTGTGATGATCCTTCTATATCAGATAGCTGTATCCATGCCTTGGATCTTAGATTATAGATGATCCTTCTGTATTGGATGGTTGCACCCGTGCCATGGATCCTTTCTTAAGTCCTTATTATCTGGATGGCTGCATCCATACCGTGGATTCATGTCTTGATATTAGATATGTATATGTATATGCACCCTTGATTTGTATGTCTATTGACAGTGCGCATCCTCATCCTTGCCAAAAGCTCATAAAGCATCTCATCTATCACTCCTCATTCTGCCTTCATGCTTTAGGGGGCATTTGTTACACAATATTTTGTCATGCCTCCTGCACTTCCCTATGACATACCCTGAAGTGCACGAAACATGATCATTATAAAGTATACTCATCCATGTATACAACTCAAATCCCTCCTTTAAATTTGCTTGGAAAATCTCTAGAGCTTTCCCTGAAGAAATAGCTCTTAAAACCCTAAAATGAGGGTCATCGCCCTTATGAAGCTCAAAACCGCAATGATCACCTATTGCATTGTGTTATGCCAGCGATGGCATCTCTCTATTCCCTAGCATACCCACGATGGTCTAAAAAGGGAATTTTTCCCAAAGAGGATGAGAAGCTTCATGATTTGGAAGCTTCTAGAGCGGCAGGCTAGAGGTGGTTTCACATAGGTGAGGTCAAATCCTTTTAATTTGACCTCTTAGTCTGATCCCTACGAGCTACCTCCTTATGATCTGGGCCTAATCCTATATTTGGATGAGTTCTAACTCCCTCTCCCAAAATATAAATTCCTCCTCTCCCATTCCCAAATGGTTGGCCTATTGGTCAGGTTAGAGGTTGGGTTGGTATCTGTCCATTTGCACCCCTATGTTGAGCTTGTACTTAGAGGGTATTCTTTAGACTTGGAGAAGGAGTGTTTAGAAAGCTTATTCGCTTGGACTTGGATTACCACTCAAGGAGAGCCTTCAACATCAAGGCTATGGTTGTAAGCTTCCTTTTATTCTTTAAATAATATACAACTGATGGTTCATCTTCCCAAAATACATATGTTCATGTATGTATTAGCTTTCCATTCCTTGATCACCTAAGTAAGTTATTATTGGATTTTCTATTGGTTTTTGGCATGGCTTTTTGTTTGTTGATAACTTGCTGAGGTACATAAGCACTAAAAGAAGCAGGAACAAGTGCGTAACACAAGCGGTTTGTGAATCTCAATGAAGGAAATGGGAATAGCATCATAGTGAGGTAGGTCATCTCTCTTGTTATACTTGTCAATTATAATATAGGAAGAAGTCTAGTTGATTGTCACTTCAGTTTCTAGACCCACTCATTGGGCGAAAGGGATCATCTCTGTCTGCAGAGAGGATTAACCTTGTCAACACACACCAACCAAGAGTGCTCCAAGAAAACTCTAAGTCTCCAAGAGTATGAGAGAGAGAGAGAATAATGAGAGAGCTTCAAAACTAAACTGACAAAAGGTTACCAACTGATTCTGAGAATCCTTGTTATGAATGAGGCATCTATTTTCTTCATTTTCCATTATTTCCCTTTATTTTCCTCCTCACATGCAACCTGTGACCTTTCACCTGCCTCTTGTCCTAATTTCCATTATTTTCATAAATAAATGTGCCAAAAATGTCATTTTGCCTTTCCAAATCCTTAGATGTTGCCTTTCCAAATTTCCTTAGCCATAAACAATGACAAGTGATTCCCATCACTAGGATTTTGCCAAACATTCACCTTCAAATAAGTGTGTCATCATCTGTGGCTATTATTTTACCTTTATTTACTTTTATTACATGGAATTTTCACAAGGGATGTTATATCATATTAATTGAGAATTAAATTGGGGTATTTACTTAATATCAATATAAGAATCACATGGAGTGGATTAAATAGGACCACCTATTTTTTTCGGATGGAAATCATTCCTAAAATAGAATGCAATTAATTTACTTATTTTTCTTTCCTACAAGATAAATGACCCATGTGTTCTAAAAATTGCAATGATTTTTTTTAATGCAAATCAAATATTATATTATTTTATGACTATCATTTCAATACCAATAATTGAATTAAAAATTAAAAAGAACTATTTAAAACCTCAAATAAAATAATTTCCATAAAAGAAATATAACTTCTAAAAAAAGTTTTCCATACTAATCACAGGCGTGACAATTAGTGTACATGTGCATTATGAGGTATGACACCATTGCAAGAAAAACAAATAAACAACATTAATTTTATTCAACAAAATTAAATGAATAATGCTTATTATTTAGAATTGAATTTTTTATATCACGGAATCATATCTAGATTGAATCATTTTTTATCCCTATTTCCTATTGTCTATCTTCATATTAAGTAGGAATAACCTGAAGGTAATATTCATAATAGCAAGAAAGTAGAGCAAGTGGTAAACGCGAGCAAGCAATTTAGGAAGTAAATATAAGCAAGTGGAGTAGGAAGTAATTAGATGTGCACGTGGAACCATGAAGGACTGGTAGGTACCATTTGTAAATCCAAACAAAAAAAGGATGGGAAACTTAACCATATTGCAATTATATCCCCTCCCAGAAGAGAAAAACTGTTCACAACCAAATATCTTTATCTTCAATGCCCACTACTAAGATGTAATTTCAATAAGTAGGTGATACAAGGAGGCATGAGCCCCATAACAATAACATCCTATTGTATAAAAATCATAAACCAAATATTTTGATTTTTAATGGCCACTACTAAAATGTAATTTCAATAAGTAGGTGATACATGGATGCATGAGCCCCATAACAATAACATCCTATTGTATAAAAATCATAAAATTATTTTTCTAAACTCTCATGACATGGAGAAAAATTGATATTATTATTTATTTCCTAAATGCCATGGTATATATAAAAATGATTAATAAAGATAAAACTATAAAAATAATGACAAGCAAAATATATTATGAAATATTTACTTAACAAATAATTTTTTATTTTATTTTTATTTACGATGAAAATTAACTTTATGCCCTTCTTTGATAAGCTAAATCTTCACAACAACAACTTACCACTTCAAATTTAAACCGTCTTCTACCCATCGAACAATACCCTTCTCCTATCCATATAACAATACCCATCTAACAGTAAATCGATTTGGAAATCTGGACACCAAAGACTAAGATGTAGCACTATCCAAAAGAATGTTCGAAAAACCCCTCCCCCTCACTCATGTATTTTTCCAAATTCTCAACTATTTGAGCGATGACTTACTGACATTATTATCAGCCAAAATTGTCAACATCCACATCTAATTTGAACACTTCACTGAGCCATAAAAAATAACATAAAAAAAAAATATTAATGGTAGGAATGAACCCATGACCATAACAAGATGATTTTGTTGAAATGGATCAGAATATCTCGAATAGGACATTGAATTCAAGTTGGATGCTAAAAGTTGCAAATGTAAGAGTGATTGCTAAGTACTTTCTACACATCTCGCAGACAAACATACCACTAGAGTCAAGTTGGTTATTAAAAACTGCAAATCTAAGAGTCAGGGTCGACCTGGCTCAATCCATTCGGAACAATGATACGTCTAGGATTATCTGGAGCATGGATTAACTCTAAATTTATCGATATTCCCTTCCTCTTGGGTTCCAAATTTGGTTCAGTGCAAATTTAATTAATTACATTCAATTGCAAGGAGTCATGCAACCACACGAGTAAGTGTATTTTTTTTTCTAATTCACAACGGATAATTGTATGCAGAGATCAAACTTGGAAGGAAATATGTTTCAAATTATATTAATTTAAAATAATATAAATAATTATATAAATAAATAATAACAATATTTAAAGAATAATATTATATAATAATTGAGAATAATATATAATTATTATATTATATATTATAATGATGATGAGGAGAATGATTAATGTCAATTAAAATCGATGCAGTCTAATGGACCTTAAGAAGAAGAATAATCTAATTGTAATTTTTCATAATCTTATTTCTATGCTAAAAAAGATGTGAAAGAAGCGCACCAAGATCACTATAGTTGTGTTGACTTAACAAGTCAAGAAGATTGGAAGTGCGACAGATGTTACGGAAATGAGAACATATGTGAGTAAGGGTCAAACAATCGAAAAGAAAGTGTTTTTCATCCTACATCCTCTTAGTATCAAAAATATAAAAATTCTATAATCCCAAGGAGTGTTGGGAGTAGACCACCACCTGGATTCACTTCAAAGCTCATGAGAATTAGTTCTAAACTTAACGATGTTCATCCTTTTCTTTGATCTGGTCAAAACAAAAAGATAACTATCGTTCTCAAGGGTGGGGTTGATCATATTCTTATAACATCTTAGCTTCCATTTACCCTCCAACTCCTTATCATCCTATAACTTATCCTTCAATTTGGAAGTCATAGTATCTTTGACATTATCCATTCTTCAAGGATAATGTCCTCATTTATCCCCCAATGGTCGAGCCAAAAATAGGCATCCTTATGCCACCCACGCTTGAGGCGAAGGTGAGGGTTTTGGCTAAAGTTAGAAGAAATTTTAGAAAGCCTCTTCCATTCCATGTTGTAAATATTCTTATTATGCATTAGGTACTTAAACATAGCCCTGCTTTCAATAGGGGAGAGGCCATATTTGATGAGGAGGATAGGATAGCATGTATTTCCCTTGACCTTGATATTTTAGGTTATGAATTGCTTTTGAATCATCTAAATCTTTCTCGATGACTCTCTGGATATACTGTAACCCCGGACTTCACAGTTGTATAAGATAACAAGTGTGATGAGGGTCTGAAAGAGGAACCTTTTTTTACTCCAAATACAAATATCGGCAACCTTAAAATTGTTTTCAAGCTCATAATAAGTTTTCAAACCACCAATAATCCTTTTATCAATGTTGTAGTTACATTTGGGTTGATAAAGAATTTCAATACCAAAATATTTATAAGAAGAGACCTATTCCAACCCATTGTTATCATAGAACAAATTTCCATGGGTGGTATTTTTGGATTTAATTATCATGATTTTATTCTTCTTGGTATTAATTGTCATACCAATATTGGAGAAATAGTCATGAAGAATCTTAAGTTGCTTGTCCAGTTATTCATGATTTCTATCTGTCAGAATGATATCATTGGCATAGAGGAGAAGAGTAATGATAATACCAGCGATCTCAGTCCCCTTGCACCTCACTATTTTGAAACACAACTCTAGCTTATCGATGTAAATACCAAAGAGCATAGGGGAATGGGGACACCCTTGCTTAACCCTGATATTTCATTTAACATATTTAGAACACCCTTCGATGGTCTTAAGCTTGGAAACAACTGTGTCATAAAACACAAATCACAACAAACTTGAATTCAGGAGGAATCATTTTCTCATCAAGTATTTTCCAAAGCTTTTCCTGAGGAACAATGTCAAAGGATTTTCTAAATTCCACAAAGAAACAAAAGAGATCAGCTTTACTATTGTGACATTCCTCAGAAACGACCCTCAAAGTGCTAAGATGGTCAATAGTCAAGTGGTATCTCCTAAAATCAACTTTCCCTTTATCTATTTTAACATGGATTTCAAGCCAATGGCTAATATTATTATCTGAAATGAGACCATAAAGCTTCGTTAAGTTGTGGCTAACAATAATGGTCTTGTAGCTAGAGGGAACATTTTTGTCCCCATTTTTAAAGACAAGAACAATAAGGTTTTGCGTCCAAGGCTTAGGGAAGCCATGGTTTACAACCAAATTGAAAATCTTGTGGAGATGAGGAATGAGGATAGATATTCCCAGCTTTAAGATCTCATCTTGGTATCCTTCAATATCTTTCACTTTCCCACTAGCGAGCTTATTAATCCTATAATAAACATCCTCAAGAGAAAAGATATCTTCCTTAATAGGTGTGTTAACGACATTGTCCATGGTCTCCGAGGATTCATACAACTTCTTAAGATAGATGCCCCACATTTCTAAGGGGATCAAATGATTATCTTTAGATTTACGAAGAAGTGCATTCCACCAAAACTTTATGGGCAAAACTCTAGAAAGGTGAATATGATGCACTTGTTTCTTATTAATATATGACTACTTCTCTTTAATGAGGTCTTTGTATATACTAATATTTCATAGCTTTACAGTTTCTTTAGGAGCATCTCGAATAGTTTTCCTCGCACTTTTACAGTCTTTATCATACCAAGGGTTGGAAATTCTATTAATCTTCTTATATGAAACCTCAGTAGAGAACATATTAATGGTAGTGGAAAGAGTAGTAGTAATAATAAAAATAATAAAGATATAAAGTAATAAATTAATAAAAATTAATGAATAGCAATTAAAAATAATTTTATAAATAAGTAATAGAAACATTTAAAGAATAATAATATACAATAATTCATGACATCAATAACAATAATAATGTAAATAAAATGAACAACAACAAATATTAAATGAATATAATTCAATGATAAGAAATAACAATGTAAATTAATAACATACTACAAATTAATGATAATAATAAAACTAGCAATTGTCCCAAAAGTGCAAGGAGAGGCCAATAGAAATGTTAAATTGAAAGAATTGTATTTTGGTTCAAAATAATAAATATTATAATAGTTCAATTATTCAAACTAACCTAGTCAATAAATTGCCCAAAATAAAATAAATCCTTAAAGGGATATATTGGCTTCCATGGACTTTCACCAAACGTGAAGTAAAATAAAAATATATTGATATGTTTTATGTCAATGAGATCATAATATATCTGCATTTAGTTTGACCTTAAACTCTGAATTTAAGGAGAGATGGATAACACACAAACTGGTTTCGAAAATATCGATTACACAGTACCAAAACAATGAAATTATGAGTAGTAAGATATTGCAACTGAAATTATGAGTAGTAAGATATTGCAACTTATCTTATCTTGGCGTTAGTGTTAGGATTATAAAACATGGAGAGAAGTGGATGTGTTTAAAGACACTGTTGTTTGATTTTAATAGCCGCTGGGAATAATCATCATTGATTTTGTTGAGTTTTTAAATAAATTACATTAGAGAATAATACCATAAATAAAACTATGAGTTGTTATAAACATAGAACATGAAAACCACAAGTCAATTTGACCAAACTCAAATTTATCTGAACCACCCTAACATCTAGCTATTTTTTTGATCATTTTAAAATGTAATGCAAAACTTAAAAATATACTAACGGAATGTTGTCTGAAACTTTTTAAAATGTTCTATCTTTTTTAATCATTTTAGAATGTAATCCAAAACTTAGAAATGTACTGAATGTTGTCTGAAACTTCTTAAAGTGTTCAAAAAGAAATCTCGGTGCATCAAATTTGCATCAGAAGAGATCTAATGTTTTTATAGATATAAAAAAGCTAAGACTATTGTAGCATTAAATGGAAAACAGAAGAACATCACCAACACTCCAAGGCCATGCCATTCAATTTCTTGATATCAAATACGTTGAGATGTATCTGTGTTATTCATGGGACTAACTAATATTTTAACTTCAATGTATTTCGACCTGCTTTTTTCTCTAATTCAAAAGTACAGAAAAAAAATTAACCTATATTAACATTCGATTTATATACATTATATTCACTAAAATACCAAACAGTGATACATTTCGATATGCTCAAACTCAGAATTTACAAGTAAAAAACTCATGGAGCGGACAGTTGTGGAACTGTACCAGTTCGCTGAGTCGAAACATGGAACCAAATGTTGTAATCCCTTATAATCCTAGAAGACAATTCTCTCTCCATGGCCCCTAAAATTTGATCCAAGATACCATTCCCAACCGAGAGAATAATATAATCTGGCATCAAAGAGAAGGGTAATGGAAGATTCGCATCTAACCCCATTGTAACCCACCCTCTAAAGCTGGGAGTCTGCTCACTTTCTAAAGCCGAAGATGACTTCCTGTGTACAAGAAGCTCTCCTTGCAAATTAAATTGGAAATCGAATTCATTATTCTGACCTCGAAGACCTTTTATATCTAAAATCAATCTATTGGATGCTAATTGGAGGGAGTTGTTTGTGTGTAATACCCTGCAACACAGATTTTTCACAGAAATAGCTTACAATAATTCCAAATTTGAAAAGAAACCCATGTAGATGTTACATTTGGTCGCTTTCAAAAGATGAAAAAACAAAGAAATTGAAACTGGGTGATGTTTAAGAAGCTTTTAAACATGAATGAACTCACTTGACATCACAGAAGGGGATGTCTGTAACGGTGAAGAATGTGACAGGCCTCAGACGAGCTCGCCAGAGATTGTCACCCAAATAGTTAACCCTTGAAGAATCTGGAAATGTAATCTTCACTATCCTCTCTGTTTCTTTTATATAACCTTCTCCTTTCGTACCTCCTTGTCTAAATGGAACATCCATCATTCTCTTTGCTTGAAACTGTGCCAGTTGAGCTCTGACAATGCTGCTGCTTTTTTGGGGATTTCTTCTCATCCTCATCTTCTTCACAGTAATATAAGATGGTACAGTCGAGGCATTCTGCAGATTGGAATTCTTGTTTATCTTATCAGAACTGAGGGTGGTCATGGCAGGCGGAGTTGCCATTTGATGAAATCTACCAGAAGCTCTTGTGTGAACCTTCTGTGAACTATTGGCTGCTTGAAAATTATTTTTATGTCGATGTCAAAATTACAACTAACTTTTAGCGTTCTTTAAATGTATTGTACCGACATCCATTACAACTCCCCTGTTCCTTGTTATCGTTGGATGTGTAACTACAATAGACATTACAAGTAAATCAGTGCTTGCCAAAAGCCAAGGAAGAAGAACCGTGCTTTCCAAAAGTCAGGGAAGAAGAACAGCAACAACAACTACCAGAGAAAAAGCATTGAAAATATCATGACATAAAAGAAAAAAAAGCGATAAGTAACTCAACCGATATTTGGAAAAAACAGTCACACTTCAAATCAACGGTTGAAATTGTCTCCCCTAATCCAACGGAGCAGGTTAAAAGTGTTGAAGATTATTGATGTATAGGAAAACCTATAGGCCTAAAAATATAAAATAATTATATAACAATAAAATAAAAATGATTTCTTTATTATAAATAAATAACAATTAGTTTAATAATATTAAAATATATAAATCATAAAGTAATAATATAAATATAAAATAATTATTTTATAATGAATGAAATTTTTTCTTTATAATCATTAAACAATAATAAATTATAATTATTTCGATATTATCAAAAATTGATAATCATATAAAAAATAATAAAGAAAACATTATCGAAAATAATAAATAATGTAAAATAATCATAAAATAAAAATATGCACACAATTTAACTAATAATGAAAATTAAATAAAAATGATTTAAATATGACTAAATAAATAACAATTATATTAAATAAACATTGTTTAAATGACTAAATAAATAATATATTAATAAATTATAAGTAATAATTAATAATCTAAACAGAAATAAATTAATAATGTAAAATAAAAATATTAATTAAATAATTATTGTTTAAATAATGTTAGCAATACTAAATTGATAATGATTGTTCAAAATAAAAATAAAAATGAAAATAGAAATTAATAGCTAATATTATTAATAATGCTTTTGTGATCAATAATAATAAACAAAAATAATAATAATAATAATAATAATAATAAATGTTTAATATCAATAATAATAAATAATAATATTAATTATTAGCATCAATAATAATATTATATTTATGATAATAATAAAAACTGTGTGCAATGTTACAAATTAATAATGTAAATTAATAATAAATACTATTACCATCATTAATAGTTGATATTCTTAATAATAATATTATTTGTTAATATCAAATATTATTAATATAATAATAAAAAATTATTAATATTATATTTTCAATACCTAATAAATATAATAATACCTATCAAACAACATATAAAGTAGAGAAAAAACAATATAAATATATAAATTAAATTGTTAATATATTGATAGGGAATTTTTTTTTACAAAAAATAAAAATAGAAAACAATAAAAATAGAAAAAATCTAATTTAAGTAATATTATAGGAAAAAGTAAAGGCATTGAAGTGAAGATAAATTTCCGCATGATCGACCGCCATTGTCAATTGCCAACAATTATTGACAATGGTCAACAAAGGATGATTCAGACAATATTTATCGCAACATGACAAAAAAAAAGTATAATCAATTTTAAACATTACAAGACCAATGATAAGAACATGGAACTTAATAACAATGAAAAAAATAAAGAATATATTTTTAATGAGAAATATTTTAGTTCTAACAATAACAATAAATTCCACAACAAAAACAACTTTGAACACTTGATCAAAAGACAATTATTTTATTCTAGCCTCTTCCAAAACACACCTAGCGTAGTGGTAGAAGCAACACAAATTTAAATCAACACGATATTGATCACGATACTTCACACTTTCAAGCCAATCCCTTCTCATTTTCCTCTCGGATTCTCTCTGGTGCAAATGATATAAAGTTTCAACGTCTCATTTTATTCCATTCAAAACAAGAATATGCTCATCGAGAAAATCCAATTGGTAGCCATGTCTTATATCAAGCATTGTGTGAATAAAGGTATCAAAATTAATGGTTTATACAATAGCTTTAATCGCTAAAATCTAATACAGACTATCATTGTTCTCCATAACTATTTTTCATTGACAAAAATATGCAACTGAAATAGTGCATTCAAAGAAAAAAAATAAACATAAACAAAAACATTGATATATGTTTTTGTTTCTTTTATATCAAATACACAAAACAATTTATCAAATTTATATCTAAAAGGATTCAAAAAATGGAGGAAAAAAAGTGGAAACAAGTACAATTCAGCCAATAGAAAAAACACCACCACAAAAAAATTATTTGCACATACAATTGCTCCCAAATGGTCAATTTACCTACTTCACCAATCAATAAATCTATTGAAATCAATGAAAAGAAGAACAAATAACCTATCAAGGTGCATACAAATAATTGCAAAAAACAACAATAACTACAAAGAACTAATCATCTTTTTCAAGACAAAATACACTTGAAACGATATCGACTTCAATCAGTCCACCTCTTTCTTTGTAAGTGAAACCTGTGAATTGCCTTGCATTTTGGCATAACTTTCAAAGGAAAAGGGCGGTGAAATTCACAAACCATCTATCGAATTCACTCTTGATATAACTTTAAATGTCAAACCCTGCCTCTTGCTAGCTCCAATCTCTATAGTGCCTCGTTATAATGTTATCCCCTGTGATTCATGAATTGTTAACACCCATGCCATTTTCAATGGAATGTCTCCAATATTCTCCCTAACAATAGGTGAAATCGACACAACATTAGGGTATTATCTATCAAGGGGAACACCATAGTAAATTTCGAAAATTACTGTAGCGAATTGTGGAAGTTACGGTGAGTTAAACTAGGTGCATAGAAAAAAAATCAATATAGCCAAGCGCGCCATTAACCAACCTAACCTAAACCCACAAATTAAATGTTAAAATCATGCACTCTCCATAACATAGAATCATTTCATGCTTCAACGCATCATCATCACTGTCACCAATGCTTGTTCTTCTAGTGCATTATGCAACACATATTGCAGTAGGACAACTTAATGATTAAAGCATCTTCCATTTGTGAAAATTAATGAGATTATTGTTGAGAACAAGTGAATAAAAGAATAAAAATTATAAAATTTCATGTCGATCCCAATAGCTATCCAGACACATTGTAAGAAGACCCCATTCAATAAGAAAAGGCTCTTCATTTCTAATATTGGTTATAAGACTGCGAAAATGCACCTGTCTATGATCGTCTCCTTGCTGCCTATATATTTTGTCCAAATTCACAACAATTATAAATATTACACACAAAACTTTCCTAGTTGTTCTACCTGCATATAAGGGTTTATACTTAACAAGAGGGATTTGGCCAAGGTCTTCGAAAATAATGATAGGCTTACCTCCAAAAGGGCAACCTTTGGTTCAAGTAAAGGCTTCTGGTAAATGATAATCTATCTACATGAGATGCAATACACCTATAAAGCTCATCTCATCAATTATTATATAGATAATATGCCTCATTTCTTCTTGAAAGACTATGAGAACCTGGCTGGACAATGATTTCATATATTTTATAGGAATTTTCAAGGAAGAATGCATTGTTTTTTCCCGAATCTTAAAAGTACTTAGACTAGTTTGAGTAAGCAATAACAATAGGATTTTATCAATCATTGTTGAAGCTAAAAGAGCACAATGAATACAGTGAATGAGTGAAGAATTCCTAGTTCTAACAGTACATTGAATAATCGTTTTCAAACCACCTTCATTCCCACCATGAACAAAGTGATGAAAAACAATCTCAAAAGCAACCAGTTGTTTGTATGATAGACACGAAAGCAAAAAAATGTCTCCAAAACCAAGATCCCATTAGCAATACCTCAAGACTGAGGATATTTTATAAAATGGATCCCTTTTCCAAATATTCGTTTGCAACCATTGATTCCTGCCAGTTGTAATGAATACCAAAGTCCGTCCTATGAAGATTTTCAAGGTGTGAAATGCTTACATTACTTGGAGGAACTATCTTGGAGAAAACCTGCCACTCTTCAAATGCTCAATCAACATTTTATTCATGTGCAAGGGGATCGACATCATCTTCATCACCTCTATCGAACAAAGGGCATCGATCAATATGCCAAGGAGGATATCTCAAATTCCTTGAATTTTGAATGATACTTTTAGTTGAAACCCCTATCTCAGAAGAAATGTCACGAAATGGCTTGTACAAAAGCAAATCACTCGAACAAAAGGTTTCAAAATCTTCTAACGCAAGATCAGGAATAAAAAAAATCGTGGCCAAACCTGAACAATGGAAAACTTATCTCGTAGCCTCCATCGTTGCTTCGTATGGTTGGCATCAAAACTCCATGATCTTGTTGTTTTGATTAAGTTGAAATGTTCCAAAAAAGAGGGCGTTGTTTGATATGTCTACATGAAATTGTTTGTGCATGAAACCTCATCAAAATATAATGATAACTTTCCATATGCTCTTTTTTCCAACATTCAAGGAAAAAAATTTGAGACTAAAAACAAAAAGAGGGAGTTTTAGCAACAAATGACACATTTCTTGAGCTCCAATGTCACGTTCAACAAGAGTTTTCGCACAAAACATTCTATACGCAAACAATGTAGGAGCCTGAATCCCACCCCCACCAGATATTACTGTCAACATTTCGTGATAACTTTATGTTATTTTCTCTCCCTTTGAAACATGCTTCACTATATATTTCGAGACCACATGTTGAGAGACAACATGCTAGCAATCAACATTTTCTCACCACATTGATAAATGATCGAAATTGTGAATGTTTAAACAGTCATCATTCCATGTTGGTTCATACTCTTTTCCCGTTTTCATCTATATGAAATGCCAACTCCACACGAACATCCCAAGGAGCTTCATAATGACACAAAATCAACGCTACATTTTATATGCCTCATCATGTGATTCAACAAATGCTGATAGACTTATTCAGGATTTTGGATTTTGGATTTTTTAAAGTAATGCATCCAACACACATTTTATCTTCACATAGCATTCATAATATTTGGATTCAACACCTCTTCTTCTCATAATACAAAATATAACTTCTCAACCCATCGTGGAAGCTTCCTTGCAATGGAAGAAATATCTTACGGAAAACTTATTGTGTTCCCATTATATTTATATTGGCCACCATGATCATGCAACACTTGTAAAATTAGATTCACCCCCGCTATTAGAATGTCTTCAACCTGAGTTAAAACTCTTAAACCCTCTGGTTGTTCTTCTAGATCCATGTTGTTAAACTGGGAAAAGCGATGGGCACCTTTCTCTCCCCTACATCTTTTAAAAATGGGCCCCCCATGCCATCTCACAACTTGTATACCAGGATAACATTCATTGCACACTTGGCACATATGCACTTGAGACAAACTATTAATCCTCGAACAAACATTTTTATGGACCTTAGCCGTCTAAGTGCTAAAATGAGAGGGATTAGTTTCATTATCTCTCACAAACATTGCTCGATGTTGGGGACGATCTAGAAAAACATGACCAATTCCAGCATGAATTGCATCATTTCTATCCCTAAAATAATAGGAAACCATTCCTCCACATTCTCTAGACTAGACCAAACCATAGTTTCATAGATAAAAACAACATTTATGAGAATGAAGAGATATCTACAAGAAAAACACTATCTACATTTTCGCACCAACTAGGTGTGACTGCAGGGATCAATATCCCTTGATGTCAACGAATAGTTGTTCCTCGACCACTAATCATATGACCAATGTCCTAGCAGGGAAAAACATGAAAAAAAGATGCACAAAATAATATAAATATAAAATTCACAAGTGAAAAACCTTAAAAAACATAAATTCATAAAACACCTATGATGTGCCACCATCACAAGCACTCCCACAATCTCTAGCATGAAAACAATTCTCTCTAAAGTTGCGTGCGCAAATGTTGTTTCTAACATCCCTAATAGACTAGCCAAAATTGTCAACAATCCTAGCAGGCATATTACTATGAGCCAAACTTAAATAGGAACGCAAAAGATTACAAATATAACCATAAATACAGAGATGAAGTAAAAATAACACTTCATTTCATTAATATCAAAATACTGAAATATGATTATAAAAAGAATGGCAATAAACTAGCTCGGGCGATGGTACGTTATCTCTAAGAAGACATGTGGTGGTTACATGCCCCTGAACTATGTTACAATGAGGCTCAAGGGCCTATCTATTATTGAACTTCAAGGGAAAACCATAAACAACCAAAAATCTAATCTGAGGAGACATAACACCAAGAGTCTGTGGACCCCATTAGAATTAGATGGGTAGCCAACTTCCTAGGGTCGTAACTTGCTCATATTATCTCCATTTGGCACATACGATACCTTGCTGGAAAAAATTGTTTGAGTACTATAATATTTTTTGCAAGCCCCTTCCTATCACTATGGCCTTACTATAAACCAAAGAAAATTGATGTTTAGGGAGTAAAAATTGCTCCGGAAGTTTAGCACCCGAAAAACTGCTAAAAATAGTAAATGATGAAATAAACTAGGCAATAGATGAAACCAACTATAGATGTAGGCAGAATAGGTGAGCCGGGACCAATTTCCACCTGGATCCATCCCGCCCCCGCCAGGAAGAAATGGTCCCCATTGCTTGCAGAGCCTCCATGAGGTGAGGAAATTTCTGTTGAGCCTGATCCCTAGTGAACCACTTTCCCTAGTGAAGGAGACCTACTTTAACAACATGATATGGATGTATCCTCTATTTACGAGTGTTCTTGATCTCTGTGTCCATGAGATTATTAGTTATGGCCGATTCCATGCAGTCTGGGTTGAGCTCTGTTGGTGTGAGTTGTTCTGCAATGTCTAATGTGTCCAAGAATGGTGGAAAGTATGACCGAAGGTAGTCTACATTGTACATTAGATGCAGACCACGGAATCATGGGATGATGAGCTCGAAGGAATTTTCACCTACAACTTTGGTGATGGTATTTCCCATATCAGCCTGGGTGAAGCTTGTGGTGGGGTCCGGTGAGGCGCTCGTTCTATAAATGTAGCCAAAATTTGTTGTCCACCTAGAAATTGTACAACACTTGATGTTGATCATAGTATTACTTGTACTTAGCATTGGATCCATCTAATATTTCATGGCACTAATTATACTTAAAATTATCTCTGTCCACTATATCAATGAAGTTGTTAGCCTTGTTGGCTTCTTATTGGATGTCAGCCAAATCTACCTAAGTAGTTGCAAATGGTATGGCTACACCAATGGGACATAATGGCTGAAATCCCAGCCTTACTTGAAAGTGACTATGGCTCATTGAGATATGGAGGGCTGTGTTGTAGCTATGTTGTACATAGCGGAGGCTTTCATCCCATGTGCATGGATGCTTTGAGTTTTACATGCACATAATGTGTACAATCATCTAGTTCATGACCTATGTTTCGCCATCAGTTTAGGGGTGGAACATCGTTGACTAAGTTAGGTATCCAGCATTGACCAAAGACTTGACCAAAATGTACTCAGGAATCTACTGTCCTAATCTGAGTTAATGGATTGTGGGATCCCAAAGTGTACTCACACTCACTCAAAGAGAATCTTAGGAGTGGCCTCTGTTGTGATAGTCTTCTTGCAGACTGCCATGATGGCAATGTTAGAGAATCTATCGATGACCATGAAAATAAATCATTGCCATGCTCAGTAGGAATAAGGCTTGACATGCAATCCATGGATATAGATTCCCAAGGTCAAATATCAGTAGGTAGAGGAGTATATAGGCCTTTCCTCTTGATCTTTGGTTTGGAAATGGCACAGATGGTGCAAGATGTAATGTACTTCTCAACATCCCAATGAAGTTTTAGCCAATAAAAATACTTGTGTAGTAATGCCAATATTTTCTCTGCTCCAAAATATCCAGCGACCCGACTGTAGTGGGAATTCCAGATAATCTTGTCGTGCTCACTTGAATTAACACATATGTGTCCCAAGTGGCATAATAGTGCATTCTGAAGGTCAAAATTTTGAACTTTCTTCCCTTCCAAGAGTTTCTAGTATGTGCTGCTAAATTCTGGATCACTATTGTAAAGATGCAACCACTCTAAAGTCTCGTGCCCATAGGAGTCAAGCACAATGATCAACACCGTGAATGGTGGTCGGTTGAGGTAGTTTGCAAAATTATTGGTGCTTACATTCTTGTACTTAATGTTCAAATAGAATTGTTGTAGATTGGTGGACCATTTTTGATGGAGAGCATTCTGCGACTTCCCTTATGTTTGCATCCACTACAGGGGTTGGTGGTCTATGTGGATGACCATTTCCTTCCCCTAAATCTAATCCTTCCATTAATGGTAGGCCTGCACAATGGAATACATTTAGTTTTCGTACTGTGTTTGAAAGTGTCTCACTATGGTAAGCCATTGGATGCCGCTGTTGAGTAAGAACTACACCAATACCATAGTTAGAGGCATCTATCTCAATCTCAAATGGTTGTTGCAAGTTTGGTAATGTGAGCACTAGTGCAGAGCAAAGGTGATTCTTAAACCTAAAAAATGCCTTCTATTGGGTTTCAGACCAAAAATAAATAAAAATATTTCTCTCCACCCTTGGTGACCCAACTTAAAGGCCAAGTGATATGAGAGAACCCCAACATGAATCTATGGTAGAAATTGGCAAGTCCCAGAAACTTTCAGAGCTTTGTTAGAGTGGTTGGGGCTGTCTAATCCCGAATGACTTGTATATTGGTTGGGTTCACATGCAAACCCTCCTCATCAGTGAAGTACCCCAGATATTGAACATGGGTCATGCAAAAAGTGAATTTCTCCAAATTGACACACAACTTTTGTTGTAAAAGGGTTTGAAGGACCTCTCGATTATGGTGGGCATCCTCTTCCCAAATCTAGCTGAAGATCAAGATGTCATCTAAATACATCAGCGAAAGTTTATTGTTGAAGGGTTGAATTATGTCATCCATCAAACTAATGAAGGTTTCAGGGGCATTTGCCAACTCGAAAGGTGTGACCAACCATTCGAAAATGCCCTCCTTGGATTTGAAGGTAGTCTTCTACATATCGGAGGGTTCGATAGGGACCTGGTGATAACCCAGCTTCAAGTAAATTTGGCTAAAATATTTTTCCCCCTTCAGTTGGTCCAGAAGGTCATCGATCCATGGGATTGGGTACCTACCCTAGACAGTGATCTCATTCAACACCCAATAGTCAATAGAAAGTCTCCATGTCCCCTCCTAATTTTGTATCAATACAGTCAATCTACCACATGGTGATGATCTTGGCCTAATGTTCCCTTTCGTAAAAAAACTCCTTAAGATGCCTCTTGATATCATTGTTCTCTAGAACAAAGTGTCGATAGATCAGTCCATTAGGTAGTGATGCGCCTAAGGTTAGATCGATGGATTGATTGACCTCACAGTGCAGAAGTACCCCTGTAGGTGAGGAGAAAATTTCCCCATACGCTTCCATGACCTTTTCCATCTATTTCTCGTGTGGAGGAGCCTTGTCTGGAAGCTATGGCCACAACATTATTCTTGTTGTTAGGGTGAATCATAAGGAAAACAAATTTCCTAGTTTGGGAAATGACCTTACTGTATTGATTTATAATGATAAATAATTGGTAGTAGATGGGGCTACCTCTTGTATCCTGTACAACTTATTTCGCAAAGTAAAAATCACATAGCAAGGTCTAGACTCATATACAACATTTTTTTTTCACAAGTATGGTTTTCCTAATAATACATCACAAACTATAAGATGAGCAACATCACATAGTATCTCATCCATTAAGGGCTTGATGTTGTAGGGAGGTGGCTGTTGGGTCCCTATAATACTAGTAATTACCCCATTATTATTGTAGTTGCATCCCTTATTAATATTGTTGTGCCCCTATTATCCCCATATTGTTACTACTATGCCCCATAGAATCCCTCTATTGTTATTTTTGTGGCTTTATATTATTATTATTAGGTTGGCTGGGTTATATTATGACTCCTTAGACTCCTATATATAGAAAGGAGATTTTGTCATTTGAATCATCCAAGAATTGTTCATTTATGTAACGTAAAGGAGGTTTCCCCCTTGAAGAGGCTAAATTATAAGGCATTGATCTATCTTTTCTATCTTTTCTTGAGCTGGTTTCATAACAGTGGCACTGCTGGCTGACCCAGAGATCTCATCCTTGTGAGGCCATCCAATGGTGTACAACTTTGGATGTTCTCTTGTTAGTAGGCCCAACTGATTCACAACCTCTACTAAAATTAGGTTCTTTTGGCTCCCGTTGTTGAAAATGAACTGTAGCAGAGAACCCTTCCCCCACATCTTCGAGTGGAAGATTCGTTTGCCCTCCTCTGAATCTTCAAGCTCATTCTTCTGGATCTTGGTGATGGATAAGGTGGCACTGGGCTTTGTGTCAATGATTTTCTTCTCTTTCTCATTCCCCTTGTCAGGTTCTAACTCAGAGTCAGAACATGCGTCTGAATCGGAAGCCTTTAGCTCAGCCACTGGTGACTGCTTGGCCCAAAACTCACTTTGTTTTGAGTGGATCTCTTATGGAACTCTCACCATTTTCCCATGTGCTTCTTTGTCTTCATGGTGTTTTTATTTGCTTGCAGCTTTAGATGGTTGCCCTGGGTTGCCTCGCTCGAGCTTTTACCTTTTCTCTGTGGTTTGGGGGTGCCTTTTCCTTACTTCAAATTCGCAAATCCAAAGTCTCCCTTCTTATGTCTAAACCTATAGTCAATCTTGAAAGTGTCTTAGTGTGTGGAAGAAATTTGTGAACTCTGGCACATCTTGGTCCCTTCCCTTACATAGCATGGTCCAATTTGTGTATTTATCTTCATAGCTACCGACAGGGTAATATTGTTCCTTCATAGCATCTCGGAAATAATCGCAAGTGGGTCTGACTAAAAATATTGAGGATTCCCTCTCGTCCTTTTGTTGAGAGTAGTTTTCCCACCAATACTTGACATGTGGGGCAACTTTGAGAAGTGAAAAGTAATATTTTCTTGATTGGAAATGTCATGAACTGAAAAATATCCTTCCAATAGTTTCAACGATTTATCTATGGCGTCTGAATCTATATGGATCTCAAATATGGGACTATGAAGGCTAACTTATACCTTAAAAGGGAGGGTGCCTCCTAAGTTGCTATTGGATGAATATGTGTCGCATGTGGGTAACTATCGAAAGATCTATGAAAATTTATCTATCATTGTGTTCCTCTCTCGCTCGAGAGCTTCCTGGAGAAATATTTTGAAAGGATCTCCTACCCCCTCATCTTTCTTTTCTTCCACCATGGAAGGTCATTGGGGTTTGCAAGGTTGTTCTTACAAAGGTTCAACCAATTCGAGCCCTAACACTTTATACCTTGACCTTGATGTGGACATGCAAAGAGAAAATAGAGAAAGAGCAGACCGCTCTAATACCACTTATCCAAACATAAATAGAAACTCAAAAAGTTACAGATATAACCATAAATACAGAGATTTATTAAAAATAACACTTCATTTCATTAATATCAAAATACTAAAATATGCTTAGAAACATAATGGAAATAAACTAGCTCGAGTGATGGTAGCTTACCTCTAAGAAGGTATGTGGTGGCTACATGCCTCTGAACTATGTTACAATGAGGCTCAAGGGCCTATTTACTATTAAACAACTAGGGAAAACCATTTAAGTAACAAAAACCCTAACCCCGGGAGATGTAACACGAAGAGTTTGTGGGCTTCATCGGGGTTAGTTATGCAACCAAATTCTCAGGGTCATTACTTGTTCATAATATATCTGTTTGTCACGTATGATACCTTGTCGAAAGGTCTCTCTGAATGCTATAGGATTCTCCTTGTGCCACAATAGAACTACTGCAAACCTCAAAAAATCGTCGTTTAGGGGGTCAAAACTACTTCGGAAGTTCATGACCTGAAAAAATGATAAGAATAGTAAATGCTAAAATAAACAAGGAAAAAGATGAAACCAACTAGAGGTCTAGGTGGAATAGGTGGGTGGCTACGAATATCCACATAGATCATACTATCGACAAGAAAATCAATTACAACAATACGAAAATTTGAATCAGAGTCCCTATTTTCTAGCACAACATCTCTTCGAAAATCTCTATTGCACTCACGACCCTTGCTTGTATGGAATCTTCCTATGCGAAGACACAATTTGAAAATAAAATAAACAAATAAAATGTATCAAACATCAAAAAAATATACACAGAATAAACAAAAACAAACTAACAATAGAACCAACATTTTCTCTAGGAAAATCACGAAACATCCCAAACATACGATTATTGACACCCTCCATTTGAACATTTTCCAAATTATGCAATTTCTTGGCTCAGATTACCACCTAAGAATGAATGAAGCGCCCACACGATCTACATTTAACCCCTCACCAGAAATCATTTCTACTGTGTTCTGGATAAAAGGAAGGAAATAATAAAACAATAAAAAGTTCAGTTCAATGAAATGGACAAGTAAAATTGTTTGAACTCCCTTCATTGTTCAAATAATAAAATAGAACATAAATATCATAGTACCAACTATATTCATTCTATAGCTAGCACTAGGAATTCCATGACCATCATGGGCAATAGAATGCCCCAAAGTTTCAACCATCTCGAGAAGCGTATCAACACCGCCCATAAAACTATATGTTCCCATTTGTTCTTTTCTGTCATTCTGAACACTTGGAAAATTTCCAACCCCTTTATTGTTTTCAGAGAAAACATGGTCCTCATCCATATGAACACTATCTTTCCAAATAGAGTGCCCCCAAAGAAAATCAATGTTAGTAAATCTTGAATATTAGAAAAAGTTCGGCCACATCGCAAGCATCTAGGAAAACATTCATTTAGAAAAAAACATCGTCAAATTAAAGCACTTCCACTTTCATACTTGCGATTAACATCATTTCTTTGAAGATGTTTTGCTAAAGCTCTTTCTTTTTGTTGGTACGTGACTCTTCTCCATGCTCTAATGAAATCCTTATTTTGTTGGTACCATTTTCATTGGCATTCATTTATTCGCTGTCGTGTAGCAATGGAATGAGGTGTTTTTTGCACCACTCTTGCTTCTTCGGTCGTTGAACATTTCTATGACAAAGATAAACTCAATTAAAATGTCATTCCCTAGCACTGATGGAGGCTAACACATATTCCTAAATCCTTATAAATATTTAAAACCTTTTCTTCCAAAATAGTAAACATGCACTAAACCTAAAAAGAACAATAAATCCAAAAAAAAAGGTTTTCTTTCTACAATGAGACATGGACAAAATGAATATTTCAAAAACAAGGTACCCAAAAGAAATGTCAACTACATTGTTACATACACCTTGCAGCTAAAAATCACAACCAACCCATAAAACGATTGGGAAATTTGACGTGCGCGTCTTCAACTTAACAATAACACAATATGTAAACTATGAATTTGTAGCAAGAAAACCTTTTGGCACAATAACCAAGAACACCATTCCATTTTCACAGTTCGAAAAAAACCTTAAAAAAGGAACATATTTCCAAAATGCACAACCAAAATTAGAATAGATATCCCCTTAGTACTAGTTCAAAATGGAGATTACAATAATCTTAATATTTATTTTTATTTTTTTGGGAAAAAATATCTCCTTACCAATGCCAAACAAAAAACACCTTGCAACCTCTAACACTAAATTAATATGTCTAAAGGTAGTGTAGGTATATCAAGAATAGAATCTACATTTGGAACAACTAAAAAGGCATTTCCATTTTCAATCAAATCATCAAAATCTTCAACAATTTTGTGGCCGAACCCAAACATCTCTACTAGAGAAACCCCATCAACAACTATTGTTATGCACAATCTCGTCATGAGATCATACACCTTTAATCATGTTTCTAAGAAACCCAACACAAGAACGTTTTCTTCAATTGCGCACAAAGGAAGGTAACCTGGACATTTACTATTTATATCCATAGAGATTTTCTCCAACAACAAGCAGTTGTACCCGCAATCATCCTCGAAATATTGCAAACTTCGCTCCTTTTTCAGAACAAAAAATTTGAAATTGTCTATCTACTCAAGAAACCAGATAGAGGTGGAACTATTATTAAAAAGACAAACAATTTTACTCCTATATAATCCTAATGAAATACATCGTATGTCAAAAACAGGAACAAAATAAAAAACCTAATAGTTTCTCTTTAGATCCAACCAATAGATAGTGAAAGCATATGTAAGGTAATCTTCATAATATTTGTGTAGATAAAGCCAAAAAAGCTTTCCATTAAAGAAGATAAAATCCATTGGCACAGTTAGACCACCATATGGAAGTTTTTTCCTCTTCCGAACCATGTCAACACTGCTACAAATACCAAAATGTGGATCCATTTTAAGAGAAATATGTTTTAGAAAGGCCCATTCATATTTGTGTGAGCTAATACTTTCCAATAAAGAGAGGAAGCCTTTCTCCCCAAGAGTGAGAACCCCAAGATATACAAAGGTCTTCGTAAAAGGATTGACAGTGTAATAATTTTTTATATGCGAAAAAGCTATGGCGTGCTTAACAACATCATTGACCCCACAGTACATTGAATCATGTACCAAGAATGAAGAAAAGGAAAAACCATCGAAGACAACCGACCATTATCATTAATTTAATATGCAACAAAGAAATCCCAGGGAAATCGAATCGGGAAAGAAATAAACCCAAATTCTTTCTCACCGGATCGATTGCAATTTCCTAGAAAAATTGTCTTCTTGAATAGAGTGTACCATTGTCTACAAACGAACTTAAATTTCATCAATATCGATAAAGGAAGCTAATGAAACACAAGAGTGATAATTTCAAATGGGAGTAATTCCAAAATATTCTGGTCCATAGTAAAAGCAACAACTATTCCTCAAAGAAACAAAAGACTTCCCTTTCAATTGCAAATAAAAAAATTAATAAGCCATGAATGACAATGGGGAAAAAATCATCCATCTCACAAGGAAAAAAAGAATCCATATTTCTCTGAAACATCACCAACACATAAATTAAACCTTTTCTTTTCACTCAAATTGCGAGAAAAAAAACATTTTCCACCAAATAAACAATTGAACAACAACAAAACAACACTCAACAAACAAAAAATAAAGAAGAAAATGATGCAATTAACTATTTTCAACAAAACCAACACCAACCCCCTACATATATATCAATGTCCATCCCATCCATTTTTTCCATGTAAATAAATAAATCTACTATGCACGTGCAATATTTTCTAAATCCTATGCATCAATCTCAAGCATATGTAACACATTCTTTGAATTCCATCCTACAATCTATATACAATGAATACAAACTTTGCATTGAGAATTTCAGAAGAACACAAGCACGAATCCAAAATATTTTGCAACAATAAATAAATATATATCATATTTAGTCCAATTTAGTCTATTATTTCCCTTCAATTTCTATTTTATTCTCAAACTTTCATCAAATACACAACAATATTGACAAAATATACCTACAAATACCATTTAATTCACTTGAAACCCACATATTTATCATTCTATTGAAGGAGAAAAAAAATATCTATATTTTTGCATACCTATTTCAAAGAAATTTTTTTTAAATAATTTTAAAGACAAAATATATATATCTAAATGAGACTATAAAGCTTGGTTAAGATGTGGCTAACAATAATGGTCTTGTAGCTAGAGGGAACATTTTTGTCCTCATTTTTAAAGACAGGAATGATAAGGCTTTGCGTCCAAGGCTTAGGGAAGCCATGTTTTACAACCAAATTGAGAATCTTGTGGAGATCAGGAATGAGGATAAACATTCCCAACTTTAAGATCTCATCTTGGTATCCTTCAATGTCTTTCAGTTTCCCACTAGCATGCTTATTAATCCCATAATCAACATCCTCAAGAGAAAAAATATCTTCCTTAATAGGTGTGTTAACGACATTGTCCATGGTCTCTGAGGATTCATACAACTTCTTAAGATAGATGTCCCACTTTTCTAAGGGGATCGAATGATTATCTTTAGATTTACGAAGAAGCACATTCCACCAAAACTTTATGGACACAACTCTAGAAAAGTGAAGATGAGGCACTTGTTTCTTATTAATATATGACTACTTCTTCTCTTTAATGAGGTCTTTGTACATACTAATATTTCATAGCTTTATAGTTTCTTTAGGAGCATCTCGAATACTTTTCCTAACACTTTTACAGTCTTTATCATACCAACAGTTGGAAATTCTATTAATCATCTTATATGAAACCTCAGTAGAGAACTTGTCACTGGTAGTAGAAAGAGTAGTAGTAATAAGAAAAATAATAAAGATATAAAGTAATAAATTAATATAAATTAATGAATAACAATTAATAATAATTTTATAAATAAGTAATAGAAACATTTAAAGAATAATAATATACAATAATTCATCACATTAATAATAATAATAATATAAATAGAATGAATAACAAAAAATATTAAATTAATATAACTCATTGATAAGAGATAACAATGTAAATTAATAACCTACTACAAATTAATGATAATAATAAAAATATAAAATAATTATATAACATAAAATAAAAATGATTTTTTTATTCTTAAAAAGCTTTATGAATCTCCAAATGTCATGGATAATTTGGAAACCCTGCTCACAACGAAAGAAGTTTTCTCTTTAGAAGACATTAAGTTTGGGGTTAATTGCCTCGCTAATGGGAAATCTAAGGACATTGAAGGTTACAAGGTGGAAATCTTAAAAACTGGAGGTCTTGTCCTCATCCCCCACATCCACAAGCTTTTCAATCAAGCGGTCAAGCAAGGGTTCCCTAAACCTTGGACTGAGAGCCTCATTATCCCTATTTCTAAAAGTGGGGATACAAATAACCCCTCTAATTGTCGAAAAATTATGATCAGCCCTCTCTTAGCAAAGTTATATGGTAGTATTTTGGAAAATAAGTTAAGCATATGGCTTGAAAGTGAAGGTAAGCAAGCTAAAGGCCAAGCAGGTTTCGGAAGGCACCACTCAACAACAGACCACCTCGTTATGCTTAGGATCATTGCAGAGGAATTTCGTAATGATAAATCCAATTTATTTTGTTGCTTTGTGGACTTTAGAAAGGCTTTCGATATAGTTCCTAGATACAACCTTTGGAATAGATTAGAAGAGCTAAAGGTTCCTCTCGAGTTGAGAGCTGCTGCTATAAGGTTATACGAGAATGTAATTTCCAAGCTAAAGAGCAATGAGGGGTGGTCGAAAGATATTAAATGTAACATCAGAGTTAAACAAGGTTGCCCCCTCTCCCCTACCCTATTTGGCATTTACATCGATAAGCTCGAAGGCTATTTAGCGGAAGTAGGATGTGATGGCACGATCTTGGCTGGGATAGTCATCATCCTTCTTCTCTATGCTGACGGTATTGTTCTTTTGGCAAGGTGTCCATCTGATCTTGATAAGCAACTCAGGATTCTTAAGGATTTCTACTCTACCATGGGTATGACTGTTAACGCTGACAAAACAAAATTTATGATTATCAAATCGAAGAAGGACACTTACGCTAATTTTAAGTATGACAATAATAACTTGGAGGAAGTGTATTCTTACAAGTACCTAGGAATTGATATTCATCACAAGCTCAACTGGAACCGTAGCATTGAGAGAAGGATTAATGGGGGGTGGAAAGCTTATTTTGGAAAATAATTGTAAAACAACAAACCTCGTAATGTGGGATAAAAAGAAGTTCCTTTTTGAAACTTTAGTCACTTCTGTTATCTTATATGGCTATGAGGTTTGGGGTTGCAGTATCTCCAGAGAATCATCGAGAAAGATTGAGCAAATATAGAAGCGTTTTATAACTTATATCCTCAAAATTAAAAGTAATACACCCTATCCTATTTTCCTTATAGAAGCAGGTCTTTCCCCTATTGAGAGCCTATCTATGATTAGGTTTCTATTTTACAAGCACAAACTCAATAACATAGATGATCATAGACTTCCTAAGCTAGCTTTAAATTCCAGCCAAAACCACCTAAGGCTCAATTGGGGGTGGCATAAAGACACAAGGGCATGGTTAAACTATTGGGAGATTAACGAGAATGATGCATTGCAAAACAAAAGTAACATTAAAGATATTGTTACTTCTAAGTTCAAAGAAAAAATATGGTGTGAGAAAGATTTAGCGGCTAAAAGAAAATTAAGTTATTATAAGAAGGTCATCAACCTCACCCTAGAAGATCAAAAGTATCTCTCTATTTTAACTAGCTCAAAGAAGAGAATTGATATAGCAAAGATTAGAACAAATTCTCATGAGCTCCATAGTGAAACAGGTCGTTGGGTGGTTCCTAAAATGCCATGGATGGAAAGGATCTACCATATATGTGAGAATAGGACCATCCAGGATGAAAACCACTTCATCTTAGGGTGCCCCGCGTACAAACACATTAGATCTCAGTTTCACAATCTTTGTTACAATACTGACCTTCCTAGCCTTTTACAATGTCAAAATTACAGTGAGATTGGGAGGCCTCTCTCCAAGCTTTTTGAGCATAGGAATAAAATCTTAAATCAAAATAAATAATTTGTTTCTTTAGGTCCAATAGAACAATGTTTCGTCGTCGTCGTCGCCGCCGCCGCCGCCGCCGCCGTCATCATCATCATCATCATCATCATCATCATCATCATCATCATCATCATCATCATCATCATCATCATCATCATCATCATCATCATCATCATCATCATCATCATCATCATCATCATCATCATCATCATCATCATCATCATCATCATCATCATCATCATCATCATCATCATCATCATCATCATCATCAAATAATTATCTTATAATAAAATTAAAAAAATATCTTTATAATAATTAAACAATAATAAGTTATAATTATTTTGATATTATTAAAAATGGATAATCATGTAAAAAATAATAAAGAAAACATTATCGAAAATAATAAATAATGTAAAATAATCATAAAATAATAATATGAACACAACTTAACTAATAATGAAAATTAAATAAAAATGATTTAAATATGACTAAATAAATAACAATTAATGAAAATTAAATAAAAATTATTTAATTACGACTAAATAAATAACAATTATATTAAAAAAGGGGTAAATTTTTAATAATAATTAATAATCTAAATAGAAATAAATTAATAATTTAAACTGAAGATATTAATTAAATAATCATTGTTTAAATAATGCTAGCAATATTAATTTGATAATTTGATAATGATGGTTTAAAATAAAAATGAAAATGAAAATCGAAATTAATAAATAGCATTATTAATAATGCTTTTGTTTATCAATAATAATAAACAAAAACATTAATAATAATAAATGTTTAATATCAACAATAATAAATAATAGTATTAATTATGAGCATCAATAATAATATTATATTAATGACAAAAAAATAAAAAAAATTGTGTGCAATGTTACAAATTAATAATAAATAGTATCACCATCATTAATAATTGATATTCTTAATAATAATATTATTTGTTAATATCAAAAATATTATTATTAAGATTATTATTAATATAATAAAAAGAAATTATTAATATTATATTTTCAATATTTAATAAATATAATAATTTCTATCAAACAACATATAAAGTAAAGAAAAAACAATATAAATATATAAATTAAAATGTTAATATATTTATAGGAAAAAAAACTTACAAAAAATAAAAATAAAAAACAATAAAAATAGAAAAAATCTAATTTAAGTAATATTATAGGAGAAAGTAAAGGCATTGAAGAGAACATAAATTTCTACGTGATCGAGCACCATTGTCAATTGCCAGTGATTGTTGACAATGGTCAACAAAGGATGATTCGGACAATCTTTGTCGCAACGTGACAAAAAAAGTATAATCAATTTTAAACATTACAAGACCAATGATAAAAACATGGAAATTAATAACATTGAAAAAGATAAAGAACATATTTTTAATGAGATATATTTTAGTTCTAACAATAACAACAAATTCCACAACAAAAACCAACTTTCAACACTCGATTAGAACACAATTATTTTATCCCATCCTCTTCCAAAACACACCCAGCGTAGTGGTAGAAGCAGCACAAATTCAAATCAACAGGATAATGATCACGATACTTCACACTTTCAAGCCAATCCCTTCTCGTTTTCCTCGTGGATTCTCTATGGTGCAAATGATATAAAGTTTCAACATCTCATTTTATTCCATTCAAAACATGAATATGCTCATCGACAAAATCTAGATGGTAGCCATTATCAAACACTATGTGAATAAATGTATCAAAACTAATGGTTTATACAATAGATTTAATTTCCGAAATGTAATATAGACCATCATTGTTCTCCATACATATTTTTCATTGACAAAAATATACAATTGAAATAGTACATTAAAAGAAAACAAATAAACATAAACAAAAATGTTGATATATGTTTTTGGTTCTTTTGTATCAAATACACAAAACAATTTATCAAACATAAATCTTAAAGGATTCAAAAAATGGAGGAAAAAGGGTGGAAATAAGTACAATTCAGCCAATAAAAAAAAACACCACCACAAAAAAATTATTTTCACATACAATTGCTCCCAAGCAGTCAATTTACTTACTTCACCAATCAATAAATCTATTGAAATCAGTGACAAGAAGAACAAATATCCTATCAAGGTGCATACAAATAATTGCAAAAAAAAACAATAACTACAGAGAACTAATCATCTTTTTCTATGAGGCATGCCAAGGCACTAAGCTCAAATCAAGACAAATACCCTTGAAATGATATCGACTTCAATCACTCCACCTCTTTCTTTATAAGTGAAACATGTGCACTATCTTGCATTTTAGCATAACTTTCAAAAGAAAAGGGCGCTAAAATTCACAAACCATTATCGAATTCACTCTTGATATAACTTTAAATGTCAAACCATGCCTCTTGCTATCTCCAATCTCTATAGTGCCTCATTGCAATGTTATCCCCTGTGATTCATGAATTGTTAACGCCCATGCCATTTTCAATGGAATGTCTCTAATAGTCTCCCTAACAATAGGTGAAATTGAAACAACATTAGGGTAGTCTCTATCAAGGGGAACACCATAGTAATTTTTGAAAATTACTGTAGCGAATTGTGGAAGTTGCGGTGACTTAAACTAGCTGCATAGAAAAAAAATCAATATAGCCAAGCATGCCATTAACCAACCTAGCCTCAACCCACAAATTACATGTTAAAATCTTGCACTCTCCATGACATAGAGGCACTTCATGCTCCAACACATCATCATCACTGTCACCAATGCTTGTTCTTCTAGTGCATTATGCAACACATATTGCAATAAGACAACTTAATGATTTAAGCATCTTTCGTTTGTGACAATTGATGATATTGCTCGTTGAGAACAAGTGAATAAAAGAATAAATTTATAAAATTTCATGTCAATCCCAATAGCTATCAAAACACACCATAAGAAGACCTCAGTCAATAAGAAAAGGCTCTTCATTTCTAATATTGGTTAAAATACTGTGAAAATACGCCTGTCTATGATCGTCTCCTTGCTGCCTATATATTTTGTCCAAATTCACAACAATGATGAATCTTTCACACAAAACTTTCCTAGTTGTTCTACCTACATATAAGGGTTTATACTTAACAAGAGGGATTTGGCCAAGGTCTTCAAAAATAATGATAGGCCTACCTCTGAAAGGGCAACCTTTGGTTTAAGTAAAGGCTTCTGGAAAACGAGAATCTATATGCATTAGAAGCATTAGACATATAAAGCTCATCTCATCAATTAGTATATAGAGAATATGCCTCATTTCTTCTTGAAAGACTATGAGAACCTGGCTGGACAGTGGTTTCATATATTTTATAAGAATTCTCAGGGAAGAATGTATTGTTTTTGCCCGAATCATAAAAGTAGTTATACTAGTTGGAGTGAGTAATAACAACAAGATTTTATCAATCGTTGTTGAAGCTAAAAGAGCACAATGAATACAGTGAATGAGTGAAGAATTCTCAGTTCTACCAGTACCTTGAATAACCATTTTCAAACCACCTTCGTTCCCACCATGAACAAAGTGATGAAAAACAATCTCAAAAGCGACCAATTGTTTGTATGATAGACACGAAAGCAACAAAAATGTCTGCATAACCAAGATCCCATTAGCAACACCTAAAGACTGAGGATATTTTATAAAATGGATCCCTTTTCCAAATATTCATTTGCAACCATTAATTCCTGCCAATTGTAATGAATACCAAAGTCCATCCTACGAAGATTTTTGAGGTGTGAAATGATTACATTGCTTGGAGGAACTATCTTGGAGAAAACCTGCCACACTTCAAATGCTCAATCATCATTTTATTCATGTGCAAGGGGATCAACATCATCTTCATCTCCTCTATCAAACAAAGGGGATCGATCAACATGGAAAGGAAGATATCCCAAATTCCTTGAATTTTGAATGATACTTTTAGTTGAAACCCCTATCTCAGAGGAAATGTCACGGAATGGCTTGTACAAAAGAAAATAACTCCAACAAAAGGTTTCAAACTCTTCTAACCCAAGACTAGGAACAAAAAAAAATTATGGCCAAACCTGAACAATGGCAAGCTTATCTCGCAGCCTCTTATCTCGCAGCCTCCATCACTGCTTCGTATGGTTGGGATCAAAACTCCATGATCTTGTTGTTTTTATTAAGTAGAAATGTTCCAAAAAAGAGGGCAATGTTTGATATGTCTGAATGAAATTGTTTGTGCATGAAAACTCATTAGAATGTAATGATAACTTTCCATACACTTTTTTTCCAACATTCAAGAAAAAAAATTGAGACAAAAAACAAAAAGAGGGAGTTTTAGCAAGAAATGACACATTTCTTGAGCTCCAATGTCACATTCAACAAGGGTTTCAGCACAAAACCTTCTATACACAAACAATGTAGGAACCTGAATCCCACCCCCACCAGATACTATTGTCAACATTTTGTGATAAAATTATGATCTTTTCTCTCCCTTTGAAACATGTTTCACTATATATTTCGAGACTACATGTTGAAAGACAACATGCTGGCAATCAACATTTTCTCACCACAATGATAAGTGATAGACATTGTGAGTGTTTAAACAATGATCATTGTTGGTTCATACTCTTTTCCCATTTGCATCTATATGAAATTCCAACTCCACACGAACATCCCAAGGAGCATCATAACTACACAAAATAAATGTTATATTTTATATGCTTCGTCATGTGATTCACCAAATGCTGAAAGTCTTATTCAGGATTGCAAGAAAAGCAATTATGTGTATCTAATAGGCATGGATCGTTACTTAAACTTTGAGGAATGAAGAGATTTTGATGATGCATGTCACATGGATTGCAAGTAGTAATATATTTCTCAAAATATCATTTTTCAACACCAATAACTACAACATTGGACAAATCCATTGTTTCCATATTCGGTGGGCTGTGTAACCACAAAAACCCATGAATGTGCATTGAACCTCTATGTTTCCATTTGTACCGGACATAATTCAAACATGTAATTAAAACACATCCAACAAACTATAAGAACACACATTTTGGTTAAAGGGTACTAAAAAAGGGAAAAAAGAACAATAAAAAGCCTATACCAAAAGTCCTTAGCACCAAGATATCTTTCGCAAACCACCTCTAAGAAGATATTGAATCTCTGGTGCATGTACAAATCCACTATATGCGAGTATAGAATAAAATTTCACTTTTTTTGGCATGCACATTTTGTCGATAACAATGGATATTTGAAGGAATTAAACTATGTACACCAGGCCACTTTGTGTTTGTTGTAGTCAATGTAAAAAATAAAGTGGGGCTCCCCAATTGGGTGATCATGTCTGTCAATTCAGAACGACACTTTGTCCAATAAGCCCTTCTCCCCCTAAGACAAGATCCAATTGCATTAATTTTTTAGCTAACTTATTGTCGGGTATATCACGTAGCTATCACTGCAAATCCTGTATAGTTCTAGGTGAATTTTCATGGATACTCTTATTCTTAAAAAGAAAATTTTTCCTTGACATTGATGGCACAAAATCATATTCAACAAGAAATATCGAAACTGAGGATGGATTCCAAATATTTGATCATAATGTTTGAGTAAATGAAAAACCTATTCATGCATCTTAAAATTTAAAATCCGTGGATGCAACCAATCACCATCTCTTGTAGGGAACAAAGTCAGGAATACCATGTCAAACAATCCTTCAGTATTATACTCATTAATGGGAGATGTACTAGTATAAGGCCAATCCACTGGTTCAACAGATGTGCAATCCACATTCTCAATAAATCTTCTTATTCGATCAACTTTCCTAGATTCATTAGGAAATAAATAAAGAAATGACAACGTGTGACAATGCAAAGAAATATCACCCTCACTATCAATATTTGCATCCTCCCTAGCTACTTCATCTCGACCACTGTAACCAGATTGTAACCTACTAGAGACATTAAAAGGCCTTTCTACGAGAGAAGCAACTGAATCCATGCTAATTTAAACATCCCTACAGTACTTGTCCATTTGGATTTTTTAAACTAATGTATCGAACACACATTGTATCTTCACCTAGCATTCATAATATTTGGATTGAACACCTTGTCTTCTCATAATACAAAATATAACTTCTCAACCTGTCGTGGAAGCTTTGGAAGAAATATCCTGTGGAAAAATTATTGTGTTCCCATTATATTTATATTGGCCACCATGATCATGCAACACTTGCAAAATTAGATTCACCCCCACTATTAGAATGTCTTCAACCTGAGATAAAACTCTTAAACCCTCTGGTTGTTCTCCTGGATCCATGTTGTTAAACTGGAAAAAGCGATAGGCACCTTTCTCACCCCTACATCTTTTGAAAATGGGCCCCTCATGCCTTCTCACAACTTGTATACTAGGATAACATTCATTGCACACTTGGCACATATGAACTTGAGACAAACTATTAATCCTCGAACAAAAGTATTTATGGACCTCAATCATCTGAGTGCTAAAATGAGAGGGATTAGTTTCATTATCTGTCACAAACATTGCTCGATGCTGGGGATGATCTAGAAAAACATGACCAATTCCAGCATGAATTGCATCATTTCTATACCTAAAAGAATAGGAACCCATTCTTCCACATTCGCTAGACTAGACCAAACCCTAGTTTCATTGACAAAAACAACATTTATGAGATCTACATTTTGGCACCAACTAGGTGCGACTGCAGGGACCGATATTCCTTGACTTCGAGGGATAGTTTTTCCTCGACCACTAATCATATGACCAATGTTCTAACATGGAAAAGAATGAAAAAAAATGCACAAAATAATATAAATATAAAATTCACTATTGAAAAACCTTAAAAAACATAAATTCATAAACCACCCATGGTGTGCCACCATCACAAGCATCCTCACAATCTCTAGCATGAAAACAATTCTCTCTAAAGTTACATGTGCAAACGTTGTTTCCAACATTCCTAATAGACTGGCCCAAATTGTCAACAATCCTAGCAGGCATATTACTATGAGCCAAACATAAATAGGAATGCAAAAAACTACAAATATAACCATAAATACAGAGATGAAGTAAAAATAACACTTCATTTCATTAATATCAAAATACTGAAATATGATTATTGAAAGAATGGAAATAAACTAGCTTGGGCAATGGTATCTTTTATCTGAGAAGACATGTGGTGGTTACATGCTTCTGAACTGTGTTACAATGAGGCTCAAGGGCCTATTTATTATTTAACAACAAGGGAAATCCATAAACAACCAAAAATATAATCCCAGGAGACGTAACACCAAGAATTTGTGGACCCCATTAGCATTAGATGGGTAGCCAACTTCCCTGGGTCGTAACTTGCTCATATTATCTTCGTTTGGCACATACCATACCTTGCTGGAAAAAATTGTTCGAGTACTATAGTATTTTCTGCAAGCCCCTTCCTATCACTATGTCCTTACTATAGACCTAAAAAAATTGTTGTTTAGGGAGTCAAAATCGTTCCGGAAGTTCATGACCTCTCTTTCGCCATCAGTTTGGGGGTGGAACATGGTGGACTTAGTAAGTTCGGTATCCAACATTGACCAAAGACTTGACCAAAATGCACTTAGGAATCTATTGTCCCGATCCAAGATAATGGACTGTGGGATCCCAAAGTGTACCCACACTTAGTCAAAGAGGAGCTTAGGAGTGGCCTCTGTTGTGCTAGTCTTCTTGTAAGCCACCAAGATGGAAATGTTAGAGAATCTGTCGATGACCACAAAAATAAATCGTTGTCGTGCTCAATAGGAGGAAGGCCTGATATGTAATCCATGGATATATATTCCCAAGGTCAAATAGCAGTAGGTAGAGGAGTATATAGGCCTTTCCTCTTGATGTTTGGTTTTGAAATGACACAAACGGTGCAATACCTAATGTACTTCCCAACATCCCAATGAAGTTTTAGCCAATAAAAGTACTTCTATAGTAACGCCACTATTTTCTCTACTCCAAAATATTCAGTGACCCAACTGTAGTGGGAATCCCAAATAATCTTTCCATGCTCACTGAAGGAAGACATATGTGTCCCAAGTGGCATAATAGTGCATTCTAAAGGTGAAAATTTGGAACTTTCTTCCCTTCCAGGAGTTTCTAGTATGTGCTGCTAAATTATGGATCGCTATAGTAAAGATGCAACCACTATGAAGTCTCGTGCCCATAGGAGTCAAGCACAATGATCAGTGCCATGAATGGTGGTCAGTTGAGGTAGTATGCAAAATTATTGGTGCTTGCCTTCTTGTACTTAATGTTCAAATGGGATTGTCGTAGATTGGTTGACCATTTCTGATGGAGAACATTCTGCAACTTCCCTTATGTCTTCATGAAATGCAGGGGTTGGTGGTCTGCGTGGATGACCATTTCCTTCCCTTGAATGTAATTCTTCCATTAATGGTAGGCATGCACAATGGAATACATTTATTTTTTGTAAGTGGGATACTTTCGGACTATGTATGAAAGTTTCTCACTATGGTAAGCCACTGGATGCCCCTGTTGAGGAAGAATTGCACCAATACCATAGTTAGAGGCATCAATCTCAATCTCAAATGGTTGTTGCAGGTTTGGTAATGTGAGCACTGGTGCAGAGCAGAGGTGATGCTTAATGTCAAAAAATGTATTCTATTGGGTTTCAGACCAAAAAAATATATATTTCGCTCCACCCTTGGTGACTTGACTTAAAGGCCAAGTGATACAAGAGAACCCCAACACGAACCTATGGCAGAACTTGGCAAGACCCGGAAAGTTTCGGAGCTCTATTAGAGTGGTTGGCGCTGGCCAATCGTGAATGACTTTTATATTGGTTGGGTTCACATGCAAACACTACTCATTAGTGATGTACCCCAAATATTGAACATCGGTCATGCCAAAAGTGAATTTCTCCAAATTGGCACACAACTTGTGTTGTCGAAGGGTTTGAAGGACCTCTCGATTATGGTGGATGTCCTCTACCAAAATCTAGTTGAAGATCAAGATATCATCTAAATACACCACCAAAAATTCATTGTTCAAGGGTTGAATTATGTTATACATCAACCTAATGAAGGTTTCGGGGGCATTTGTCAACTCAAAAGGCATGACCAACCATTCAAAAAGGCCCTCCTTGGATTTGAAGGCAGTCTTCCACATAACAGAGGGTTCAATAGGGACCGTGTGATAACCGGACTTCAAGTAAATCTGGCTAAAGTATTTGGCCCCCTTTAGTTGGTCCAGAAGGTCATCGATCCATGGGATTAGGTACCTACTCCGAACAGTAATCTCGTTCAACGCCCAATAGTCAATAGAAAGTCTCCAGGTCCCGTCCTTCTTCTGTATCAATACAATCAATCTCCCACATGGTGATGATCTTGGCCTAATGTTCCCTTTCGGCAAAAACTCCTGAAGATGCCTCTTGATCTCATTGTTCTCTAGAACAAAGTGTCAATAGATCAGTCCATTGGGTAGTGATGCGCCTAAGGTCAGATCGATGAAGTGATTGACCTCAAAGTGTAGAGGTACCCCTGTAGGTGAGGAGAAAATGTCCCTATACGCTTCCATGACCTTGTCCATCTAGTTCTCCTGTGCGGAGGAGCCTTGTCTAGAAGCTATGGCCATAACCTTATTCTTGCCATCAAGGTGAATCATAAGGAAAAAAAATTTCCTAGTTTGGGAAATGACCTTACTACATTGCTTTGTAGTGAACAAAGAGATGGCAGTAGTCGGGGCTACCTCTGGTATCCTGTACAACGTATTTCCCAAAGTAAAAATCACAAAGCAAGGTCTAGACTCATATACAACATTTCTCTTTCACAAGTATGGTTTTTCTAATAATACATCACAAACTTTAAGAGGAGCAACATCACATAGTACCTCATCCATTAAGGGCTTGATGTTGTGTGGAGGTGGCACTACTGGCTGACCTAGAGATCTTGCCCTTGGTGAAGCCATCTAATGGTGTATGACTCTGGATGTGCTCTCATCATAGGCCCAACTACTTCACAACCTCTACTAAAATTAGGTTCTTTTGTCTCCCGTTGTTGACAATTAACTGTAGCGGGGAACCCTTCACCCACATCTTCTTGTGGAAGAGTCGTTCACCCTCCTTTGGATCTTCAAGCTCATTCTTCTAGATCTTGGTCATGGAAAAAGTGGCACTAGGCTTTGTGTAAATGGTTTGCTTCCCTTTTTCATTCCCCTTGTCAGGTTCTGACTCAAAGTCAGAACATGTGTCTGAATAGGAAGCCTTCAGCTCGGCCACCAATGACTGCTTGGCCTAACACTAACTTGTGTTGTGAGTGGATCTCTTATGGAACTCACACCATTTTCCCATGTCCTTCTTTGTCTTCATGGTGTTTCTCTTTTCTTGCGGCTTTAGAGTGTTTTCCTGGGTTGGCCCACTTGGTCTTTTACCTTTTCTCTATCGTTTGGGGGCACCTTCTCCTTCGGATTTGCAGATCCAAAGTCTCCCTTCTTATGTTTAAACTTCTACTCAATCTTGAAAGTATATTAGTGTGTGGAAAAAATTTGTGAACTCTAGCACATCTTGGTCCCTTCCCTTGCATAACATGGTCCAATTTGTGTATTTATCTTTATAGATACCAACAGGGTAATATTGTTCCTTCATAGTGTCTCAAAAATAATCCCAAGTGGGTACGACTGAAAATAGTGAGGATTCCCTCTCGTCCTTTTGTTCATAGTAGGTTTCCCACCAATACTTGACATGTGGGGTAGCTTTGAGAAGTGAAAAAGTAATATTTTCTCGATTGGAAATGTCATGAACTGAAACATATCCTTCCAACAGATTCAAGGATTTATCCATGGCGTCTGCATCTATATGGCTCTCGAATATGGGAATATGAAAGCTAACTTATACCTTAAAAGGGAGGGTGCCTCCCAAGTGGCTATTGGATGAAGATGTGTCGCATGTGGGTAGCCATCAGAAAATCTAAGAAAATTTGTCTATCATTGTGTTCCTCTTTCACTTGAGAGCTTCCTCGAGAAATATTTTGAAAGGATCTCCTGCCCCCTCGTCTTTCTTTTCATCCACCATGGGAGAACATTGGGGTTTGCAAGGCTATTCTGGCAAAGGTTCAACCAATTCAAGCCCTAACACTTTCTACCTTGACCTCATTGGGGACATGCAAAGAGAAAATAGGGAAAGAGCAGACCGCTCTAATACCACTTATCCAAACTTAAACATGAACTCAACAAATTATAGATATAGCCATAAATATAGAGATGTATTAAAAATAACACTTTATTTCATTAATATCAAAATACTAAAATATGCTTAGAAACATAAAGGAAATAAACTAGCTCGAGCAATGGTAGCGTACCTATGAGAAGAGATGTGATGGCTACATACCTATGAACTATGTTACAATGAGGCTCAAGGGCCTATTTACTATTGAACAACTAGGGAAAACCATAAACAACAAAAACATTAACCCCAGGAGATGTAATGCTGAGAGTTTGTGGGCCTCATTGGGGTTAGTTATGCAGCAAAATTCCCGGGGTCATAACTTGTTCATATTATATCTGTTTGGCACGTATAATATCTTTTTGTAAAGGTCTATTCGAGTACTATACGACTTTTCTTGGCCCACAATAGAATTGCCGTGAACCTCAAAAAAATGTTGTTTAGGGGTTCAAAACTACTTTGAAGGTTCAGAGCTGAAAAAATGATAAAAATAATAAATGCTTAAATAAACAAGGAAAAGGATGAAACCAACTAGAGGTCTAGGTGGAATAGGTAGGTGGCTACTAGCCGTTGGTATACTTTTCTTCAACTTGGAGTTTTGACATGGTGACAGGTCGTAGCCCTAAATACTCACAACTAGCCGTTGGTATACTTTTCTTTGCCATTGTTCCTTTGAAGCTGGACAACCATTGTTGCTTTGTTGCCATTGTTGCACGGGGCTACACATTTCTTTTCTTTCGAGAAGGTCATTCCAGTGAAAAGAAAGATGGGTTCACAACGCAAAGTTTTTAAGGCGCTGATTTGATTTCAAACCCTATTTGAGGGCATCACCTCGATCTCCACTTAATTTTTCGAGACAAACCCTATTTGAGGGCATCACCTCGATCTGCACTTAATTTTTCGAGACAATGCCTAGTGACAGCCCTAGACAGTCGTAGGTCGTTGTTGTTTTCCCAGTTTTTTGTCGCAGGAGCAAAAAGAAAGCTTGGGTTCAGAAGTAAAGTTTTTAACGTGCGGATTTGATTTCATTCCCTATATTTTTTCTATGTTCTTTCTTTTCTCTTTAGATATCTACAGATTTCCTCGTTAGGGCTTTTTCTTTTTTTTTTCTCATCCTTACAGGTTCCCTAGAATGGAGTTTATTTATATATGTTTTTTTATTTATTTATTTTTTATCCAAGGCTTATACGATCTTGTTTTCGGGGGAAGCGGGAGGGGCGGAAGAGCGGTGTGTGGGTGTTTAAGAGACAGTGCAGGTTCACAGTGCAAGTTATCGAATTACTTCTCCATGCATGTTTTGTGTAAGCAGTTTTCCTTCTTAAGCAGCAAGAGTGATTTCTTACACGTTCCAAGTTATTTGACCTATTTACAAATTAATTTATGTTTCATGATTTCTCCCAGGTCAGATGTACTTTTCAAAGAACCTCTAGAAATATCTTTTGTATTTACCCTCCAAAATTTCTATCTTTTGTATTTACCCCCAAAAAAGCAGGAGTGGTCTAACGAGGCTGTGGCCAAAAGTGGTCAGAATGGCAAAAAATTTTCAAAAAATCTGCAATAAAAAATTCAAAAAATCTTGCAGATGAAGTGTTTGAATAATGTTTTTGATAATAAAAATGGATTCAGCACCATAAAAAATGCTTAGAACACCTAAAATTTTGAATTTTGAAGTTTAACAACTATAACTTGACACCTAAAATTTTGAAGTTTAACAACTATAACTTGGATTTACGGCTAGATTTTCTCTAAATAGAATCAAAATTTCCATAACTTTCTGGACAACTCCTCCCCTCGAAAAATGTAAAACGTTCCATACTATCTAAAATTTTGGTTTCCATACTATGTAAAATTTTCTGTTTTCAAACTATTTAATGTAAACAACGTCCACACATTGTTTTCAGCGCCAAATTTGTTTTCTTTGGAAGTTATTTAATGTAAACATTGACTATATTTTTTTCTTAGTCCGAAATATATTTTTATGGAAATTATTTAATGCAAATAAGGTTTACATTTTTTTCTCTCTGCCCCAGAAAAAAACAATTGCATTCAAATTATTTTCATAACGAATTGACACTATTTTTCCTATTTCCCAAGTAAATTTCTTCGGCAACAAAAAGAAAGGATTATTAATGTAAATAATTTCTATATTTTTTTCGTCTCCCCAAATTTATTTTCTGGTTTTTCTCGCCCCAAATTCTTTTCTCCAGAAATTATTTAATGCAAATAATCTTCACATTTTATTTACCGTCGCCAAATGCAAAAAAAAAAAAAATTCCATTCACATTTCCTTCAAATCATTTAATGTAAATAAAATTTACATTTTTTTCTCGTCCCAACATTTTTTTTATAATAATATTTAGTTTAATCTCTGGGGTCCAAAATTTTTAAAATGCATGTCAATTGAATGTAATTCTCAAAACATGTTTTGCACACAAATGTTTTTGTGTGCAAACTATTTATTTAAGGTGAATAAGGTTTACATGTGTTTCGGCGCCAAATTAATTTGTTTTTTCAATTTATTCAATCTAAATAATCTTAACATTTTTTCGACGCCCCCAGTTTTTTTTTTTTTTTTTAATATTCAATGGGAAGAATGTTAAGATTTGTTTGTCTGCCGGAAAATTTATATTTGTTAAAAAAAAAATACTCACAGTTTTGAAAGAATTGCTGGAAATATGTTTTCTATCGTTTCCCACAACAAAAATAGCGGTTTCCAATATTTGCATTTTATTCAATCTGAGTTACGAAAAAAAAGTCCTTTCTCTAAATTCCATTCTCTCACAATTTATTTCTCCATAAAAGAAATGAACCAAATTTTCTTTCTTTTTCTTCATAATGTTTTTTTTCTCTTTTTTTTCCTTTTGCACACAGCAGGTTAATATTAACTAAAATTTTCTTTCTTTCTCTTCATAGTGTTTTTTTTTTTTTTTCCCTTTGCACACAACATTTTAATATTAACTATTTTCGGTCTCTAAATAAATTTTAAGTTCTTTGTTGTGTAAAATTTCTTTCTATTTGCTGACAATTTTTTTCTCCATAAAATAAAAGAATGAAATTTTCTTTTCATTCTCCGACAATTTATTTCTCCATTAAAAAAAATCAAATTTTCTTTCTCTTTCTCCTCTTCATAGGTTTATTTTTCCTTTTTCACACAACATATTAATACTAGCAATTGCATCGGATGCTGCAGAGGAAACACACTAAGGCAGTAGCATATGAAAGAGTAGAATTAAATTGTTACTCGTAGCATAGGAAAGAGTAGTATTAAATTGTTACTTGTAGAATTAAATTGTTACTCTTCCATGATCATAGTGAAAGTGTCACCAAATGTTTTCAAAGGGTGTAAGTAGAATTTTGAGGAGCTCTCAAGAATTGCATCCTTGACATGACAAGAGTATCCACAATATAAGGTTATCTCTTTTTGGTTATTTAGTGTAGTTGCCAAAGAATGCATTGTAAAGATAGCAAATATCTATATCCTTAACAATTATTGACAAGAAGACCCTCATTTGGTCTTTTGGTTAAATATCCATATGTATTTACACTTGAAACACTTTTGTTTGAAGTATTTTCCTACTTGAATGGTTGGAATTTATCCACACCCTATTTGTATATCCCAACTTTATTTGGATTCAAGATTTCTTGCAATTGATATAGCTCTACTGTGTTTCATTCAGATCCATTTACATTGTTCCCCAATTCAAACTCTAGCAAACATTTGTATCATTATGTTTTTGATAAATATGTCAACCGTACGTGACTTGCATGGACTTATTTTGGATAAATTATAAGAAGGTCAAGTTGAAGCCAAAATATAGATCTTTTGAACTCAAGGATGTTGAAAATTTAACTAAATTATTGAGTTGTTTTCTTTTTCTTAGGGTAATCCAGCTAATGACATAATTCAAAAAAATTTCCATGATACAATAATTGGTTATACAGGTCTATGTGAAGTTGCTCTACCTCAATATTACAAACAATACAAGAAAAATCCAAAGCATAGGAAGCATGGTGCTCCAATGTGGGTGCAGTGCCATAATCTTGGCTTATGCATTTGAAGTATCGAAGGCCCTCATCCACCAAACCTACACGATTGTATGCCGATAAGATACTAATGAAGATGACGTGGTCTGGCTTTTTTCCTACTTGTTGCATTTTGGTGAAAAGTCCAGTTTCATCCTCACCATACCCATGCTTTCAATACACTCCAATCATTGTACTCCATGAGACCTTGTCTTTTTTCGACATTCTATCAAAACGTTTGTCGTGCAACTCTTAAATTTCCACATTTAGCAAACATGTCCACAAGATCATTTCCCACAGAAATACCAAACTCTATTCCACTTTTAATTGTGTAAACATGGATCCACGGACCTTGTTTCCTAGCTACTAGATAAGCACATGTTGGAAGCACGGTCAACATTAGTAACGCTCAACATAGTAATGGAATTGGGTTTAACTACAATGATTTACATTTCATGAAAGTGTACCAAAGCTTCATTAGAAATTCCATTCTACATGTGCTTAAAAATCATGGCATTCCATGAGACCACATTTTTAGACATTTTTTGGAAAATATTGCACTCAACTTCAATTTTTCCAAACTTGGCATACACATCTACAAGGAAACACAAGGAAATTCCCCACAGAAAAATTTGGTTCAAGTCCATTTCTAATAATATAGTCATGGATCTTCTTTCCTTCATGCAGATGGGTTAAATGGCCACATGAAGGGAGTACGCTCATAATGGTAGCTGAATTGGGCTTCAAATTGGCCATTTCCATTTGACAAAAGAGTCTCAATGCTTCAATAGCTTTTCCATTAAGGACATACCTCACAACCATTGCATTCCATGAAATCACATCTCTTAAACATTTTGTCAAGAAATTGTCAAGCAAGTTTTATTATTCTGCACTTGGCATACATGTCCATAAGTGCAGTCTCCACAGAAATATCTAATTCAAATCTTCTCATATTAATGTAGTCATGGATGCACTTACCCTATTGTAGCTGATAACACACTAACCATGGTCATTGTGTTGGGTTTCACGTTTGCCAGCTGCATTTGATGAAAAATAGTTAAAGGTTTATTGGAAAATCCATTCTGGGCTAACCCTGAAATTATTGCACTCCATGAAACTACATCCCTTTTTGACGTTTTGTCAGGGACTTTGTTGCTTTTACATAGTCACACTTGGAGTACATTTCAACGACGGTTGTGCACACATAAACATCACATTCAAAGCCATTTCTAATAATGTGATGATGAATCTCTTTACCCTCTTGCAAAGTTGATAACCCATAACATGCCTTGAGAACAATGGGAAAGGTGAAGTTTTTTGGCTTTATCCCTTCTTGTTGCATTTGATAATACAACCTTATGTCCTTCTCACATAGCCCTTTCCAACATATTCTCTCATGATGGCACTCCATACAATCACACCTCATTCGTTTATTTTATTAAACACTTGGCGTGCATCTAAAATATTTTTAGATTGTGCATACATACAAGTTTGAATCCTAAAAACAAATCTTCCTCAAATAGGTTTATCAGGATGTGGGAATGAACTTGTTTTCTCTCTGATAACGCATGTGTATTTCGGCGAACTTGTTTTCTCTTTGATAACGCAGGTTTATTTTGTCAATAACTTGGCGTGCATCCAAAATATTTTCAGATTGTGCATACATACAAGTTTGAATCCTAGAGACAATTTTTTTTATTTCGTCAAACACTTGGTGTGCATCCAAAATATTTTCAGATTGTACATACATACAAGTTTGAATCCTAAAACAAATTTTCCTCAAATAATTTTATCAGGATGCGAGAATAAACTTGTTTATCCAAAATATTTTCAGATTGTGCATACATACAAGTTTGAATCCTAAAAACAAATTTTCCTCAAATATTGTTATCACGATGTGGGAATGACTTGAACTTATTTTCTCTCTGATAACGCATAGTTATCTGCACAAAATTATTTGCAATAGATCATCATAACCGGAAAATCTTCCATACTACTCAATATTTAATTTATCACATTACCACACCGCCCAAATTTCAATTTATTCTTGACCTATCACACCCAACCACTTACAATTACATTATAAAACACTAATCTCACAACTCAATTTTCAATTTATATGATATCATACCCAACCATATCTTTTAATTTTCAATTTATACTGGGGATATCGCACCCAACCATATTTTTTAAAGTTTTTAAACCTTACCATTAATTGATTACAATTACATTATAGAACATTCATTTCGTCACATGCACAATCTAAAACGCTTTCCAATACCCACAACTAAGTGTTAATTTATATCTATTAATATAGAGAATTCATTAATTACAGTATAGAACATTCATTCATGCCAATACGCACACTCAACGTTAATTTATATATATGAATTATAGTATAGAATATTCATTCATTCTCTTGCAAATCAAAAACACATGGAATACACAAAAGTCATTGTTAATTTATATCACAACACAAAACAATCCAGAAATTCCATGTTTAAGAAACCATAGCCTACCAACATCCTTTTTCACAAGGATAAACGTTAAATTACAACAGAAATTACAATTATTTTCATCTCAAATAAAACCATGAATAAACTTATATAATAATAATACAACAGAATTTTGGTAGAGGGCAGATAGAATCATTCAATTGATCTTGACTGAGTGATAATTCATCTCCATTAAATACATCAACACAGTTCTACTTCTTCTTGATGTCAATTCTAATTAAAATTAATTTATGTTTACAGTTTAGTCAATTCAAATATCAGATTTACAGTTAGAAATACAACTGCATCATCTTATTTCTAGGCCTTCATTGCGGCAGGCACTGCCCTTTCAGTTTAGCATAAGTCGCCCTCTTTATAGCCTTATCAAAGGCAAGCCTCTTGGCAGGATCTGCTTTCTTTGCAGCTACCACTTTTTTATGAGCCATTGTTGCCTTCTCTACCTTCTTAGGGGACATTGCAGGCTTCGGCTCGCTTGGCTACTTTGGTGAGTGTTTTAGCTTTCTTGGGCCCAGAGGCGGGCCTTGGGCTTAACTGCGAGCTTCGTAGCCAGGGCTTTAGCCTTTACAAGCTTGGCCTACTTGTGCTTCACGGGCTTCTTCAGCTCCTCCGAAAGCTTGAAGGAGTTCTTGACCTTGATGAGCTTGCCAGATTTGGCAAGATTTCTTAGCTGAACTGCTAGCAGGTTCTTAAAATTCGCAGGGAGTTGGGACTGGTACTTGCTGCCAACATAGGCTGTTATGGCATACTCACTATACCCGGTTCTCTCCTTCAAAGAAGTAATCGCCTTCCTGCTCATCTGCTAAAAAGGGAAAATGAGACTCCTGCGTTCAAAACCTTCTTAAAATTCGCAGGGAGTTGGGATTGGTACTTGCTGTCAATATAGGCTATTATGGCATACTGGCTAGACCCAGTTCTCTCCTTCAAAGAAGTAATCGCCTCCGTGCTCATCTAGTAAACATCATCTAGTAAACGAGGGAAAATGAGACTACTGCGTTCAAAACCTAATGGCAGGAAAAAATTCAGAGGGCAAGAATTGAAACGTAATAATATGTGGGATGAGAAGGTAGTGGTTCCGATCCCTTGGACGCCCTCGACTTATTTGCTTTGAACCCATTGCTGACTACAGGCTTTGCAGTTGCCTAAGCCAAAGGCGTTGTCCAGAAAACCCATTATTAGTAAGGCGCAAGATCTCAAGGCTGTAAATAAAGTGCAGAGACAAAAGTTGTCCAGAGAAACCGATTGTTGCTGATATCTAGGACCTTCAATTTTTCAAAAGGAATTGCGTCATTATAATCCAAGCTTCAGTTAAGCTTATTTCTACTGAGATTGAGATACTGAAGAGTATATAAGGCCGAACACAATCGGCCACATAGAAGGAAAGGTCCAGAGAGCTCGTTGCTGCTAAAATAAATGTATTCCGTAGACTACAACAGCACGAGGCCACTGTCAATGTGACCGCTAAGCTTATTCAAATGCAAACCTAGCTGGCGCAACTCTCTAAGCTTCTGGAAACCCTTGGGGATTATGCCGGTCAGATTGTTTGGTGACAGGTTCAGGTAAATTAGGCGTTTCGCAGCAATTCGGGCATTGGGAATCCTTCCATAACAAATAATTATTCGAAATATCTGTCGACTTGTACTTGTACAAATTCCATGCTGATACAAAATATTTACATAATTGTTATTTTACAGATGTCGTGCTCATATAAAATATATACGAAATGGTTACATAACCGTAATTTTACAGATGTCACCCTCGTATGAATATAGTAGCCTAAAAATTGAGGTGCGCTGATTCAAAAAGGCCTTTCGGCTTAAAAATATCAGGCTAAAAATGACTAATTTCAAACTTTAGGGTAAAAATGATTAATCTCAAACTTTAATGGTCAAATTATCTAAATATCATGCTGAAAATGACTAATTTCATTTCATAGTAAAAATGATTAATCTCAAATTTTAATGGTTAATCAAATTATTTACTCGGTAGATAAATTATATATTATTAAAATTTCATGGTAAAAATCATTAGTGTGGAGCTTTAATTGTTAATCAAGTTATTTACTTTGTAGGTGGATGTTGAAATTGTTTAGGAAAATGGTTGCAATGATTAAGATTGGTTTTAATTAGGAGTAGCGGGGTTAAAAAAATAAAACCATATGATGATATCTCCATTTCCATATTGGGTGCAACGCTAAATGTGGAAAAAAGGGTATACATGCAAAATCACATTGGAATCTTCATTTCCATATTGGGTGTAACTATCAATTGATTTCCATATTGGGTGTAACTATCAATTGATTGATTGGCATTTATAATGAGATTCAGAAAATGTACAACAATCGCTATATCTAATAAAATTAATGATTTTCATTTTCCAAAATATCAAACAATATCCCATTTCCATCTTGCGTGCAATTCTCTATATGAAAGAAGGGTATATTGCAATCTTCATTTCCATATTGGGTGTAATTATGTCTTGATTGATTGGCATTTATAATGAAATTCAAAAAATGTACAACAATCACTATATATAGTAAACGATTTTCACTTTCCAAAATATCAAATATCTGAGATTACTCTATAATAATGAATGAAATATTTATACAATAAATTTAGTTAATCAACTTGTCCACTCATTAGGTAGATGTGTAAATTGTTTAAGAAAATGGTTGCAATGGTTAGGGTTAATCTTACTTAGAGATAGAGGGGTTTAAAAAATAAAACATATGATTACACCCTCATTTCCATATTGGGTGTAACACTCGATATGAAAGAAAGAGTATACATGCAAAATCATATTAGAATTTTCATTTCCATGTAACTATCAATTGATTGATTGACATTTATAATGAAATTCATAAAATGTGCAATAATCACTATATATAATAAAATTAATAATTTTCATTTTCCAAAATATGAAACAATAATACAATTTTTAGAGAGATTGTAATTTTTTTCTTTAAAATATATTTTTACATAGATAAATAAATTTAGCAACGAAAACAAATTAAATTTTTACAAACTAAACAATTAACTTGTGATTTTAAATTAACTTTCCAAAATGGATCATTTAGTCTATTAATTTTTGATAAATTAATGAACAAATTAAAAAAAAAAATGAAAAACTAAACTCTTATTCTTATTCCAATTACAATTTTTGAAAATAATTTTTTTTAATAAATTAATTAACAAATAATTTTAAAAAAATGGCTATGTTTATTTGAATTATAAATTTTGAGAACTCCCACTATTTATTCTTATTCTAATTATATTTTGAAATTCCATCGATAACAATAACATCAGTTGTTTATACATATAAATATATAACTAAAAATTCCATCAATAACAATAACATCAATGGTTTATATATATATATAATAAAAAATTTTGAGAATATTTATAATAACAAGAATAAGAATAAGATGGATAATCGTAAAAATAAAGAGTCTGAGTGTTTCAAAAATGGCTATGTTTATTTGAATTATAGATTTTGAGAACTTCCACTGTTTATTCTTATTCTAATTATATGTTTATTCTTATTCTAATTATATTTTGAAATTCCATTATTTATTTTTATTCTAACTATATTTTTGAAATTATATGAGTAACAATAACATCAATTGCTTTTATACATATATATATTAAATTTTGAAAATATTCATAACAAGAATAAGATGGATAATGGTAATTCTGAGTGCTTCAACCGTGGTTCCGGCCATCGCCACCGACCTCTCCAATATCGACATGATTTGGATTCCCATTGTGAAGTCTGAGTCCGGGATGTTCGATAAAACAAATCCAGATTTGGATTTTAATGCGGTCACAGATATGTTGAAGGGGAGGATAACTGTAGAGGATGTCACAAAATTTGATCACATCAAGAAACCGTTTAACCAGAAGTAATTATATGATTATTTTTTAAACATACTTGTCACATGTTTTAATTATTAGTTTTCTCATAAATCGTTTAAACAGTAGTTGTATGATTATTTTTTAAACATGTTTATTATATATTTTAATTATTAGTTTTCTCATAACTATTAATTATTAATATGATGGCTTAAAACTTTTTAATGGTCTAACATTCTTACACATTGGCAGCCTGGAGAATTGTTTTCTTGAGGCGTGACATTGAATCCAATGGTACATGGCTTAAAACTTTTTAATGGTCTAACATTCTTACACATAGGCAGCCTGGAGAATTGTTTTCTTGAGGCGTGACATTGAATCCAATGGTACACAATGGCAGCCGGGAGAATTGTTTTCGAAGGGAAAGGCCTTACTGTATAATTAACTATTTTTAGTCTCTAAATAAATTTTTAATTCTCTGTTGTGCAAAATTTCTTTCTCCCAAAAAAATGACTTTTTCTGCGCTGCCATGTATATTTCTCTTCTAAATTTGTTCTTTTCCACTTAACGACGAAATTTGTTTTGTTTCCTCCTTTCTGACAATTTTCCATTTTTTTTTTTAACATAATGATAATTGTCAAAATATTTCAGCTACAATTCCATAAGCGATGAGACTAACCTTTTTCTTTCACACAGCAGACAAACACCATAGACACAAAGGCCAATTCCAGGCACAAATCCTCAGGAAACCCATAAAATTGTGGTGCACCACAGCCACTTTCTGCAACTCTGAAACCGAACCCCACAAACATGTTGAAATATGTTATCCAACATCCACATCCGTGCTTATTGACCTCGTCGGGACCTGCACGCTTATCGTTTCCGCTTCCCCTTCGATGCGCGAACACAAACTCAACGCCTGATCTTCGAAATGCATTCTCAGGCATCCAAAGGTATCAGACGACAGCGAATACGTCTAGCAGAATGCTTTCTTGCAGCGACCTTTCCCTAGAAAGCAAATCATTTTCACCTCTTTGTTTCTTTTCTCGAATTCACAAAACAAAAGAAAAATTATAATTTCCTACTTAAATTTCACAATTCGTTGCATTTTCACACGTTTTTAAACTTTGTTTAACTACTTTTTCTTTTAAATAGGTTTGGTTTAATTTTATTAATGTATGTAAATAATTATTTAATGTAAACCATATTTATATAGCTTTTAATTATTTAAGTTATATTTTAATCACATTTTAGATTTAACCTTTTTTTTTCTATTATCTAACTATATTTATATTTTTTTTTCAATTACATAATTAAAGTTACATTGTTTTCAAGTATATAATTAAATTAAAAATGTGGGGGAGGAGGCGAGTGCGACGAACAGTTAGCGTTGAAAGTCTGTAACAGGGGTTGAACTCCATGGTAGGGAGGGGAGGAGTGAGCTCCACTCTCTCCTACAAGCACACTATTGCGAGTCGCGGTAAGAAGCCAATGGAAGAGGTTAGAGTTCTTGCTGAAGATTGGAAAGAGAGCAGGGAGAAAGAGCAAAAGGGAGTCAAAGATCAGGAGAATAAATGCACAAAAGAAAAGGGGGAAAAAGACAATGAAAAGGGTGCAAAAACCAAGGCACAGAAGGGACCTTGTAAACCCAAAACTGAGGTCACACACAGAGTAGTTCTAAATGACCTTGCTCTGCAGGCACACAGAGACCACATGCCAACTTATGCTATCATTTGTAAATTCATGGGAGTATGGCCCACTGAAAAAGGTTTACAGACATGGATTAGATACCATTGGAAACCAAAAGGGAGTGTTGAGCTACATCTTGGGTCAAAAGGATTCTTTACTGTGGTCTTCACAAACATTGAAGACAAAGACATAGTGTTTGAAGGAGGGCTCTGCTTCTTCGCCGTTGCTGGCCTCTATAAGAGGCCATGGATGATGAACTTTGTCCCGAAGTGGGAGACTTTCACATCAGTTCTGGTTTGGGTAAGATTTTATTCCCTTCCTCTTGATTACTGGCAAACAGAATCGTTAACGACCATAGGTAATAAATTAGGACGTTTTTCAAAGCCTTTGAAGCCACTAGAAAAGGAAAATACACTTTTTTTGCATGAATCTGTGTGGAAATGGATCTCTCCGGAGCTCTACTGGATGAGGTGATATTAGAAGTTTTTTATGAAGAATGGGTGCAAATAGTAGATGATGAACATATTCCCTTTAGATGTCACAGATGCAATGAGCATGGATACTTTTTCAGGGATTGCCCTCTCAGTAAAATAGAGAATAAGAGCAAAGCTTCCACAATGAAAGATACAAAAATCTTTCAAAAAGTGAGCCATAGAGGAAAAGGGGGCAAAAGGGGACTTAAGAAACATCAAGCAGAAGGACCTCAAGTTCCGTTGAATAGGTTCCAAGTTCTCAAGGAAGAAGATGAGATGATAAAAGTAGATCAGTGATCAGAGGCAAGTCCAGAGGAGAAGGAGATAGAGGAAGACAAAGACCAAACAAATAACAATAATATATAGAAAGAGGCTATGATGAGTGATGTAGAACTAGATATGGACCAGGATATCACCCAAAGCGAGATGGAAATGGAGGACAATGAACTTTAGGAGATTCTGGATAAAGAGCACCTAGATTTGGAAGGGTTCTTGAAACAGGGAACCACGGGAGGGTTGGACTCGTTACCTCAAGAAGATTTCTCTATAGTACAACAACTCTACCTATGGAAACCCTAGGCTAAAGGAGAGGAAAAGCAAGGTAATAGGACAAAACATGGTAACGAAGGGGTGAAATCTTTAAAAGACACCCCAGGAAAGAAAAGAAGCAAAAAAAAAATAGAATGAGCTGCTAATGGTATGTCGAAAACTAATGATAGATTCCGGTAAGATGAAAGGCCTAACCAGTTATTCTTTCACAAAGCTTTAATGATGAATTTCACTTCTTGGAACATCAGGGGTCTAGGTAGTAAAAGGAAGCAAAGATTACTTAGTAACATAATGAAACAAGAAGCTCCGGCTATTACTTTTATCCAGGAAACTAAATGTTCCATTCAGAGAATAAAAGAACTTTATAGCAAATGGCTCAATTGATTTGAGTTTCTAGAAGTCAAGGCAGAAAACATAGCAGGAGGTAGTCTCACTCTTTGGAATCCTCTAAAGATTGGTATAATAGATGTTGAGGCTTCTAGAAATTATCTATCAGTGGTTATTCAACCTGTTGGGGACAGGGAGACCTATCTGGTTACGAATGTTTATGGACCTCAGAGAATGGATGACAAACTCAGGTTTCTAGATTCTCTTATGGATATCAGAGAAAGATATGTAAAGATAACATGGATTATGGGAGGGACTTCAACATGATCAAATCACTATCAGAGAAAAAAGGGGCACCAGAACTCTAAACAAGGATTCCTTAACTTTTCAATCGTTTATGGATACTATGAAGCTGGTTGACATTGTTTCGAGTAATGGTCTCTTTACTTGGAACAATAGAAGAGGTGGAGAGTCCCTTATTGCCTCAAAGTTATACAAATTTATCATCTCAGAGGACCTTATACTCAATGATAAAGGAATGGAAGCAAGGACCCTCCCCTATGGAGGATCTGATCACTGGCCAATTCAGCCGGAGATCAGAGGCATTGGTACTCCCAAGAATAGACCTTTTAGATTTGAGAATATCTGGCTCACCCATCTAGATTTTATCAACAACATTTCAAGTTGGTGGTCTGGAGATTTGCATTTTTAGGGTGCAAGTATGTTTCTTCTTCACAAAGACTAAAACATATCAAGCTCAAGAGAAAAGATTGCAACAAGAATGAATTTGGAAATATTTTTGAAGGAAGAAAAAGTTGTCAAAAACAAATTACAGATTCTCAACCAATCCCTTATCAAAGATGGTTTTGATAAAGTCATCAATGACAGAGCCAGCATACTCTAGCAAGATTGGGAGCACTTATGTAAACAAGAAGAGATATTTTGGAGACAAAAATCTAGAGTGCAATGGCTAAAAGAAGGAGAACATAACACCATATTTTTCCATAGATCAATCTTGGCAAACAGAGCTCATAATAGAATCTCTTCGATCAAGGATAAGGGAGAGAAACTTCTCAGCACGCATGAAGAAATAGAAGCTGAGTTAGTTCAGCACTTTCATGGGATTGTAAAGGAAACCATTATGAATAGATAACCCTTCATCATGGATCTAATAAGGCATATACCAAGACTAGTGTCCAGAGAGGATAATTTAAACCTCAATAGGCCAGTAATGAAAGAGGAAATCAGTGAAGTCCTAAAGGAAATGTAGAATGGTAAAGTGCCAGGCCCTGATGGTTTTAATGTGGACTTCTTTAAAGCTTGCTGGAATATTGTTAAATATGATATTCTAAATGTAGTAGAATATTCCAGGAGGAATAGAACTATTCTGAAGGCACTCAACACCTCCTTCATCTTTCTGATCCCTAAACAGGACAATGCCCTAACTCCGGACAAGTTTAGACCCATAGCATTGTGCAATGTGGTTTACAAGATTATATCCAAGGTTGTGGCCAATAGACTCAAGCTGCTCCTCCCCACTCTGGTGTCTAGGGAACAATCTGGTTATGTGGAAGGCAGACAAATTCTCAACAACATCATTCAAGCACAGGAGGTGGTGCACTCACTGACTAGAAATAGGAAGGCTGGAATGATCGTGCAACCTGAACCTAGCCAAAGCCTTCGATAAGTTGAATTGGACCTATATAAGGAGGGTTCTTGTTGCTTTTGGGTTTGATCATAATTGGGTTAGATGGGTTATGGCTCTTGTAACTTCTTCCAGCTTTTCAATTTTGGTAAATGGTTCTCCCTCCAAGATTTTTATTCCCTCAAGAGGCCTTAGACCGGGAGATCCACTCTCTCCCTTTCTCTTTATACTCATGATGGAAGGACTTGGTAGATCAATTAAGCAGGCAAAAGGAGAAGGAAAAATCAAAGGTCTTCAACTTTCTGGGAATGGACAGACATTGACTCATCAACAATTTGTTGATGATACCATGTTGCAGGGAATCCCCACAGTCAAAGAAGCTTTGGCATACAAGCAACTTCTAAGTGAATTCACCATGGCCACAGGTATGGAGGTTAATCTTTCCAAATCCAAGATCTTTTTCTTTAATACAAATATTGCTATTCAAAGAAATATCTCCAGAATTCTAGGCTTTCAAAGGGATTCTCTACCTTCTAAATATTTGGGATTACCTCTAACTACTAAACCTCTACATAAGAGCATATGGGAGCCAATGATTAACAAGATGCAGGACAAAATCAGGAATTGCACCATCAGATCTTTAAACTTGGCTGGCAGGTTGGTGCTTACAAAGGCTATTCTCCAATCTATCCCAGTTTTCATGCTATCAGCACTCCCAACACCAAAAGGAGTCTTACAACAATTAAGAACCATTCAAAGAGACTTCCTCTAGGGTAAGGGGGAGAAAAAAAGGAAATGGGCATTGGTTGCTTGGGAAAAGATTTGCAAACCCAAAAATCAGGGAGGTCTTGGTTTGGATGATTAGTGGTTCTAAGCAAGGTTTTAGAGGCTAAATTATGGTGGAGATGGGTCAAAGAACCAAAGGCTCAGTGGGCTAGTATATGGATAGAAAAATTTACCAACACTTGGAAAATTAACGATCATATAATGATGTCTAGAAATATAAAGGGCTCATACATCTGGAATAAGGCCTAGGATAATATAGGCTTAGTACAAAAGAATAACTTCTGGGAAACCAAAGAGGGGGTTCTGGCACTATTTTGGGAAGATAAGTGGCAACAAGAACCAACACTACCAAAAGAGGAATTTGTGGACCTCAAGAGAGAGACAAACATCATAGGGTTATCAAAGGTAAAAGATTTTTGGGACGAAACCAATAATGCAGGCAAATGGAGAAAATGGAGGAACATGGTTTACAAGGAAAATAGCCCCTTGAAAGCTAAAGCAGAGGCTCTTATGTAGGTGTTGGAATAAAGAAAGATTATAAGGATAGGGGGGCATAACCAGTTAAGGTGGGGCAATAACAATAAGGGCACCTTTAATCTTAAGGAGGCAAAACACATACTCCTTGAGATGGATTCTCTCGCTCCAGAAAGAATTTGGTAGAATCTGTGGAGACATCAAGCATGGATGAAGATTAAACGCTTCATGTGGTTAGTTTATCATAAGAAAATCCTGACATGGGATAACATAAGGAAAAGGGGTGTTTTGGGGCCTTCCAGATGCTAGCTCTGTGATGCCCTAGAGGAAACCATGGAACACCTCCTCAATAATTGTATCTTCACCTCTAATTTGTGGGATTCTTTCGCCATCATCTTCCAAACGACCAATAGGGATAAACAGAGCATCATGAACACCCTAACCAATTGGAGGTGAAATTATTCAGATTATGAAATTCTTGGCTCAGCTTGGGCTCTTACGCCCAGCTTCATCATTTGGAATGTCTCGAAGGAAAAGAAGAAGAGAATTTTCCAAAATGAAAAAAGACCATTCGAAGGTCTTTTTGAGCAGACTTTGGCACAACTTAGGGAAACGGTTGGTACCATTTTGCGATATCCCCCTAAGAATCCACCTACAGATGTTGATATGAGGATTCTATGACAGTTGGGCATATTGGGGCTTATTCCGCAGGACCTGGACAAAAAGGTTAAGTTAATGGATACTGAGCAGGACTTCTGGCATCCTCGCCCTATGGGATTTCTGAAATATAACATAGATGGGGCCTCTAAAGGCAACCTGAGCACTGGGGGATTTGGAGGGTTGTTAAGGGATGAAACAGGTAATATTCTTTCCATCTTCCATGGCCACTTAGGTAGAGCTACAAATAACATAGTAGAATCCACAGCTATGAAGCAGTGCTTAGAACTCCTGGTGCAGGATAATCGGAAAAATGTGATTATTGAAGCCGACTCTGAGTTAATCATCAACACAGTCAAAATAATTAGTTGGGCCTCGGAGCCAAAGAAGGTTTCAAAACACTGGAGGTTGATCCAAGTCTTTCAAAGGATCTAGCTCCACCTCAGAGGCCTATGCACGGTAAGTTTTAACCATGTGCATAGGAACACCAATAAACTGGCTGATCTACTGGCTAATCAAGGAGTGAAGTGTACCAATAACAGGGTCGCCATGGGTTGGTAAGGGTTGCCTCAGGATGGACTCAAGGAAGAGTGTGACTACCAAGCCGATGAAGATATGAAGGTATATCACAGCAATACCATGGCGTCTCAGTCTAATTAATTTGGTTTAGTTATGAGTTACAAGTTTTTCCTACTTTTGTTCTTTCTTGGGTTGCTCGACAGTTTCTATTGCCCGGGTAGTTGGCCCTAGATGGGGGTTTTACTTCACAAGCGCTCACAAACGGGTGCAAAGAAGAAGGCGGGAGAGGTCAGAATCTGGGCACAAGTGGCGATTTGAATATTCCTAATTCTCTATACAAGGAAGCTAATCCGCCCACAGAGTGGTTTTCGGTGTATCAGGGGCCTCTCGAGCGGCAAGTGGTTTTTAAGATTTGGGAGCGATCCCACTCATCGTGCTACATGTGGCCGAAGGGTGGGTTAGTTTACTGCCCTTATCGCACATTAACCAACAACACTTTTAATCCGTGTGATATGATCCTCGGCCGTCGAATCAAGCACGATGGATCAATGGCTAAGATTCATCGTGCATGTCAGGGGGTCCATAAGGTTAAAAGGCGGACTTCTAAGAATTGTGATTTTTTCCTCCACTATTGAATCAAGTTGAGAGGATCTACGGTCAGGAACCTCCATGCATGATGGTGGGTCCAAACTGTTAATTTGCAACAGTCTCGGCATAGCGATGTCCTCCTCTGTCATTGGATCGGCCAAGGAGTACTGATGGTGGAGATCAAAGGCTTGGTGGGTAAATTTTATGGCCTTGGTACTGTTTGCTTTTGAGGGTGGAGCTGTTTTGTGGGTAGGGTTCAGAGTTATCAGTCTTAACTCAAGACCCTTGGTTTTTTACAAAGTAGTTTTGGCTAGGTCCATGAACCCATGTAAATGGTTGTATTCTATGTAAATATTTTTCCAATTTAATGATAACGAAGGTACAAATCTTGCTTTAGCAAGAAAAAAAAGTATATCATTAAATTTTCCTTTTTCTAATTACGGAATTAAAGTTGCATTTTTTCAAAAAAAAAAAAATCAATTTAAATTACATTGTTTTCAAGTATATCATTAAATTGGCCATTTTCTGGGTTTTTTCCAATTATTTTTATTTTCAATTTTTTATTAAATTGACAATTTTCTTTTTCATATTTTTTTTAATTTACAATTTTTATTTTTATTTTTTATTGTCTCATGAAATAATTTTTTATTTTATTATAAACAGGTTTTGTTTGTATTTTTTTAATTATTTTAAAATGATAATATTTTTTACATTTTATTTTCAATTATTTCATTATATTTATAAAATTTTCAATTATTAATTTTTTTAATTGGTTATCCATTAATAACTTTTCCATTTACATTTTAATGTAAAACTTCCTTCTACGTTAACTTTTTTATTTTCAATGATTTCATTACATTTATAATTTCTTCAATTATTAACCCTTTTTTTTTAATAACTTTTACCTTTTAATTAAATTTTTTATAATTTTTACACTTTAATGTAAACCTTTATTCTAAGTTCATTTTATTTTCAATTATTTCATTACACCTTTTTTTTTAATTTAATCTCTGTTAGTAATCTTTACATTTTACATTCTATATATGCGCTCACAATGCTCTAATGAAAATCATTTTCACATTTTATATTTTAGGTAAATAATTTTAATTTTAATTTTTATAAAATTAATTTTATCTTATTTCATATATATAAATAATTTTAATTTTTATAATAATAATTTTGCTTTATTTCATATTATTAATATTATGTTTTTTAATATTTCCATCATATATCTTTGATATAAAAATACAAATATAAAAATACAAATCTAACCTGAGATGAAAAATTATCATATATTCACCCCCGCTCAAAGTTCCTGATGTAGGATCGCAGCTACAGAATGGATAACGGAAGGTGTCAAAGAAGAAGCTGCTCTGCTGCTTGATGTTTTGTACTCATCAATTACGTTACCACGTTTCAATTTGTGAGGCCCGCCGTGCATACTCATCAATTACGTTACCATGTTTCAATTTGTGAGGCTCACAGTCGGTATCCAGATCTACGAAAGCAGGCTTTGTGGGCGAAGGAACATGTTCGGTGTCGTTTATCAGCATCGCCACCACTCGGAACATTGAAGGCAACAACGCAGATGTTTGATTTAATTTTTTAATCCTTCTAATTGCAAATGTTTTTATGAATAGTTATTTAAATGTTTTGTATAGATATTTTTTTTTTTTTTTTTATGTTTTTTTGGTTGATATGGCAAAATTTCAATTTAATGACAAGAAATAAAATATCTTCATACTGACTTGACTTGTAAAATGTAAAATGAGCATCTCAACTCAATTAATAAGTTATATATATATTTTCATGTGAATGTATTCAATATCACATTAATGAATTCTATATATAAAACTTTAATACATATATCAAAACATTTAACACTTTATATATATATATATATATATATATCTTGTGATATGAAATACACCCCACATATATAACATTGACAATTATAGACTTATATGAAATACACCCCACATATATAACATAGACAATCATAGACTTCCTAACCTAGCTTTAAATTCTAGCCAAAACCACCTAAGGCTTAACCGAGGATGGCATAAGGACACAAGGGCCTGGCTAAGCTATTGGGAGATCAATGAGAATGATGCTTTGCAAAACATAAATAACATTAAAGATATTGTTACTTCTAAGTTCAAAGAAAAATTGTGGTGTGAGAAAGATTTAGCGTTTAAAAGAAAATTAAGTTATTATAAGAAGGTCATCAACCCCACCCTTGAAGATCAAAAATATCTCTCTATTCTAACTAGCTCAAAGAAGAAAATTAATATAGCAAAGATTAGAACGAATTCTCATGAGCTCCATAGTGAAACTGGCCGCTGGGCAGTTCTTAAAACGCCATGGATGGAAAGGATCTGCCATATTTGTGAGAATAGGAGCATCGAGGATGAAAACCACTTCCTCTTAGAGTGCCCTGCATACAACCACATTAGATCTCAATTTCACAACCTTTGTTACAATACTGACCTTCCTAGCCTTTTACAATGCCAAAATTATAGTGAACTCGGGAGGCTTCTCTCCAAGCTTTTTGAGCATAGCAATAAAATCTTAAATAAAAATAAATAATTTGTCTTTTTAGGTCTGATAGATCATTATTTGGTCTCAGCGGACGTTAACCATCATCATCATCATATATATATATATATATATATATATATATATATAACATTTTTAGAATAAAAAGTGACGACTCGATCGCCCTTTAATCTAGCTCTGCCTCCACTGATCATATATAACACCCCACAACAAATTTAAATTTTTTAACTGACTTTTAATTATATTTTACTTCGTCTACCCTCGTCCCTTTGCCATCGATGATGGATAAGGACGAAACATATGTCTGCTTGTTCTCTCTAGAAATAATCCCTTCCTTGATTAAAGTACATTTTAAAAAAAACAACAACCCTTACTCCGCTTAAGATTGATATAAGATTCATCTAACACTTTATTACAATATCTATTTCAAATTAAGTTGCAAAGCACTTTTCAATTTAATAACTTTATTTTTCAAATAATTAACAATTCTAGAATCAATATTTTTTATTTTAATAATGATTTTTAAATTTAAAACATATAGTAACTAAATAATTTTTTTATAAATATATTCAGTATCACATTAATGAATTATATATTTATATAGATATATATATAAACTTCTAACATTTTATAGCGTAAAACGTGGTGACTCCACTATGGCCTTTTACTCTAACTCTCTGCCGATTGATCACATATACAATAACCACAACAAATTTTACTTTTTCTTGAACTCATTTTTAAATATATTTTACCTAATCGGTTCTGGGTCCCTTGCCCTTTAGCCATAGATGATGGAGTAAGACGAGACATATGTTTGCATATCTCTCTCGAAATAATCCCTTCGTTGATTAAAATACATAAATAAAAGTCAACTACTCTTAAGCCACGTAAGATTGATATATATACATCTCTGCTGTTCGAAAACTGGTTTTATAGAAAGTCTTGTGGACTTTGTGAAATGGGTTTGTTGTGCGATTTTTCCAAATATTTTTGTATCATCTTTTCACATCCAATCTTGTTTGTGAGCTGTGGTTCGTCTGAGGCACTTGTGGTTTGTGATCCAGTTCGCTGATATCAGGTGCACGCATTCTTTATTTTTTTCTAATACATATCTACGCATATATTTTCAAGTATGAATAATTCACTACAACTACCAAAGATTACTAAAGGTAGACCTAGCACAATTACTCTACAGAAACGTAGAGAAGACAGAGAAGTTAAGCTACAAATAGAGTTAGAAGCCATGCTGGAAAATAAATTCACATTTCTTGAAGACAAGATCCAAAAAAAACTAGAAAATAAAAGAGGACTATTGGAGAATAAAATGGAGGCAAGACTAGGTTGTAGGTTATAAAAATACGAAACCAAGATACGAACCAAACATCTCAACAAGAAGATGGTGATACTTTAGAGATTCTTAAAATGAAGGATGTGATTAAAGAACTAGAAGAAAAAGTTAATAGATGCCTCACCCTAAATAGTGTGGCAGATAAATTAAATATTAAACCAATTAAAGATGAAATGAAAAAAATGATAGAATTACCATGAGCGTAACAAAAGGGTCTTGAATGTTATAATCATCGGTCTGAAAGAGGAGGTAGACGAGGATACTTTAGCCATAGCCCAGACAGAATTACATAATAGATTACAAATTAGAACAACGTGTCTCACAGAAGTAACAAGGTTGGGGAAATTAACTGCGAATAAAGGAAGGCTCATCTGAATAAAGGCGAGCTCTACTGACCATAAGTATGACATACTTAGTAAAACCTCAAGTCTAAAAGGAATGAGAATATTTATAAATGAAGATCTCATTCCTGAAGATCAGGCAGAATTAAGAAAGGAGGTTCAAAAGGTAAAAGAAGCTAGAAAGGAAGGAAAATGGGCAATAATCAGGAATAGAAAAGACATTATTCAAGATAGAAACCAAAAAGATAGTAACAAATAACAATTCAACATGCTTTGGATTATTTCTTGGAATTTTCGGGGATTTCCATGGAACAAAGGCCCCAAGCTAAGTTGGATCTTGAATGATGTTTATATTATATTTCTTGTTGAAACTTGGGAGCACGAGGAATCTAATCTCTCTAACATAGATGGCTTTTCACTATGGTCTACCTGGAACAAGTGATCCTCCCATAGAGGCATTGGGGGTATAGCTTGTTACATTAAGAAAAACATCTCCCCCCAAGCTAAGATTTATAAAAATGACCCTTACAACCAATATAATTGAATAGATATTATTGACATTAATGATAAAAAGACCAACATAGCAATCTGTTATTTTTCGTCGATCAATTTTAACATCTATAAGAAAGAGAATCTAGATAAAAATAGTCCTTAAAATGGTTTAGAGAATGATATTTCTAGTCTAAGGAATGAAGGTAATATCCTTTTAATGGATGATTTTAATGCTCAAAATTCAAGCAACCAAGCTGTTCTTCTAAGAAATCATTCCAACCATACTCCTCTTTGGTTAGACGAAGACCTTACTTTGGCTAGCCGGTATAAAAAGAGCTCTAAAGACCTCGGGGATAATTTGTTTGGGTTGGAGCTAGTCAAACTTTGTAGTGCTCAGGATCTCATAATTTGCAACGGTCTAAATAAGTGACCCAATTCAAGCCAGATGATCTGCATCCATGGGCTTGGTAGCAGTTTGGTTGACTATGTTATTTCCAATCTTCCTTTATACAACAAAATAAAAACTTTTGGCATCTCAAATGACCATGAGCCTAACTCTGATAATAGGCTTTTACTTATAACTCTCAATTTTTTCATGCATAGAGATCCCATAGACAATAATCCTTATAGCCAAAAGAACTTAATCTCTTAAAGAAATAAAAATGATCTCTTTCTAAATGAATTAAAAACTACTTTGATTCCTTTATCTAGTATAGACAACATAGAAGACCTCTATCACAATTTTAGTACAACCCTCTCATATTCTATTCACAAGTTCTCATTTGTAGTTTCAAGTAATAAAAGAAATAGCAAACCCAACCCATGGTATGCCAAAGATTGTAAACGTGCGAGGAGAGAAATTAAGGAAGTTGTTGATGAATCTCTTAAAATTGGCAAGACAAAAATATACAAAGACTTAACTAAAACGAAAAAAGGCAGTATATTCGTAAAAGACAAGAGAATCTCTTACACCTCTCTAAGGTAGCTCCTAAGAAATGCTGGAGGCAGATTCTAACTAGGAAAACTAAAGATAATAATAAAATTGCTTTACACGACTCGAATTCCTATCTTAAAAAGCTTTATGAATCTCCAAATGTCATGGACAACTTTGAAACCCTGCTCACAACTAAATAATTTTTCTCATTTTAAGACATTGATTTTGGGGTTAAACGCCTCGCAAATGGGAAATATAAGGACATTTAAGGTTACCAGGTGGAAATATTAAAAATTGGAGGTCTTGTCCTCATCCCCCACATCCACAAGCTTTTCAATCAAGAGATCAAGCAAGGGTTCCCTAAACCATGGACTCAAAGCCAAATTATCCCTATGTTTAAAAGCAAGGATACAAATAACCCCTCTAATTATCGGAAAATTATGATCATCCCTCTCTTATCCAAGGTATATGGTATTATTTTGGAAAATAAGTTGAGAATATGGCTTGAAAGTGAAGGTAAGAGGGCTAAAGGCCAAGCGGGTTTTAGAAGGTAGCACTCAACAACAAACCACTTCATTACGCTTAGGATCACTGTGGAGGAATGTCGTGATGATAAATACAATCTCTTTTGTTGCTTTGTGGACTTTATAAAGGCTTTCGATACGGTTCCTAGAAACAACCTATGTAATAGATTAGAAGAGCTTCAGGTTCCTTTCGAGTTAAGAGCTACTTCTATAAGGTTTTACGAGAATGTAATTACCAAGTTAAAAAGAAATGAGGGGTGGTCGAAAGATATTAAGTGTAATATCGGAGTTAAACAAGGTTTCCCCCTCTCCCCTACCCTATTTGACATTTACATCGACAAGCTAGAAGGTTGTTTAGAGGAAGCAGGTTGTGTTGGCATGATCTTAGCTGGGATATTCATCATCCTTCTTCTCTATGCTGACGATATTGTTCTTCTCGCAAGATCCTCATCTAATCTTGATAAGAAACTTAGAATTCTTAAGGATTTCTACTCTACCGTGGGTATTATTGTTTACACTGACAAAATAAAAGCTATGATTATCAAATCCAAGAAGGACAGTTACGCTAATTTTATGTATGACAATAGTAACTAAGAGGAATTGTCTTCTTACGAGTACATAGGAATTGATATTCATCACAAGCTCAACTGGAACTATAGCATTGAGAAAGGATTAATGGGGGATGGAAAGATTATTTTGGTCTTGAAAATAATTGCAAAATGACAAACCTCGTAATGTGGGATAGAAAGAAGTTCCTGTTTGAAACTTTAGTGAGTCTTGTTATCTTATATGGATGTGAGATTTGGGGTTGCAGCATCTCTAGAGAATCCTAGAGAAAGATTGAGAAAATCCATAAGAGTTTTATAACATATAACCTCAAAATTAAAAGAAATACACCTTATCCTATTCTCCTTGTAGAAGTGGTTCTTTCCCTATCAAGAGCCTAGCTATGACTAGGCTTCTGTTGTACAAGCACAAACGCTAGACCATAGACTTCCTAAGCTAGCTTTAAATTCCATCCAAAACCACCTAAGGCTCAAACGAGGTTGGTATAAAGACACCAGGGCCTGGTTAAACCGTTGGGAGATTGACGAGAATGTTACATTGCAAAAAATTAATAACATTAAAAATATTGTTACTTCTAAGTTCAAAGAAAAAATGTTGTGCGAGAAAGATTTAGCAGCTAAAAGAAAATTAAGATATTATAAGGAGGTCATCAACCCCACCCTAGAGACAATAGTATCTCTCTGTTTTAACTAGCTCAAAGAAGAAAATTAATAAAGCAAAGATTAGAAAGAATTCCTATGAGCTCCATAGTGAAACAGGTCGTTGGGCAGTTCCTAAAGCACGATAGATGGAAAGGATCTTCCATCTCTATGAGAATATGAGCATCGAGGATGAAAATCACTTCCTCTTAGAGCGCCCTACGTACAACCACATTAGATCTCAGTGTCATAATATTTGTTGCAATACTGGTCTTCCTAGCCTTTTACGATGTCAAAATTATAGTGAGCTCGGGAGGCTTCTCTCAAAGATTTTTGAGCATAGGAATAAAATCTTAAATCAAACTAAATAATTCATTTTTTAGGTCCGATAGACCAAAGTTTGGTCTTATTGGACGTTAACCATCATCATCTTATCAATTACAAAATCAATATTTTTTATTTTAATAATAAAATTTTAAACTTAAAACATATAGTTACTAAATAAGTTATTTTTTAAAATCACTACAATGGTTTCTTTAATTACAATATTGTAAATTATGATGAATAATTTAACGGTACATCAAGAAGATTTTGAATGAAAATCAAGACTTTAATATTAATATAAAAGATTGCAATATAAGCCTACAATAATATAAATATACAACAATACTTTAACATAGATATAAGCACCATGATAAATTTGCGGTGTGAATAGAAATATAAAATAAAGTTTTCAAAATAAATTTCAGGTAATTTAACGAAAATGGATAATTATCAAATTATTTCTTTATAATTATTTCATGGTAATTTAACGAAAATGGATAATTAATGAATTATTTCTTTATAATTATTTTAAAAATATGAAATAATTTTTTTAATATAAAATTTATGTTAAGTTTATAAAATTTTGTTTTATTGGATGGAAAATTTCAGGGGTTAATATTAGTAAGTTGGCTAATTTTCTATTTTTTTTCTATTTTTTTTTCCAATCTGCATTTTTTTCTAAAATTTATTTACCCATATTTATAGTATATAATTATTTTACATTAAAAATGACTAAAATTTTATAGATAATATATAAAATCCTAATACTTTTACCAAAAAATGTTGCTAATGATTTTACAATTTGCATATTAAGGACTTGTATGATTCGCTAAAGTTTCTAAACTCTAAAATGGATTTCCATCTTTAAGTTAGAATGAGGGATATATATAATTCTTATTGTGTTAAATTTTGTTTTACACATATCCCTTTTAAAATAAAATGATTAAAATATTATCTAAATAAGAAAATCAAGGTGACTAAGTTATAATAAATATCTTATTCAGTGTCTCGGTATTACAACCACGATAGAATGTGGTAAAAGTATTTCATTGTTACTTTCAACCATAATTAAAATATTTCAATTTCTATATGAGAATATATAATTTTATATCAATTTTAAAGGAAAAATCATTAATAAAAAAAAAAATTATTTTTGCTTTCGAAGTGAAAAAATAATATATAATACTTATATTTAAAATGATATTTTATTAGAAATCATAAATAAAATTGTAACATCCCTATTCCAAGTGCACAAAATGAAACTTTATGAAGGTTTTGACGTAACATAAATAGTTCGTTTTTAATGAATGAGAAGTAAACGATTCTAGTAACTCTTTTTAACCAAAGATCTATTCTCTAAAAATACAAAATTAAATTACCTAGTGATGATGGAACACACATATTATTCAAAATGCAGTTGGAATAGAATTTAGTTAGGGTTGGTTTTTCATAACCACCTTGTTCTTCTTCCTTCTTTATTCGAGGGAACAAAACAAACAAGCATACTTGCATGCTCTCATGACACGAGTTGGAATGGAATTTAGTTAGGATTGGTTTTTCATAACCACCTCGTCCTTCTCTATTCGAGGGAACAAAACAGACAAGCATACTTGCATGCTCCGATTCTTGTCGGATATTCAGCGAATAATCTCTATAAGCTACATCACTATTTAAGAAACTTCCACTGTTGAGTTGAAGGCACATAACTAATGGAAATATCCTTTATTACACAGTGAGTGACACAAGTATAGAAAGGGTGAAAATATAATTATTGGGTAAGTATCGCTCGTGGATTTAAGGCACATAACTAATGGGAATATCGCTTATTACAGAAGGTGAAAATATAATTATTGAGTAAGCATCGCAATCGTGGATTTAAGGAACATAACTAATGGGAATATCACTTATTACACAGTGAGCGACACAAGCATAGAAAGGGTGAAAATATAATTACTGGGTAAGCATCGCAATCGGAAAGGGTGAAAATATAATTACTGGATAAGCATCGCCATCGTGAAAATCCAGAGGGGATTCCAAGGCCTTTCCCAGTGAGTGACACATGTATAGAAAGGCGGAAATATATTTATAGGGTAAGCATCGCAGTCCTGAAAATCCAGAGAGGCTTCCAATGCTTTATGCTTTGAAAACTATAGGAAAATACAAGCCCAACGTAGAAAGGAGTTGACCTAAGAGAATGACCCGTTGGTGAGAATGGTGAACAGTGATTTCACCAACTCCGTATCATGGAATTTTCATTCGAGGAAAAGAAAAGCAAGTTGGGACCAAGAGTCAACTCTTTGATAGATAAGTATATATGCTAATTACCTGTGATTCTTTGAAAAGAAAAGATGGAATGAGATATTTTTCTTAAAAATATCTAATACATAATAAGTATAAATGTTATTGAAGTTTGTGCAATTTACCTAAAAGTTTTAAAAGATGAAATTATAGAGGAACTATCTACGTAAGAGGACAAAGGAGTCTTGTATAATGTATTGAAAAGACTGCAGATATTTATGCGTGGAAGTTAGATTATTTTGGAAAAAAAAAAAAAAGCATGTGGTCACATGCTTTAAAGTTAAAGATATTTTTGCATACAAGCATTGTAAAAGTAAACCATGGTTTTCACTAAAAATAATGCACGTAATTATTATTTGTATAAAATATGAGCCATGTTATTTTAGAAAAGTTAAGGATATTCTTGCGTACAAATATGGTAAAAGTAAAAGTGGTTTGCAAAAAATATGAGCCATGTTATTTTAGAAAAGTTAAGGATACTATTGCATACAAATAAGGTAAAAGTAAACATGGTCTTATACCTGGTCTTCGAATGCACATAATTATCATTTTAGAAAAGTTAGTAAACCTGGTCTTATACCTGGTCTTCAAATGCACATAATTATCATTTTAGAAAAGTTAAAGATATTCTTGCACAGAAGCAAGGTAAAAGTAAAACTGGTTTTTAATGTAAGAATGCACATAATTATCATTTTCTTACACATAGTTATCATTTGCATTAAAGATGAATCATGTTATTTTAAAAGCACTGCATAGTAAAAAATAAATTAGTTGTGCTAATTTTTTGGAAATAAAAATAAATGATTTATTTTACATTAAACAATACCAACCTTGAAAACTCGCTTATGAATCATATGCATATAGAAAATAATCCATGTTGGTTTTCAGAAAAGATGGTGTATTTCCATTGCTTATGAATCATGTTCATATAGAAAATTATGGATGTAAAGATGGTGTATTCCCATTGCTTATGAATCATGTGCATATAGAAAATTATTGATGTTGGTTTTCAAAAAGGATTGTGTATTTCCATGTGTATGTGTAGAAGGAATGATAATTGTAGTAAAATAACACATTTCATACACAAAAATATTTAAGAAGACATGCTATTTTTGTCAAGAATGCATATGAGTTTTGTTTGAGGACAGATAAAAGATAAAGAAACTGAGTTATTTTATAAAAAGAGAAAAAACATTGGATGAAATTATGTGTGGGAAGTTTGAGTATTAATTTATTTGAAGTTATTCACATGATTCCTATACGTTAGATTACTAAAGAGAACCACTAGAATATGTTCATATTTTATTAGATTTCCTTGATGAAAGATATGCACAAAATAGAACCAGTATGCTTAATATCTCTTGAGAAGAAATAAGTTCTTTGTATGTACCAAAATAGACTACTATGATTCATATTTCTTGAGAGGAAATAAGTTATATGCATGCATAAAATAATAATTCTATAATTAATATTTGTTGAAAAGAAATATTTTATTTTCTTGCACGAAAAATAGAAATATTCTGTTTGATCTCTCGAAACGAAATATGATCTTTGCATCCATGAAAAGCACACAGATGATGTCAGATTCTTTGAAAATAGATAATAACGAACATGTGAGTTATCATTTAGAAAAAAACATGTAATTACATGTACAATAGACTTTGTAAATAACTCTATCTTGGAAAAGATGTCTTTCAAAAAGGGAACTACATTTGCATGCATGATAATAATATACATTAGGTTAGTTTTCCCTTAGAAGAGGACATGCATTTGTATGCATAATAATAATATTTATTGTATTGGAAATATTACTTAGATGCACAAAGAAAAGAGGGATAGCTTTCTTTGTATAAGTTTTATCTAATTACATGCATGGAAATCTAAGCTATGATGCTAGTGAATGGTTACAATGGTTATCCTTTGGAAATAACATGTGTTGGCACAAGAGGAATCATAGTGATGTGTTTATTTTGACATGCTTTGGTAATTATTTGTTTGTAATCATTGCAACATTGTTACAAGAAGCATGTTGCGATATTATATGCATATTTCATGTATGCACATGAATAGATGTTGAAGAATCACTATTAAAGGTTAATTATTAGTTTATTAATACTTTATGTAATTATGATATCAAAATATGTTAACGACAAAAATTGTAGGAAATGATGGTGTCTTGTTCAAATTATAGATTATGTTTAACATTGTGGCATGTAAAGAACTAATTGCCCATGTAGAAGAGTATGGGATACATGATGGTCCACTGATTAAACAACTAGGCCACAAAGGTATAAAGATTAAAGATTTGTTTGTAATTATATCATGATGATTGTAATAGCTTTTAGCTATATATATTTTATTTAGTTGTATTTCCTTGTAATAATTTATAACAACAGTTAAGAGATGGTCTCCATTATAATCCATTGAGTGACGAGTGAACACCCTCATGAATGTTTAATAATAAAATTAAACATTTGTTGGTTTTCACCATACGAGGCTTCAAGGTATATCGGTGTTCAATGGTGTGGTGAATTATTGTTTCAGTTTGATGATGTTGATTCCTTAGATGGTTTGATGTTTATAATCTCAAATATGTAATTAACTAATCTAGTTAAAGGAATCATGAAAATGATGCAAGATTATGTCAGAAAGTTTATGTCAATATGAGACAGTAGTAGTTGTTAATGGTTATGTAATTCACTATTCTTACTATAGTTAATCTATGTAATGATGAAGATTTTATATAATGGTTAATGAGGAATTTGGAATAGTAATTTGGATAGTTACCTGTGGGTAAATTGTGTGAACAAAATTCTAGCTCTATGCATTTCTATGTGACGTTACGAGGGGATGTGACAGATGGTAATAAAGCTTAATATTTTAGCATTGGTGCCTTCAAGAATTGTTAAGAACTACTAGTGAGCTTCAACTTAGGTATGAGTCTAACAATCTACATATTGATATATCACGTAGACTATTTTTAACTTGAGATGCATGATGCATGTTTATAACTGCATTGAAGTGTAATAAGTAATAAATTCTATTGCAAAATTCTATTCACGATATTTTAATCTTATTTAGGATAAAATATAATAAAATATTTTTTGAACCTATGAACAACCTAAGTACTCACTAGTGAAAGTGAGAATCCACCACCAAACTTTTCAAATATGACAATATTACTGATACATTAATGGACATGAATAAAGTTACAATGCACTACTCAGAAAGAATAAATGCATGAATGAAGAAAATGGGGAATGTCCTTGAAGATGATGATAGATTGTTTTAAAAAGGACATTTAAAGAACCCCTCTTGATGTTAAAAATAAACCATGAGTCGAGTAGTGAGACTTAACTGTAATAGCTAGTTGTTGATTGAGTTTTGTCATGGTTGATTAGTTAGTGTTGTAGGACTAACTGCTAAAACCTATATGCATGAATTGGATTACATTTAAGCTTATTGCAAGCGATTATGGTATTTTTGTCATGTACTAGTCCATTGGTAACAACACACTATGGGAATTGAAAATGTTTGGATTTTTGACTTCAATGTTATTGACATTTACACATTAATGAATATTTGTATATACTTTTATGCACAATAGTGTTGCATGCATGAAATTAAAATGACTGCGAAAGTGAATACTTGTTTAAACAATGTATATTTATGACTAGCTTTGTTGATGAGATTGAGGGATAGATTAATGGCAACAAGAAAACCTTTGAAGGTAAAGCATTGCAATGTGAATTACAACCATAAATGAGAGAGTATAATGTTATGATATGCATGCTTGTGTTATTTGGAAAATGATAATGTATACAACTTGTATGTCAGTTATGTTTCCTGTCAATCTAGAGATTGTGGACCCATTTTGTATGAATGTATGATGCATATAATTTTTTTGTGTTTTAATGATAATGTGAATATGGTAAAAAATGTAAATCACTATGGGAAAGAGTGTTGAAAGATAATTTTACATGCTAGATAGTTGTGGGTAGTTGTGAAAGTCTACGAAGCCTTGGGTTGATCGAGGTTGTCTGCCTGAAGGGGTTAATGGCACTTTCCTACCCAAATTCACTCTCCCTATTGATAGATGATCTTAGTAAGGGAAAAGAGTTGGCCAAGATGGTGAAATGGGAAAAATCATGAGGTCACTCTGTTTATTTTCAATCTTGTTGGAGGAGGCCAAAAATTCCTCATAAATGGGATGTTTTCAGAGGAATAGGTCTGCCAAGAGGAATCATGTATTGGACCCTTTGTGGTCATTAGAATTCTTATGTTGGTTGGCCAATGGAATTCTAGACTGGCCCTGGTATGGCCTCTATCACAAAATTCCGTGGATGTGAAAATAACTCAATCTGGTTGTGGAAACCAATTCCCATTGGTTGGGAGGAGCATTATTTAGCCTACTGTAGTTATCATTGTTAAAAAAAATTAACTAATCAATTATGTTCTATGTTAAAAATGAATTTTCTATATAATTGTGTAAATATTTTATGTACATCTTAAGAGAAAAGGAGCCTAGAGCTCAGAAAGGAATTACTAGAATTATAAGTTCCTTTATTATATTACTAATATTTTGAATGTCTTAGTAGGGGCTAGGAAAATATGCACCTCGTGAATTTATTGATCATTTCAACGATTAGAGAGCTATGTGCTATCTGAGTAATTTTAGAAGTATTGTGTTGATGTCTTTAGCGAGAGCTATGTCTATGTGTGTGTGGTGCAGTGATTTAGCATTTTGATGATTAAAGGGTTGGTGCTCTATAAGAACTTGTAGAAGTATTGTGATTAAACTAACACGTGACATTACATATTTGATTGATTGTTGAAAGTATTTCATTTGATTGAAAATGTGGTGACTAATGTGACTATTTTGGATTTGTTAGTCATACATTGCAGGGTGTTTGCAATAGAGTGCTAATGGGTTGTCAAACATTCTTAAAGTGTTTGTGTGAAAGTGACCATGACTTCCCAAAGTAATTGGTAAGTAATGGTAAGTTGGTATAAAGAATTTGTTTTTTATTTTATGAAATTGAATAATGGCTAAGTGAAGGAAAGTAGAAATTGCTTATTTTTGCAGTTGTAAATGCTTATGACTAGTGATAAAATTTTATTGTTTTTACCTATGAGTATTTCCTGGAAATGAAATTGTTCATTCTGAAAGGAAATATCCCCTTATGGATTGTTTAGATTGTTATATCATGACTAAAGGATAAAGTTCCAGCGAGAGAAGAACATTCGGGACGATGCTTTCTTTAAGGGGGGAGTATGTAATATCCCTATTTCACTTGCACAAAACAAAAATATTATGAAGGTTTTGACATAATCTAAATAGTTGGATTTTAATGAGTCGGCAACATTGAATTAATTAGAGGTAAATGATTCTTAGTAACTTTTTTTTTTACCGAGGATCTATGCTCTAAACAAACAAAATTACCTAGTGATGATGGAATACACACATATTATTCACAACGTTGACATACAAATGACAGTTGGAATGGAATTTAATTAGGGTTGGTTCTTCATAACCACCTTGTTTTTATTTATTCGAGGGAATAAAACATACAAGAATACCTGCAGTCTATGGTTCTTGTTGGTCATTCACTGAATAATCTCCATACACTACCTCCTAAACCATTTAAGCTTTACTCCAACCATTGAGTTGAAGGAACATAACTAATGATAATATCAATTATTAAACAATGAGAGACAAAATTATTGCAAGGGTGGAAATATAAGTATTGGGTAATCATGAAAGTCATGAAAATCTAAAGAGGATTCCAAGGCTTTTCTCGACGAGTTATGCTTGGAAAAATATAGGAAAATATGACCAAACGTAGAAAGGAGTTAAGCTAAGAGAATGGTCTATTAGTGAGAATGGTGAACAATGGTTTCACCAACTTCGTATCATGGAATTTACATTATAGGAAAAGAAAAGTTGAAGTCGAAATGAAGAATCAACTCTTTGAGAGATAAGTATATATGTTAATTACTTGTGATTTCATGAAATAAAACATGGAATGGGATATTTTTCTTAAAATATATATAATACATAATAAGTATAAATGTTACTGAAGATTATGCAACTGACCCAAATCTTCTAAAAATGAAATTATATAGGAACCTTCCACATAAGAGGATAAATAAGTCTTTTATAATGTATTGAAAAGACTGCAAGTACTTATGTGTGGAAGTTAGATTATTTTTGGAAAAGAAGAAAGAAAACATGTGTCTACATGCTTTAAAATTAAGGATATTCTTGCATACAAGCATGGTAAAGGTAAAATTGATCTTCAGTAAAGGAATGCATAAAATTATCGTTTGCATAAAAAGTGAGCCATGTTATTTTAGAAAGGTTAAGGATATTATTTCATACAAAAATGGTAGAAGTAAAGCTGGTCTTGAGTAAAAGAATGCACATAATTATCATTTTCATAAAACATGAGCCATGTTATTTTAGAAACATTGCATGGTGAAAGATAAATTAGTTGTGTTAATTCCTTGGAAAGAAAAATATATGAATTCTTGTGCATTAAACAATAAGAACCTTGAAAATTTTCTTATGAATCGACTTACTTATGGATCCTTTTCATATAGAAAAGAACCCACATTGGTTTTTAGAAAAGGTCGTGTATTTCCATGGGTAGAAGGAATGGTGATCATTTTAAAAGAACACATGTTTCGTGAATAAAAACATTTAAGAAGTCATGATATTTAAGAATTCATGTGATCTTTTCTTGATGAAAGTTAAAGAAACTAAGGGAAGTTAGACTATTAATTTATTTGAAGTTATTCACATGATTCCTATGCATTAGATTCCTAAAGAGAACCACTAGAATATGTTCTTAGTTTATTATATTTTATTGATGAGAAATATGCACAAAATAGAACTACTATGCTTAACATTTCTTGAGAAGAAAAAATTTCTTTACATGCACCAAAATAAACTACTATGCTTCATATTTCTTGAAAGGAAATAAGTTATCTACATGCACAAAATATGAATTCTATATTTAATATTTCTTGAAAGGAAATATTTTATTTGCTTGCACGGAAAATAGAAATCTTGTCATTGATATCTTGAAAGGAAATATGATCTTTTCATCCATGAAAAGTAGATTGATGATGTTGGATTATTTGAAGTAAATAATAACCAACATGTTCGTTGTCATTTAGAACAGAGCCTATAATTGCATGTAGACTTTGTAAATAAATCTATCTCGGAAAGGATGTTTTTTAGAAAGGGAACTACATTTGCATGCACGATAGTAATAACTATTATGTTAGTTTTCCATTAGAATAGGGCATGTATTTGTATGCATAATAATAATATTAATACTATCTAGTATTGGGAACATCACTTAGTTAGACACACAAAGAAAACATGGCTAACTTTCTTTGAATAAGTTTTATCCAAATATATGCATGGAAAGCTAAGCTACAATGCTAGTGGATGGCCACAATGGTTATCCTTCAGAAATAACATGTGTTGGCGCAAGAAGAATCATAGTAATGTGGTATTTATTTTGACATACTTTGATAATTATTTTCTTATAATCAGTTGTGACCAACATTGTTAGAACAAGCATGTTGTGGTATTATATTTATATTTCATCTATGCATATGAATAGATATTGAGTAATCACTATTAAAGATTAATTGTTGTTTTATTAATACTTTATGTAATTATGATATCAAAATATGCTAACGACAAAAATGTGAGGAAAGGATCATGACTTGTGCAAAGGATAGATTATGTTTAACATTGTAGCAGGTAAATAACTAATGGTCCATGCAGATGAGTGTGAGTTGCAGTATGGTCCACTGATGAAACAATTAGGAAACAAAGGTATAAATATTGAATATTTGTGGGTAAATTATATCATGATGATTGTAATAGCTTTTAACTATATATGTTCTATTTATTGATACTGCTTTATAAGATTTGATGATGTTAGGTGCCCATACTACTAGTGTAACCCCTTATTGTTATTAGTGAAACCATCTTATTGTATTATTGTGCCGATATAGTCCCCATGTTGTTATTATTATGCCCCATAGAAGCCCACTATTGTTATTGTTGTGCCCCTACAATATTATTGTTATGTAGGCTTTGATTGTATTTGGACCCCTTAGACTCTTATATATAGAAAGAAGCTCATGTCATTTGTATCATCCAAAAATTTCTTCATTTGTTTAATCTAAAGGAGGTTTCCACCTCAAAGATGCTTATTTTGAAATTTTTGATCTATCTTTTCTTTTGTGAGCTAGTTGCATAAAATTTGGTATTAAAGCTTTGGATTCTAGGGTTTCGCTGTTTCAAAAATGTCATCGTGGAATTTTCACTATAAATTTTGTTTTGGAATATTTCAGAAGCTAAAATTAAAACCAATTTGAGCTGAAATCTTGAAGAACCTATGGTCCAATTCTCTGATCTTTGCGAGCTATATTTGTGGAGATAAGATCCAAGGAAGTTAGGGTTTTGGTAGGTTCCCAAATTATATCTAAAATAGGTGCCCTGGGGAAAATTTTCATAACTTTCTCTCTGCGCATAAGATTGAAATTTCGTAAAATGTTATAAAAATAACACAGAATGTAGTTTTTTGTGTATCGTTTCTAGGCTCGAAGGTCGAAACGTTGACACATGGAAGTTTGTACAATTTTTCTCTACCGAATGAGTCTATAATCAGACCATCATGGGATATTTGAAATAACTCTTTCTTGGAGAACCAAATCTTGATCAAATTTCAGGGTTACCACAGGAAATAAAAATTAATATCTTCAAGATCCGAAATTAAAGAGATACAACAGATTCAATATTGAACTCCTGCAAAGCGAAAAAAGGTGTGTACTCTTTTTAAAATTTTGCATACGTTTGGTTTGAAAAGTTAGTTTGAAGTAATTCAAAGGGCATGATGAATCATAATTATCATTAATTGATGCCCCGAAGAAAGAAAATGGAAACATCTAGTAAGCAACCTTAAATTTCTACCATGACTCATGAAGAAGAGGAAGAAATGCAACATGATATATCAAAATTACGAGACCAAGTGCAAGAAATTTCACTCTCAAAAAAAGTAACAGAAGCTAAGATAGATGGATTAAGGAATGGTGTGGAAGCTAAGATGAATGACATGGAAGCTAAGATGAATGGTGTGATGGAGTGGAATTTAATATGGGTGGTTTAGAAGTAAACATTGAATATTTGAAGAAACAAATGGAAGGTTTGAAAGGAGTTTTGGCAAATTTGCTTCAATAAATTCTTCCTAATAGTGAAAAAGGTAGTAGAGGAAACTCATCATGAGAAAAAAAGAAACGTTAATCATGATTCAATAGAATCTAATGTTGGATTCAAGACCCACCATGTTCCAAAGATTGATATTAGGAATTTTGATGGCAAGGATCCCGTAACCTGGATAATACAGATCGAGAAATATTTGATCTCCATAATGTGAAAAACACACAAAAGCTACACATTGCAAGTTTATATTTAGAACCCAATCAGTTTTTATGGTATCAATGTCTTTTCTCTCGTAAAAAAATTGTCACTTGGTCAATTTTTTTGGAGGAAATGATAGCACATTATGAGGATACAAAAAGAAACACCTTCCTTAGCCAATTGATAAATCTCAAACAAAAAGGTTCAATGGTGGAGCACATTGAAGAATTCCAAAAAATGAGTATAAGTGTAAAAGATATTCTAGAGGAGCATAGACTTGATGTGTTCATAGAGACTTTAAAGGATAACATCCAACATGATGTTTGCCTTTGGGAACCTCATTCATTAGAGAAGGCGTTCAAGTTGGCAAGAAATATCGAATGCAAAACTATGGCAATAAGGAAGCCTACCACAAACAACTATAAAGATGGAAGTGTAGCTTCCCCTAGCCTTCCAAAACCTACAAGGTTGACACCACAAAAATTGGAATAAAAAATAAGAAAAATAGGTTTTTTATAGTTGTGATAGGAAATAAAATAAAGGTCATAAGTGTGCTAAGAAGAAAATATTTTACATAGATTGTGAAGAGGAGGAAGAAAAGGAACAAGAAACGTAAAAAGAAGAGGATATACACTAGGAACCAACCCTAGAGAAAGAAGAAATGAATCCGACCATATCTTGTAATGCAATGGCAAGAATTACTAATCCTCAAAATCTTAAGCTAGAAGGACATATCAAGAAGAAAAAATTAATAGTGTTTATTGATTAGGGTAGTACCAATAATTTTTTTCATTGTAAGATAGCCAAGGAATTGAATTTTTCCTATATCTAGCACCAAAGTGTCAAGTGATGGTTTCAAATGGAGGAACCATAAATTTCTCTAGAAGGTGCCATAATATCAAGCTATCCATGGGAGAATATATAATGAATAGTTCAATTCTTTCCATTCCAATAGGTGGTTCTGACTTTGTACTAGGAGTCTAAAGGCTACAATATTTGGGTATGAAACCTTTTAATTTTCAAGAACTTTTCCTGGAATTTTTTTAGGAAGGAAAGGAAGTTTAATTAAGGGGTATCGTAGGTAAAACATGAAAGATAATCAGATATAAAAACATGATGAATATTCTGAATAAACAAAAAGGTGGCGTAACTACACAATTATGTTCACTAGAGGTTCCCACATCGAAATTATCTATTTCTCGAGATCTCCAAAAAGTTTTGTACAATCATTCCAATGTATTTGAGACTCCCAAAGGCCTTCCACATATTTGTGATCGTGATCATCTTATTCATTTGATTTCATGGAGCGTTCCCCCAAACATGAGGCCTTATAGATATCCATATGCCCAAAAGAGTGAAATTGAATGTATGGTTGCATAAATGCTAGAGGTTAGTTTAATTCAACCTAGTCAAAGTTCTTTCTCTTATCCAGTGGTATTGGTACACAAGGAGGATGGATCATGGCACATGTGTCTGGATTGCAGGGAGCTCAAAAAGATTACTATTAAAGATAACTTTCCAATTCCTATCATTTATGAATTATTGGATGAATTACATCCAACAATTTACCTCACAAAGTTGGATCTTCGTTCAAGATATTATCAAATCAAAATGAAGACTGAAGGCATTCCAAAAACAAAATTTAGAACTCATGAAGGTCATTATGAATTTTTGGTCATGCATCTTGGGCTTACCAATGCACCTTCTAAATTTCAAGGTTTGATGAATTCCATTTTCAAACCCTTCCTTAGAAAATTTGTGTTAGTATTTTTTGATGATATACTAATCTACATCAAGTCTTGAAAGGATCACGTTGAACATGTTGTTAGGGTTCTCAAACTGTTGGAGGAGAAACAGTTATATGAAAAAAACTCCAAATGTTTCTTTGGAGTACAAGAGGTGGAATATTTGGGTCATATTGTATCTCATGAAGGTGTTAAGGTAGACCCTAGCAAAATTAAAGCCATTAAGGAATGGAAAATTCCCGCATACATAAATTATTTGCGAGGATTTCTCGAGTTGACAAGGTATTATTGCAAGTTTGTTAAGAATTATGGGATAATAGTAGCGCCTCTAACAACATTAATAAAGAAATATGCATTTTATTAGACTCTAGAAGAAATGAAGGCCTTTGAACATATTAAAGAGGTAATGTGCCAAGAACCGTCTTAGCAATGCCAAACTTCACAAAAACCTTAATTGTGGAATGTGATGACTCAGAAAATGGAATTAGTGTTGTTTTAATGCAACAAGAAAAACCCATTTCTTTCAAAAGTCATCCAATCAAAAGAAATTATTTACACAAAGCTATTTATGAGAAGGAAATGTGGGAAATACTACATGCACTTAAGAATTGGCGACCTTACCTAATGGAAAGACACTCCAAGGTAAAAAAGGATCAAGATAGTCTTAAATACTTTTTAGAACAATGATTATATTCACAAGAACACCAAATATGGCTTGCAAAGATGTTGGGTTATGAATTTCAAATCATCTACAAAAAAGGGAAACAAATGGTGTTGCAGATGCACTCTCAAGAAAGGATGAGGATGTGGAGGCATTTTTTGTGCCATTTGTATTATCCAACTAGATTGGATAAGTGAAGCAAGGGATGAATGGAACAATGATGAAGAAGTGTGGGCATTCATTCAAAAGTTGCAGCAAGATCCCAGTACATCTGATATATTTAGCTGGAAAAATGATTCATTATGGTACAAAGATCACTTATGCCTCTGTAAGAATTCCCAACTCAAACAAAAGATTCTTCTGGAATTACACACCTCTCCCTCAGGAGGGCACACAGGATTTTTAAAAACTTACCACGTGGTTAAGAAAGAATTTTTTTTGGATGGCCTTAAATCTAATATTCAAATGTTTGTGGCAGAATGTTTGGTTTACCAACAAAATAAATTTGAGAAAATTAAGATCCTAGGACTTTTACAACCTTTATCCATTCGAAGTCAATGTTGGGAGGAGGTTTCAATGGATTTTATCAAAGGTTTACCCAAGTCTAAAGGAAAAAGTGTCATCAGTGTCATCATGGTGGTAGTCAGTAGACTTAACAAGTATGCACACTTGTGTGCATTATCTCATCCATTTAAAGCTAGTACATTTGCTACTGCATTTATGGAAACAATTCAAAAGCTACACGGAAAGCCAAAGATAATTGTAAGCGACAAAGATCCCATTTTCATCGGAATTTTTTTGACATAATTATTTTCTTGTTTGGGTACTCAGTTATTTCATAGCTCATCTTATCATCCTCAATCTGATGGAAAAACTGAGATAGCGAACAAATGTTTTTAAGGATATCTTTGTTGCTTTGAATATGATAAATAGACACAATGGGTCAAGTGGTTTCCTCTGGCTGAAGGGTGGTATAACACTTCCTTCCACATTGTAGCAAAAATGACCCCATTTATGGAACTTTATTGATATCATCCACCATCCATCACATCATCTTTAAAATAAAATTATAAAGTTTGATCAGTGGAATATCACATCGAGCATTAACAACAAGTTCTCAAACTCTCAAAGGATAACCCTTGGGGCAAAATATAATGAAACAACAGGCAGATCAACATCCCAGCGAAAGAAGTTTTGATGTAGGTGACTAGGTATTTCTACAATTACAACCATACAAACAAATGTCCCTCAAGAAAGATAGGAAGGATAATAAATTATCACCAAGTTATTATGGTCCATAGAAGGTGTTACAAAAGATTGGTACTGTGGCATACAAATTGGAGCTTCCCGCATCTTCCCGAGTGCACCCAGTTTTCCAGGTTTTTTGCCTAAACGAGGTTATAGCTGAGAAGATCCTAGTTAAAACAATATCGCCAGAACTTGATGAGGAAGGAAAAATCATATTAGAACCTAAAGCAGTCATAGAAACAAGAAATCGACAACTACAACATCGATCAATTTTAGAGTATCTCATCAAGTGGAAGAACTTACCCACTTAAGATTCCACATGGGAGGATGAGAATTTTATACAGAAGCATCCATAAATACTCAAGCGTTGATGACAACACCTTTTGGAGAGGGACATGTCAGGTACCTATACTACTAGTGTAACACATTATTGTTATTAATTCAACCCCTTTATTATATTATTGTGACCATATAGTCCCCATGATTTTATTACTGTACCCCATAAAAGCTCACTATTGCTATTGTTTTTCCCCTACAATATTATTGTTATGTGGTCTGTGATTGTATTAGGACCCTTTAGATTCCTACATATAGAAAGAAGGTCTTTTCATTTGTATCATCCAAAAAATTGTTCATTTGTGTAATGTTAAGGGATTGTATCCCTTATAAGCCATTGAGTGAGAGGTGAACACCCTCAAGAATGTGTAATAATAAAATTATATGATTGACCCTACGGGGTTTTCAGGGTATATCAGTGTTCAATGAAGTGCTGGATTATTATGTCAGTTTGATGATAATGATTCCTTACATGATGTGATGTTTATAATATCAAATATGTGATTAACTATTCTAGATAAAGGAACCATGAAAATGATACGAGATTATGTTAGAAATTTTATGTCAATATGATACAACAATGGTTGTCAATGGTTATGTAACTCACTATTCCTCAATTTTTAATGAGGAATTTGGAATAGTAATATGGATAGTAATCCGTGAGTAAATTGTGTAAAAAAATTCTTACTCCATAGATTTTCATACGAGGTTACAAAAATATTTAAAGAAATTCATATATAGAGAAGGTGAAAAAAAAATAATCATATTAAAATATTTAAATTCTCAATTAAAAGAAATTAGAGGTAAAAAATACAGTTATTTCCTAACAATAATAATAAGGAAATGAAACGAATTTACTTCTAGTTGACAGAAAAATTATCGAAAAGAGACGCCATAGAGGCTAGGGTTTCCGTCGTTGACGCCGCAGAGCTTCCACCATCCACGACCCGCAAGCTTAGGACTAGCTTGGCAGAGGTGCGGGTGTGAAAATATTTCGGTTCTGGTCTTTATTTTTTATTCTGCGTGGGGGCGAGGTGGTTGCCCTTGCCGCCTCTGCCGTTGTTTCTTGCCTCTACTCTGTTTTAGTACTTTTCCTTTGCAACGGCAGTTGGTGTTGTTTTGGTTGCTCGCGGGCTATCTAGTTGGAGCATTGAGGGAACAGGGATGTGGAGGTTTTGACTCTGCATTGTTTCGTGCCACATCAATGGCTAGTTTCACTAGCTTTTTTTGCTTGCTGATGTTGATGTTTGGGGCAGTTGTTCTTCCTCTAGTTTCGTCTGCTTCTAGAGGTGAGTTTTGAGGGGGTGGGGAAGGAGTGGCTCCCCTGGTTGCTCTCTACCTCATTTCGTGCCTTTCTTTCTTGTCTAGGCAGGCTGATCTAGAGCCTATTGTTCTCTTTTCTCCTCCACAGGAGCATTTATACGCAAGCAGTGCATTGGTGCTAGATCTTCATCTGGGTGCTGCACCTCTGCTCTATTTTGCTATTTTTTGTAATAGGTTTTGGTATCCTCTACAGGATTATTTTTCAGGGGCACAATATTGGCCTTTTGGGGTTAATTTTTTGGGCACTATTGATGCAGATTTGCTGGGGTTTACATAACCTTTTGTTTGTTGCCCTGTCTGAGGGCTTTTCTAGATACTTCTTTGGGAGTATTGTTTTGTAGTGGCTCTATCCACATTTCTGCATATGCTTCAAGCATCTACAATATGTAATCTTCTATTAATGAGAATTACGAATTTTTTGCACAGGAAAAAAAATAATAATAAAAATAATATGTGTGATTCATTTAATTCTTAACGAAAAAAAAAAAAAAGAGTTTAATTTCAAATATTGTTATTACTAATAAATAAATAAAAGTCCGAGAGGGATCATACATAAAATATTTCAATATACAAGGTTAAATAATGTTGTTATATATTTAAAAACATATGGATAAAAAAAAGATAATTTTAATGTGGACAATTTGCTTGGCAAATAAAATATTTCAATATATACATATATATGATTAGTACATTTCTATTTTTCTCAATGTTCTACATTTTCGCTGTTTTTTACTTAAATTTTTTACTAAAAATTTATGTAAAATCTAGTTAAGATTTATTCCATTTGAATTTGAAATTTAATTTTTGCAATTTACCTTAAAACAAATGTACAATTTAAACAATAATAAATATCAAAGGTAAAGAGACATATGTTTTGCAAAAAAAAAATTCAAATGGTATACTATAAAGAAAAGTTTGTACTTCAAGAAGTTTGGTCTTTTAAGTCCGTGATTAAAAAGATTGGTTATTGTGAAAAATTTCAAATTCTTTATAATTATTAAACTAGAAAATAAATACAGTTATGTGAGGATTATTACATACTTTATGAACATGAATTCAATATAATAGAAGTCTTTAGCATGCCTTGGTTTCATTTCTTGTATTTCAGTAACGTAGAAACATTTCAGTGGAGTATAAAAACACCCTAAGCCTTTCATGTATTATAATGACAGTTTATTTGCATGAAATCAATTAAAGAAGCTGAGTTATCGATGTGTAGGCAGGAAGCATCAGTAGACACTATGGTCAATCTAATATCAAGACGATGGATTAGAGGGGTTGGTTTAACTTAGAATTGTTACTCTCTTTTCACCACAATCAGAGTATCTGATCTCAAGTACTCATTACTACGCTATACATTCAGTAAGTAATTCATATATGCTGGCTCTCCTTGACAATGGGATTTTAGTGCATGGACATGTTAATTGTTTTTTGAACAGCATATGGGAATTTTTTTTAATAAACATTACATTTTTATTGTTATTTTAAAGGGAAAATGATTAATAAAAGAAGACCAAAAAAAACTATTAAATAATGACAAAATCAATTTAAGTCCTTCAAATAAGGCTCCTGAGGAGTAATCACAACGTTAATTTGCATCCAGTATCATTCACGTAAACTCTATTAATATTTGTAAATATAAGATGTCAAGAATGTGTTTTCTTCAAAATCATTATTAATATTTATAAATTGTTTATAAATATAAGAAGTCAAGAATGTGTTTTCTTCAAAATCATTAATTAGTACACCTATAGTCCCTTTTTAATTCTTGGTTAATTGAAACTATAATTTCCATCCTAGTATTATTCACGTAATCTCTATTAATATTTATAAATTGTTTATAAATATAAGATGTCAAGAATGTGATTTCTTCAAAACCATTAATTAGTACACCTATAGTCCCTTGTTAATTCTTGGTTAATTGAATTGAATGTCCCGCTTAGAATCACCTCTTTAATTTACTATATTTTACAACGAGATTTCTGCTCTAAATTTATTTGATTGACTTTCGATTGGTATTGGAGATTAACTTTCAATTGGTAGTAGAGAAAATATGTTTCATTACTCGTTTTACCGGGAGATTCATTAGAGGTACAATTTGCAACCCCAAGAACTAAATGAGTTTAACATGGTGACTATTTCAAAGGCAAAGAATCCATGGCCACGGATAGCGTAACATCAAACCCTTATCAATCTTACATGGCCTAAAATTTTTCAATTTAAAGTCGAGTATGATTCGAAGTATGATTTTCGGAATATACGCATAAAGACGATATTTAATTACTAGGATTACTGGATCTAGTGGAAAATGTATACTTAGAGTTGGTTGACCACGTTTCGTAGGCGGCATGGATGCAATCCCGAGGGGAGTAGTTGAGATAGAACAAGGGAAAGGATTTAATGCTAATTTTTTAGATTTATCAAAAAATTTTGAAAATTGCATTGACATTGAAATCAAAAGAAACAATTAATATAATTCAAAATGCACATCAAAACATGAACATGGTAAATATGGTCAAATTTCAAATGTCGAGGATAGACTTTAATCATTTATCAATGCAGTAAATGTATGTGCATATTTTTTCACCAATGTTATGGGGATTATAAGAGTCCATTAAAAATTTATGACAAAGTTCATTATGTTTTTATGAAAGATGATGACAAAGGGGAAGATAGTTGAGAAAATATTAAGACAACTAACTAGGTGATTTGATTAAAAAGTCATTGTGATTGAGAAAATGAGGAAATCAATATTTAAAATATTATGGAGTCATTTCAAATACAAGAAATATATAAATAACATTATAATTTTTACTTCTTTAAAATATGTGTTCTGATCCAAAATTAGCATTAATGATTTAACATGAAAGGATGAATCCTTTTAAGGATAATATACATAAAATAAAGGGAAAGGAATCTAGGAGGTTTTGGAGACATAGAGGATGTTGAAACAAAGACGTAAAAGGGGCCATATTGCTTATGGATAACAAAATTTTTGATAAATCATATATTCAATGTCTTTATTGTAAAAATTATGGGCATTATGAATGCTAGTGTAAGATAAAAGTATTTGACATAAACAAAGAGGAGCTAGTTTTGATGAAGAGAATAAAGTGCCTCCTTATATGTTTTTCTTTTTTTGGCTGAATTAAGTGTCAGGCCTTCTATTCAAATAGATAATAAAACTATATTACAAAATGTAAAAATGAGAAGTGGGCCACATATAGCCTAAGGCCCACTGTCTTACATCGAAACTGCAAAATATAATCGAACATGAAGACCATTATTTATCATCAGAGATCTAATGGTCAAGAACAATATCAGAACCCTAACAAGCACACCCTTTAACACTTGAATCAGACCTGATAAACATTTAAAGACCACTCTATAAAAAATTTGGGTCCTTTTTGGCTGATAACCCTTACATATGTAGTCAGCTCGAGATCCACCAGATGCAAGTGATTCACGCCAGTCTGAGTAACTAGTTCGATGTTTAACATTGCTTTCAGACCCAAAACCTACTAAAGCTACCGTTAAAGTTGATTTTGGGTCTATTTGGCTTGGTAACCACCTTGCTATTTGCCACACGGAATTGATAAGATTGTTGCTCTTTCTCTTATCTGCTCGCACTTTAACCAAGCTCCCTACATAGCCAATGAAAAGGCGGTCTGTAGTATAACTCAAATTCATGTAAATATTTGTGCTGTCAATTGAAACCAGCCCAAGAACCTTGGGTTTGTAGAGTTTTGGGCACCTATTCCGGCTTAAGGACCGAGCATTCTTTTCATATATATCCCTGAACTATTGCTTCATGTGGACTGAAATTCAACTGTTTCCAGAAGTCTACAACCTGTTAGTATCTCCTGCTCTGATAGAGCTCCCGATCCGCATTCACCTGTCTGGGACATTCTTCCCTCAATCTGCCCTGGGGGGTCTCTATCCATTTATATTTATTGTTCCTTTTAGCAAAAAATACACCTTCATTAGCTACTATGTCCACTAATTTGTTGGTTGTTTGGCACACATGAGTGAAACTCAGGGTTTTCATGTTCTGTAGCTAGGATTGAATCCTTTGATAGACTTGCAGAAGCCTCCAATGTCTCAAAACTTTTTCCGGATATGAGCCGTAGCAAATTTTCTTGATCGAATTGATAATCAATTCAGAATCAGCTTCAATTATAATGTTATGAAGATTTGAGTCCCTTAGGATTTCTAAGCATTGCTCAAAGGCCATGAGCTCTACCATATTGATTGTGGATTTCCCCAAATTACTGTAAAAGATGATTTCTATACAACCCTTTTCATCCCTTATCACTCCTCCATAACCAAGCATGCCCGGGTTTCCTTTTGAGGCCCCATCTATATTGAATTTCATAAAAACTTGAGGGGGAGGTTGCCAGAAATCCTTATCACTAATTATATGATTTGAATTTTTGTTTTTGTGTTATGGGCTAAGCCCCTGCAGACCCAATTGTAGTAGTATCTGCATATCAGTATCTTTTGGGTGGTTCTCAAGGGGGTTTTTAATGAGGGTTCCTATTGTCTCATTGAGCTATCTAAAAATATGTGCCATGATGCTCTGGGGAGAACCTTTCCTATTTTTTAATATTCTGTTGTTGCGTTCTTTCCAGAGATCCAAGATTAGAAAGCTTGGAGCTAAATCCCAAGCTCTGTTGATTGTCTCATTATCAGAGAAATTTTTCCTCCACCTCTTTAAGGTGCTGGTAATGCTATCCATGTCCCTGTCTGTTTGTCTGAATATTGATGCAATCCAATTCCACAATGTGGAAGTGAATGGGCAGAGGTTGAGAAGGTATTCCATAGTTTCTTCTTGTAATTCACATAGCTAGCATTTAGATGGACTAGATACCCCTCTTTTCCTAAGGTTTTCCCAGGTTAGAATCTTTTTATGCTGCACTAAACACATGAACAATTTGATTTTCATCCAGCTTTGGTTCTGCCATAGGTCCTTCCATACCCTATCAGGGTTTGGAAAGTCATGCCCAAGGGCTATGCACTTGGCCTCTTTGAGGTTAAAGATTCCTTCATTGTTATTCCCCCATCTTAGATGGTCTGAATCTGCTGATATCAGAATCTTTCTCTATTCCAGGATGGCTGTTAGAGCTTCTGCCTGAGCCTCCAAGGGGGAGCTATCACTGTATACCAGGTTCTTCCATATCCTCCATTTTCCCTCGCTTTTTTCCTGATCCCAGAAGTCTTTTACTCTTAGTAACCTTTTGTTGTCAGTATCATTCTCGAGATTTGCAAATTCTTCTCTTAACAACTTTGATTCCCATTGCCACTTATCCTCCCAAAATCATGTAACATTTCCATCTCTAATTTCCCAGAAACTATGTTTTTGAACAATGGCTCCATTCTCCCAAGCTTTGTTCCAAATGTGGGACCTTTGATGATCGCAGACGTTCTAATGTGATCCATGTCTTGCCAATTGTTTTGCATATTTATGTTTCCAAATTTGGGCCCAAGGGGAAGCTGACTCTTTTAGCCATCTCCACCATAGTTTTGCGCCCAAAAATTTGTTTAGCACTTTAGGATCATCCAGTCCAAAACCTTCATGTGTCTTAGGTTTACAGATATTTTCCTAGGCTACCAAGGCCCATTTTTTCTTCTCTTCCACTTTGCCCCAAATAAAATCTCTTTGGATATTTCTGCATAGTTGCATGACTCCTTTAGGAAATGGAAGGGCTGAAAACATAAATATGGGGACAATTTGTAGGACAAATTTTATGAGCACGAGTTGTCCTGCTCAGTTCAAAGACATATTTGTCTATTTTCATATTTTGTCCTATAGCTTATTAATCCCAGGTTCCCAAATTGTCTTGCTCATAGGTTTGTTTGTTAGCGGTACTCCCAAATATTTCGAGGGTATCCTATCTCTTTGAAAGCCTATAATTCTGGATATATTTCTCTGAATAGCAATGTCAGTGTTAAAAAAGAAAATCTTTGATTTAGTAAGGCTTACCTCTGTGCCTGTAGCCATTGCAAAGTCTTTCAAGATTTGTTTGTAGGCTAGAGCTTCCTTGACCGTAGGTATACCTTGTAGCATAGTATCATCCACAAATTGTTGATGTGTCAAAGCATCTCCATTCATGGTGAGTTTGAGACCCTTGATTTTACCTTCTTCTTTAACAGACTTGATAGTTTTGCCTAGCCCTTCCATCATGAGAATAAAGAGGAAGGGTGAGAGAGGATCTCCTTGTCTGAGACCTCTCATAGGATTAAATGGCTTGGATTGTGAACCATTTAATAGGATTGAAAAACTAGAGGTAGTTACAAGGGCCATTACCCATCCTACCCAGTTATGGTCAAATCCATAAGCTATAAGAACTCTCCATGTGTAAGCCCAACTTAGCTTATCGTAAACCTTTTCTAGGTCATGTTGCATAATCATTCTCGCATGCCTATTACTTATAAGTGAGTGAACCACCTCGTGTGCTTGAATAATATTGTTGAGAATTTGTCTGCATTCCACATACCCAGTTTGTTCCTCAGATACGAGAGTTGGAAGAAGGGGTTTAAGCCTGATGGAAATTATTTTGGAAATTATTTTGTACACTACATTGCACAATGTTATTGGTCCGAATCTATCTCATGTCATAGCATTATCCTGTTTTGGAATTAAGGTTATGAAAGAGGTATTGAGCGCCTTCAAAACAATTCTATTTTTCCTAGAGCCCTCCACCACATCGAGGATATCCTGCTTGACTATTCCTCAACATGCTTTAAAGAAGTCAACATTAAAACCATCTGGACCTGACACCTTCCCATTTTTCATTTCTTTGATGACTTTGCTGACCTCTTCATTCACAGGCCTGTTTAGATTATAATTGTCTTCTCTTGTCACAAGCTTAGGAATGTGCTTTGTAAAGTCATTGATGAATTGTGATTTGTCTAAGAGAGGTTCCTCTGCTATGCCTCGGAAATGTTCAACCAGCGCAACTTCTATTTCTCTGTGGGTAATGAGTTGATTTGCTTGAGAATCTTTGATTTTTAAGATCCTGTGATGAGACCTGTGATCCATGGTAGATTTTTGAAAAAGCCTTGTGTTCCTTTCTCCTTCTTTTAACCATTTTACCCTTGATTTCTATTTCCAAAATATTTCCTCTTATTTGCATAATTCTTCCCATTCCTATTAATGGTAGTTAGCTTGTTCCTTTCTACCCTCGTTGAATCCATCTATAATGAGGATCTGGTTAATTTCATGTAGCTTTCATTCAACAAATTTTTTGGCTTCAAAAATGTTTCCAAACTCATTCTTATTCCAATATTTAAGCCTGATTTTGATATGTTTCAATATTTTATGCAGGAGGAACATTTTAGTGCTCTGAACTTGCATATCCTCTGTCCACCATTTTTCAATGTTGCTGATAAATTCTAGATGGGTGAGCCAAATGTTTTCAAACCTGAAAGGTCTATTTCTTGGAGTTCCTATGAAGAACGCTTCAAATTGAACCGACCAATGATCCAAGCCACCAAAAGGGAGTATCATCGCAGACAAGTCATGGCCTGTTAGGATAAGGTCCTCCGAGATAATAAATTTGTCTAGTTCTAAGGCTACCTGAGACTCTCCTCCCCTTTCGTTATTCCAAGTAAACATGCCATTACTTGTCTCTATGTCTACTAGCCTCATATTGTTTATAAAATTCTGAAATGCTATCGAGCTCTGCCTAGTGATCTGGTTCCACCTTTTTTTCTGACAGGGACCTGATAATGTTAAAGTCCCCTCCCGAAATCCATGGGATGCCTGAAGGTCTGTCTCTTAGATACTCCAGTGAAGTAAGAAGCCTGAGTTTGTCTTCAGGCCTCTGTGGACCATAAACATTTGTGATTAAATAAACTTCCTTATTCCCCAAATGTTGAATAACCACTGATAAGTAGGTCCTAGATGCTTCAGCATCTAGGATTCCTAGTTTCCGACGGTTCCAAAGTGTGAAAATTCCTCCTGCTATTTTATCTTCTTTAACTTCTAGATATTCATATTTAGCTAGCCATTTGTTGTGTATTTCTCTTATTTTTTCTACTGAACATTATGTTTCCTGGATTAAAATTATATCTAGTTTTTCTTCTTTCGTTCTATTGCTAAGATTCCTTTATTTCCTTTTACTCCCTAAACCCCTAATATTCCATGTTGTGAGCTTCATTAAGAAAGATTTGTAAATGAGTAACTAGTTAGGTCTTTCATCTTACTTGAATCGATCATGAGTTTTCCACACTCTATCTACAGCTCATTCTATTTTTTCCTACCTCATTTCCTGCCTGGGTTCCTAGGAGCTAGTCCCGATGTTGCCTTCATTGTTTTCACCCCTTCATTGTCCTGACTATCATGGTTTCTTTTGACTCCCGAACCTTTCGACTAAGTTCCCGATAGTAACAACTGTTGCACTCTATTGAACTCCTCTTGTGGTAGCGAATAGATTCCTTTGGTTGTTCCCTGCTCCAAGAACATTTCCAGATCTAGATGCTCCCTATCAAGAATATCCTGCAGTTCATGATCCTCTGTTCCCACCTCGCTTGGGGTCATATCTTGGTACCTATCAAGTTCCATAGTGTTCAGGATATCCTTCTTTTGTTGTGTCTTTTGATTTGTGTCCTCCATACTATCTTCATTTTCCTTCTCCACAGGGCTATCCTCCAGAGTTTTATTTGCTTTATCATGCTCCTCTTCTTCTTCTAGTACCTTGTACCTATTTTAACGTAGCTGCTTTTCCTCGTTTATTTTATTTTGGTACTTTCTTCCTCCTTTACCTCTGTTTCCCACTTTGATAAAGCTTTCAGTTTCTTTCCCTAAGGTATCTTTAGTTCTACTTTCCATTTTGTTTAAGGGGAAATCCCTAAATAGATGCCCATGTTCATGGCATTTGCGACATCGGAAATGAACATGCTTGTAGTCCACCGCTTGTACCCATTCTTCATCAAAAACTTCCAGAATTACTTCATCTGGTAGAGCTCTAGAGAGGTCCATCTCTATGCATATATGGGCAAAGGAGGTATACTTTCCCCTCCTAGTGGCTTATGATATTTTTACAAAATGCCATAGTTTATTTCCTATTGCTTTTAATGATTATGGTTGCCAATAATCCAGTGGTAAGGAGTAGAGCCTTACGCAAACTGGGACCGAAGTAAATTTCTCACGCTCCGGGACAAAATTCATCACCGAAGGCTGCACATAGAGGCCTGCAGTAGCATAAAAGTAGGGCCCTCCTTCAAACACCCTGTTTTTATCCTCAATGTTAGTAAAAACTTCAGTGAAGAAACCCTTTGATCTAAGGTGCATATCTATATCCCCCTTAGGTTTCCAATGATTTTTTTATCCATGCCTATAAAGCCTTCTCTGTTGGCCATAACCCCAGGAATTTACAAATGATTGTGTAAGTCGCCATGTGTTCCCTATGCAATTGTAGTGCTGGATCACTTAACAACACTCTTAGTGTGATGGTTTCCCTAGGCTTACACAGTCCATTTCGATTTCTGGTGTCTGCATTTTGATTTTTTTCCTTCTATTCATTTTTCTATTTTGACTTCTTCCTGCGTATTTTCCTGCCCCTGTGTACCTCTGTTGCCCTGCTTCCCTCCTCCTAAAATTCTGGTTTCAGCCTCTAGAGGTTTCTTGAATCGATTGGAGACTGCCTGACTGTAGAAAGGAGTGGAACTCCCCCCCTCCTCAGCTCTCCATGGTGCCCAATGCTTAACTTCTATTGCAAACCCTCGCTCTCTCCACTCTTCAAACACTTAAGACCCCGAGTTTCTCCACAAATAAACCATTATTCAGAAGTACATACAAAATACACATTTCTCCTGAACCTCCTTATAGGTTTTTCACTTGTAATATGGCTAAGTAACTTTTCAAATATTTTGAGTTTCTAGAAAATAGTTGCAACAACCGTACGTAAGGTTATAAGGAGTAATTCCCAATCTTAATTAGAACTTGGAAGCGATACTAATATGCTACAATAGGTAAATATTGCACTATCTCAACTATGACAAACCAATATGAGCAAAAAATTATCTTTAATGTTAATTATATATTTATTTTAAAACATAATTTCCTTAATCTTGGGAAGTTAGTTGAAAACTAACATTGAATTTTTCTTGAAGCAAAAGATGTTATATTTGAGAAAGTGTTGATAATGAATAATTGATGTTTTCCTTACCATTTGTTGTTGGAATTCTTTAAGTATTAAAATTTATTTACAAGGATGAGTTTTGGTTTTGGCACATGAGGTTTGCATATGTAAGTTTTCATAGTTTAAATTTATTATGCAAGAAACAAATGGTGAATGGATTTCCTATGAAGAAGTCGAGAAATAAGGAATCTAAAACCTATATTCATGGAAACCATCATACATATTATTTTCTAGTACAAATATCATGGAGGAACAAGGGACTTCCTTGGTATTTTTCATAGCACTTGCTAATGGAATTCCCTAAGTATTGAAATTTGTCTAGGATGACAAGTAATGGATTTGACCTATGAGATTTTAAAATGTAACATCTCATTTTTTGCGTTTACATTACAAGACATAAATGGTGAAGGGCTTTGCTATATGAAATTGTTGAGATATTTGGCATGTTCAGACTATATTCCTAGAAAACGATATACATATTCTTTTATAGTAAGAATATTATGGAGGAACAAGACATCTCTTCAAACTATCTATGAATGAGGAACCTATTCATATAGTGCATATATATATATTCCAATTCAATGATAAAAATGTATATAGGTACATGTAATTATTTCCTTCCCTTTATTAATAATTCTAGTTGAAGGAAATGGATATTTTTCCTAATATAGAAATCATAATTAGTTGGGGTGGGAATACAATTCCTCTGGTGGATTTGGAAATAGATTCAAATGAACGTTTGGTTCATCTTCACGTGTATGTGGCAGGCTACAGTTAATGAAGGTACATTAGTATGTGTGCCATTGTGGGATTTTAAGGGAGGTTGTAAGGTCATGGAAGACTGTGGATTTATGTTTGATGGGTGTGGCGGTAAGGATCATCCCTGTGCCTCCATTCAAGGCTTCTTCTTGGTCATAATTGATATTAGGTGGTGTACTCTCTAGTGGGTGTTAATTAGGTTAAACCATAAGTGATATAAGTTGTCTTAGAATTGAAGGTATAAATTTTTTGCTTGGTGGCCTCTTGGGTAGGAATTTCTTCTTCTCTAGAGTGCTGCTAATCTAGGACTTACAAATTTCATGAGGGAATTTGGTTGTTGGTGCTGTTTCAAGTGGTGGATAAATAGTTGGTGGTCCTCTAAGTTTAGAGACAATTTCATGTCCTAGTTAGTCCTTCTTGATATGGTTTTAGATCAATCTAGTAATTTTGGTTCTTAACTCATATACGAGGTTTCTAGGTTTTGAATTATATGTGTATGCTTGGGCCTATGAGAATATTATATTAATTTCTAGATTCATTGAATTTTCTGAGTCAATCACTAAAATTCCTTTTGTTCCAAGTGTTTTTGGGGTTGTAATTTTTGTCACAGTGGTCCTTAGAGCTAATTTGGGGATTTGGGTTTTATTCTTCGGTTTTGGCATGGTTGGTATTTGCTATTATGAGTAGTAATTTATAGTGTCAACTCTCAATGGCCTTGTTGTGAGTTTATCCTAGGTTAGTTGGTTGTTTTAGAGATTAAAAACTCCTTTTAAGTCAATTGAGCCTTCTCTAAGTCTTCAATAGCTTCAATACTATTTTCACATGGGTATCACTCTCTAGTCTAGTGAATTGGGACATCTCATGGGATTTGGGCCTTTAGAGTTTTCTTTGAAGGATGGAAAACAAATTGGTCTCACTTTCAAGGTATCCCTTTCCATTCATCGTTCGACTTTATCAATAGAGGTGTGTCTCATCATTGTCCTCAATGTTTACTTTTATTTGTTGGCATGCCTCCTAGATAGAGGATGAGAAGTTGGAGAGGGGCTGGAGGTCTCATAGGGCATAAACAAGTTCTCTCTTTTGCAAGTGATTCAGTAGCTTCAGCATTTGCTGACGTTCCTTTGGAGTTGAGGAAGGAGAGTCTAATTCTAGAAACTGACGAGATAGGGGACCATCCTTATTTCTCTGACTCAAAATAAGTTGTGGATGAGGTGAAATAGCTATAATCCACTAGAATATATAGAAGAAGGAGACTATAGTTTATGAGTTTTCTGGCCTTAAACCAATAGATGTCAACCATGTTCGACTCCATTTTCAAGGAAAAGCAAGTAGAAAAGCGCAATTTCTTTTCCTCCTTAGAAGATATTAAATATATACTTCTTTATATGAGGTTTTGTTTGGATAATGTTCTTTCTCGGCTATAATGGTTGGAAAGCTTCTTCGTTAATGACTATTCTTCTGGAGATTTAGTTGATCCTCCATTACAAAATGTCCATACTCTTTATTTGATATCATCAGATAAATACTTGGATGGTTGTTCCATGTAATTTAGGAGTTCAATATTTTGAGATCTTGGTTTATGTGGTCGCTAAACTGTGTTTTTTCATTTGTTTCATGCTATCTCAATCATAGCATATTGTGGATTTATATCTTGGTTTCGGTTGTTTCACGTTGGTTTTTTCATATGGAGAAACTCACGTTGCCTGATGTTGCAATTGTTTTTTGTATGGAAAATATTGTGTTGCATCTTCAGGTGCTAAGGTATACCTTCTGATGTGATTCCAATGGTAGTGTACATAGACTCCTCTCAATGATTTTCCTTGGCTATTCAAGGAGAGGCTTCAAAGATTACTTCATATATTTTTTTATTATTTTGATGGGGGCAAATAATTTTATAGCTTTTATGTTTGATGGCTATTTTTTAGTTCCAGTTCTGACAGTTACATGAATTTATTAATAGTTATTTTTGTAACCCTAGTATTTATGAACTAGCATTTGAACTTCGTTGAACATGTTGGTGATAGTATTAGTATTTTGTTGGTGTTCCAATTCTATGTTTGGCTGATTGTTAAGGGGTCAGTGGTTGAGCTAAAGCCTATGCATATTATGTAAAACTTAGCTTTTGAAATGAAGTGCAAATATTATATATTTAGAAAAAAAAATCTTAATAATTTCATCTTTTAAAAGTAATTTAAGGCCATAAAAAATAAATGTAATGGTTTCTTTATAAATGTAGTATTTTTATATGGAGAGAGATAATTTACTTGTGGATTTTAAGAAATTTCTAGGAGAATTGAATAAATAGGTAGTTGACCACAAGATATACTTATTAAAAATATTGAATAGTAGAAAAAAACACCTACAATGGCAAGGAGTGTGGTTAAAGCCAATGTACTTCTAAACTCTATCCTGGACAAAGTTGTAGATACATTGGTTTACTTGATTAACTTTTGTCCTACAAAATGTCTGAGGTGGATTGATCAAGAAGAATATTTGAGTTGAACAAAGCCATGTTTGACTCATATTAAAGTGTTTAGATACATTTCATATTATTTTATTAATAAAAGCATTAAAATGCATGGATGCTAAGGGTGAAAAGTATATTTTCATTGGATATAGTGGAAATGCAAAAGGTTGTGACCTTTATAATCCAATAAGAAACAATATTTTTTGTTCATGATGTATAATTTATTGAAGGAGAGTAATACTATAAAAAACATGTAAGAAAATAAAATTAGGCAATTGTGATATAAGAGTCATATCAATACAACACATATCCCCTCCAACAAACTCTAGTAACAACTTAATTTTTTTGTGGTATTCATATTTTTCCATGAATGATAGCTCTGTCAACTTGAAGCGAAAGTTCAACATCATATCCATGTCAGAATTGTAGCGTACGTTTTATATTATTTACACAACTATCCCTAGGAATTTATACATTGCACCAAGCATAGTGTAGGCATTGCAGGGGGAACAAATGCTCCTCCCTACTGAGGGGTTTACAGGGGGATAACAAACCCCCTGCACAAGGTTTGGGATAGTGCCCCATAATTTTTTTTTTTGTGGACACAAGGATGGTTTGGTGGACCCAGTGATGGGGACAACCCTAAGGATGGTGGGTTGACCTAACCATGGTGTTGAAAATTGTTTTCGACATAATGATATTGCCCATCATATTTTGTTGATTTAATAAATGGAACTGAGATTATGTTATAATCCAGGGTTAATGGAATGGGGGCTTATGAATACTTTGGTGTGTACATAATGTATTGTAATGTTGAAAGGAATATAATGAAAAATCAATTTGGTTTTCCTAGTTTTGGGTTCCTGGAGAAAAACAATATCTATGTATATCTTATGTTATTGTAATTGTATATTCTTCCTAGTTTCTAAGAACTCATTTGCAGATTATTTCCTTACAGGGTTAAAACATTCATTTTGTATGAGTGTAGTTTTGGCTTCAAGTGGGTTCCTTTGCAGCTGAAAGGTTTTTCTTGGGCTTGTGGTACACCCTGTTATAGTGGGAGATATATGGGATTGATTCTTACTATGAAAGTAGATTGAAAACAATGGAAAGATAAAGATGAACAAATCAAATGGGAAAGTTTTCTAGATGTGGGACCTCAAGATGGAGGATCTATTAGTTGATAAATTTTAGTTGATCATAAGGGATCTAGGTACTAAACCAACACTAATGTTGAGAAAAGACTAGACCAATTTGGATAAGAAGGAAAAGAGCACAATATAGTTGTGTTTCTTATATTTATTTTTATTGAAGTTTTAATGAGAATCTACAACAAAGGATTTGATGGAGAAGTTAAGGGCTTTGTATTAATCTAAGTCCTTGGTGAAGAGACTGTTCATGCAGAGAAAATTGTATAACCCAGGGATGAGTGATAGAGAACCAATGACAAAGCATCTGAATTCCTTAAACATTATTGTAAGTTCATTATTATTCGTTCATATTAAAATTTTAGATGAAGATAAGTTCCTCAATTTTTGTGTTCTCTACCAAACTTGTGGGATAGACTAGTTGCTCCCATAGGTAGCAATACAACTACCTCAAATTTTGATGAAATAGTCTTAGACTTATTTTCAGGGGAGATGAAATAGAAAAATATGGAGAGCTAGAATGGAGATGCCTTATGTTGAAGAGAATGGTTCCAAAATAGAAAAAGTAATAAGTCCTCAAGTGGGAGACATAAATATCAAAGACTTTTTTAAAGGTATGTTAGAAATGCAAAAAAGAAGGGCACTAAAAAATGGATTGTAGATATAAAACTCTTGAAAAAGGAAAGGGACTGGATGATGCTCCTTCAATAGAGGAAAACTCCACCTTAGATGAAGTTTAGGATGCATACTTGGCTTCTTCTTCAAGTACACATGCAGATGATGAGGCATGGTTGATTGAATTAGGTGCATCCTTTCATATGAATCCTTATAGGGAGTGGTTCTGCAAATATGAGGAAGAGTGGTGGGGATGATGTCTTCCTATGTGATTCCAAGAATACCATAGTTGTAGGATTAGGAAAGGAAAAGACAAATTTAATCGGTGGAAGGATTAGAACACTTTTTGTTGTTCTCCACATTGATTGATTAGCTAGAAATATTATTTTGTAATAAATATTGATGATGAAGGTGTAAAGATGGTGTTCAAGAAAGATATTTGCAAGATGGTCTTAGGAGCACATGTGTTGATGAGGGGAGTTTTTATCAGATCTCTTTAAAATATTTTGGGTAGTACTACTAATGATGGGTGCAAAAATTATATCATTCTTAAAGGTCGACTAAAAAATCTTGTAGTCTATGGTAAAAATACTCTGGTATGGTATAAAATACTAGAACATTTGGAGGGAAGGGCCTTCAAATACTACATGGTAATGATATGGTAGAATGTATTTATAGTTTCTCTTTAGATTTTGGTTTCTGTGAACATTGTGTGTATGAGAAATAGAATTGGGTTAGCTTTCTCTCCAGTGCTAAGAAGGTAGAAGGAGTATTAGAACTTGTGCGCAGTGATGTGTTTGGACCTTTGTTGGTTCCTTCAAAAGGTAAATCTATGTACTATGTTGCATTTATAGATGACTTATCCATGAATACATGGATACATTTTCTAATGAATATATATTAATTGTTTGAAAGGTTTAAATAATTTAAAGCTTTGGTGGAAAATCATTAGGAGAAGTAAATAAAGGTGTTGAGGATAGATAAAGGTGGAGACATATAGAAGAAGGAATTCGAACAGTTCTATAAGAACCGTGGTACAAAAGGACAAGAGAATACTCCATACACTCTCCAGTAGAATGGATTTGTGGAAATAATGATTGGGACACTGAGGAAAATGAAAGGAGCATGATGTTTGGAGTTTGGATTAGGGAAAGAATTTTGGGCAAATGTTGTGAATACTACATGTTACCTATTTAATAGATCACCTTCATAAGAATTAGAGGATAAGAATCCACATGAGGTGTGAACTATTATGAAACCCTCTCTGTCAGATCTCAGGGTAGTTGGTTGTGATGCATAAGTACATGTTCGAAGGGATAAAGAAACCAAGTTGGATAGAAAATATGAAAAGTACATCTGGGTTAGGTATAAATATGATTTACAAGGTTACAATATTTGCAATGCAGAAACAAGGAAGCTTTTGTACGATCAAGATGTGATATCCAAAGAAGTGAAGGATGTCATTAAAAGGGAAGACCTACCAAGGGCTAAGGATATAGAGAAGATAAAATTTTAATTGAAGAATGAAGACTTTGATTCCACAAGAAAGAGGATCAAAATAAGAACCATGCACTCCCATTTGTAGGAGAATGTTTCGGAAAGAAGGAGGCCAAAGAGGATTAGTCCATCTAATTTCTATTCAATTTTTTCTTTATTTTATACTAATGATGATCCAAAAAATATAAGTGAGGTAAAGGATTCAGAGGATGGAAATCTCTAGAAGAAGGTTGGGGGTTGAGGAAATGGAAGCTTTGGACAAAATGAAGCTTCAAATATGGTAGATTTTCTAGTAGGAAGAAAACCCATTGGTAGAAAATCAGTGTTTAAGAAGAGGATGAATGCAGAAGGAAAGGTGGAGAAATAGGGAGCTCACTTAGTAGCGAAGTGTTACTCTTAGTTGTCGGGAGTTGATTTTGGTGATATTTTTTTCTCATGTTTCAAAGTTAGCTTATATTATATTACTTTTATATATTGTTACTATTTTTTATTTTGAGGTTAAATAGATGGATGTGAAGATAGCATTCCTAAATGGCGATCTAGAAGAAGATATCTTCATGAAGCAACTAGAATTCATACCAGTGAAGGGTAAGAAATAATTGGTATGTAGGTTAAATAACTCTTTGTATGGGATAAATAAGTCACGAAGTATATGGTATACAAAATTTGATAAAAACATACAAGGGCTTGACTTCACAAGGAGAAAAGTGGATTATTGTTTGTATAATAAATTACTGGTGATTGTGTTATTTATTTGGACTTGTATGTGGATGATATGATTTTGATCAAAAATGAAAGAGAGATTATCAAAGATGTGATACCCAATTGTCCTATAAATTCAACATGAAGGGTATTTGCATTTCAAGCTTTATTTTGGGCATGGAAATTAAAAGAGATTGGGAAAAGAGGAAGCTCTGGTTAAACTAGAGCAAGTATGTTTATACAATATTGTAGATGTTTAACATGTAGGATAATAAACCAGTCAAGGTTGCTATTCTTGTAGGTGTAATTTTACCTATAAAATAGTGTCCCAATGAACATGAACAGGAAGAGGACATGTCATACTTCCCATATGCAAGTGTAGCTGGTATTTTTATGTATGTTATGATATCTACAAGACTATAAATTACACATGCATTAGGAGTATTCATTAGGATTATGTGGAATGCAAGGAAGGAACATTGGAAAATAGTAAAGTGGGTTTTGAGATCGTTATGTGGCACTAGAGATTATGGTTTTTGCTACAAAGTAAAAATAGGATGGGATAGAGTGTTGGACATATGTGGATTTGTTGATGGAGGAATGGCTAGAGATTTGGATCAGATAAGATCTGCAAGTTTGCATGTGTTTAAGATATTTGGAGGAGCAGTCACTTTGATGAGAAATAGATAATCTATAGTGGCGCCCTCAACTATAAAGGTTGAATACATGGAAACCACTCATGAAAACAAGGAAGCAATTTTCTTGCAAAGATTGTGTTCTAGTATGGTGTTTGTATAATGAGCTATAAAGATTGATTGCGAAAGAAAAAGTGTAGTTTTTGTGATAAAGGAAATTTCTTATCATTTCAAGACAAATCATATTGATGTTCAACATCACCTTGTGAGGGATATGGTTGAAGAGGAAAACATGTCACTAGTAAAGTTGGAAACATTGAAGAATGTTGGAGATGCATTGACAAACTCTATGAGCACTAAGAAGCTTTTTTGGTGTAGAGTAACGATAGGAATTGTAGCTCTGGACCAATCAATATATACTCTTATGACCCCCTGTTTGATAAGAAAACAAAAATGGGAGAATGTTTGGTATGTGTTATATTCATAAACAACTATCCCCAAGTGTTATTATGTTACATTGGGCATAACAGTGGCCTGGAACGGGGCAGTAGGCCCCCTTACCATCAGTTTTGTATAGGGTAGTAGGTCCCTTATATGGGGTTCAGAGAAACACCCCAAAAGAAAATAATTTATGTGGGCCGAAGGATGGTTGAGCATATCCAAGGATGGGGGTGAGCCCATAGATGGTGGGTAGACCCGCCCATGGTTTTGTGCATTGTTTTTGGCATGATGGTGTTTCCCACAATATTTTGTGGATATGATTGAGGGAACTACGATATGTTCTATTCCAAGGCTAATGTACTGGGGGTTTATGAATGTCTTGGAATGTACATAATCTATTGTGACATTGAAAGGAATATAATGAAAATTTAATATAGTTTTCCTAGTTTTGGGTTCCAAGAGAAAAATATCTTTGTGTATAATTTTTGTTCTCGCCATTGTAGATGTTTTCCATCTTTTAAGAATTCATTTGTAGGTAATTTATGTATAGGGTTGAAACCTTAAAAAATCCTCCACTAAAGGTAAAAAATCTAATATATATATATATATATATATATATATATACTTACAATAAGGAAAATGTTTTTCTCTTTTCTCTACTTTCTCAAGTTCAAATAGAAACTAGTAATAAAAATGTATTGAAGCATATAGTTTGGTATGTACCAATAGATCTTAAAATTGATACAATAGATAGAAATGGAACATAGGAATAGATTGATCACCATTGAGGTAATTATGTCATATAAGTAAATGGATGTAAAAAATAATAGCATAATGTGAATGGACAAGTTGAATGGTGTAGGGATGGCCTTAAAAGATTACTCATAGAAACAAAGTATAGATCACAATCAAACTTTCTCTCATGTTGTAAGAGTAGATAATATACAAAACACTTCAGTAGATTTGTTTAAGTTAAATGATAATATTTAACTTCGCTAGCAAACCAAGAATTTCAAAATTGCAATTCAAGAACTTAAGGCTTACAAATGGAAGAATTCTCTATATGGGATTAAGAAAGCTACAACTACCTAGTATATAAGGACAAGTTACCACCTTCATAAATGATGCAGATGCATTTTTTCAAGAAAACATGACCTAGGAGGTCTTCCCATATTTACTAAATAGAGTGGGCTCCCTTAATTTAATTTAAGTCAATTTAATATAGTTGAAGATAGGGATTTATATTTCTAAATGAAATAGAGGTCAATTAGAGAAATGAAGGATTATTTGTTGATCAACATATAATATACTATTTGAGGTGATTTGAAGTAGGGTTAGATGTTTTAGACCTATTCTAGACATTTTCAAATTGTCGATGGTTTCATCCAACTAAGGTGGATGTGATACACATAGTGCAATTATTCCTGCATATTTTATTATTTTATACTCTCGTAAATATTGAAGTGGAAATATGTAGTGTCCTACTTTTCCTAGTATAGTTTTGTCACTCCTATCAAGGGCGAATTTTGATGAGTTACATATAAAATATTGATCACTTGATTGGGGAACAATTTTTTATATACATAGTTATATTTCCTCTTATGTGTGTGCATCTTTGATTATGTGTATTAGATGGTTTTTGGTTAAATAAATGTTATCCAAATGTTTCTCTTCTTTCATTTGAATTATGACACACATGTATGACATGGATGATGATATATTGCCACATAGATCCATTGATGATCATGGTTATGTGCAATATATGGTTAGATTTGATTTATGGATGATAAATTATTTGTATGATTATATATTTCTAATCTTTCACTAAGCAAGATGTGGTAGGGGACCTGGTCATTTTCCAATAATAATGTTCAATTATGAATGATTGTGGAAGTCATGCACAATTATTGGTAAAATGTGATTGAGTTAATTTCATTATGATATTCCTTTGATTCGCTTGATCTATGAGATTGTTATGTGTTTAGGTCCTGGAACAAGGCTTTACCAACTAATGATTAGATGGGTAAAAGCACACAATTAGTACCATAAAGAGAAACACAGATCTTCAAATCATAGTAGATGAGAAGGCATAGAAATTATGGCATCGAGTCCTAAATCCAAGAAATATAAAGACGTGGAGTTTTGTATATGTGGGGCACAAAGTCATGAATATTTAAAAGATCAAAGTATGGAATCTTGAATATTTGGAGTAGATTAGAGTGCGGAGTCCTCAATCTACTATGGCATGAAGATGCATGTTGTTATCGCATTTGATTAAGTTTGATTTTTTTTAAATGCTAACAATTCTAGTATCAGTGAAAAAATTATAATAAACAAGGAACAATGCTGATAATGCAACTATCAACGCTATTGTAACTTTGAAAATAATTTTAAAAATACGCTGAAAATGGGAGTGTCAACACTATATGTTGTTTGAAATTGAAGACATAATAGTTTTTCTGGGTAACCACAGTTTGAACGCTAAAATGAGGAAATTGAAATATTTGTTTGTCTCGTCGACTTGTTCCACATTAGCAAAAAGGTAATCGGGAAATCAGCAATTCCACAGTGTACATTTTAAAGTCCACGTTTTGAGTCTAGAACAAGAGTCATCTTCAAGACTGAATCTACAAAGAAGAAAAAATATGGAGGTTATAAATATGAGATACAAAGTAGTTAGGGTTGGGGAGCTGACCAGTCAAAAGATTTTATGTTTAATTGGAATCCTAGTTTTAATTTATTATATGCCATTAGAAGTATATGTTTTGTTTTCACACTTAATTAATTAGTCTTATTTTAATTTACTTATAGTTCTTTTTAGACTTTGAGAATAGAATTATTTTTTCCTATAATAATTATTTGAATCTTGATTTCTATAAAATAATGTATTAGATTATACTATTATATTTTAATATAATAACCAGGGAAAATTTTAAGAACCACCCTAAATTTATATGTATAATAAATGGGTGAATCCCCATGATACATAGGAAAAATGGGAGGATATTTTATCAATAATATAATATGTATATATAATTTTTTTGGCAAATATCTCACCAGATTATATTATCTTGTAAAGTAATGGCGAATATTTCAGTGAATTATAAAATCTTGTAAGATCTTGCCAAATCTTTCACTAAATAATAAAACATTGTGAAGTCTTGGTGAATGTTATGTTTAAGTATGAAACCATATATGATAATAGGAAAACACATTCATTAAACTGTAATATACTAACATACGTGTTTGGAGAAAAGAAACATAATTTTATCTTCCTACAAACAATGTTGGTTGCAAGTTTCAATGGTTGTTTTTGTGATGGTCCTCACTGTACACTCTTTCATATCCTTTTATTAGTTTTGATAACATTCCAAAATAAAGTTCTTGTAGGTGTTGATCTTGACCACCAGTTTTGTCAAGGTAGGAAAGATTAATATTTGCTCTACCACTTTTGTCTAGCTACCACTTTTGTCATGCTATCAAATTTATTTCTTATTTTGTAGGCTTCAACTGCGAGATAAAAAAACACATCAGGCTTGTTTATCCCAACACGCCAACAAGTAGAAAACCCCAACTATATAATATAAGAAAGTAGTACATATCCCAAAGGCCTGAAGGGGATCTAATGGAAAGAAGTGACCATTGTTAGAAGCCTTCCAATTAATATATAAATGTAAATTTATTATTATTTTAATTGGAAATCTTCAATTAAATAATAAAATTTAATTATTTCTCTCCCAATCTAAATTTCTCATTAGCATAATTCACTACCTTCATACGTCTTGCATTTTTTAACAACGTTGTAACATGCGCATTAATATCCTTTTTGGTGCACAATCTCCGCCTTTTAGGACAATATGGTGCAGTGGCCCAACCCCTACAAATCATTACAACAAACTAAAAATAAGAGAGAAGATCAAAGTTTATACAAACCAACATATTTTTCAAACAACTAATCCAACATCAGTACCTTAATTTTTTCATGAAGAGATCATATTGAGAGCATATGAAAAATTGTGGGAAATCTGGGCAACGACTATCTCTCTTTTGTGAGGTTAATGTGGAAAGAATGATAAGATTTCACTATTTTGATTTTTTTTTTGTTAAATTAGAAAAACCAATATTAATGGAGATATTTGTATTTTTTACTAAGTTTTGTGAAGTGACTAAATGTAGCTTTAACAATTCACGTTAAGATGTTTTTTAAAATATAATTTCCTAAGTCTATTTAATATCTTCATTATCATATAAACCAACCTATATCCATCTTAACTCCACATCTACCACTCTTAGAGGGAAGAAATCTATTTATCCCTCATCACTTGGTAGAATCGGAATTAAGATTTATCTAAGCTAATAGAATTTCCCCTTTAAATAGTCTATGCTCACATGAATACCATGGTATTACCATACGTCAATACCATGGGTCATCATAAACCTCGAGCTTAAAAACTACTATTAGTAATTTATAAAAATTAATAAAATTAATAATTGATTTTTTTATTATTTTTTTTATTTTAACCAAGTTAAAATGTTTAAGTGACATTAAATTACAAGATCCATTTTTACTCTTGATCTACCAAGCGCCGAGAGGGATCAAATATTTTTCCACTCTATGCTAGTTTTCATATCACAATATTTGATCCCTCTTGGGGCTTAGTAGATCCAGAGTAAATATGGATCTATGCTAGTTTAATTCCCCCGTTTAAATTCTAGTTTTCATATCACGATATTTGATCCCTCTTGGGGCTTAGTAGATCCAGAGTAAATATGGATCTATGCTGGTTTAATTCCCCCATTTAAATAGGCTACATTCCACGTGAATACCATGGGTCAATACCATGTGCCATCTTTATTTTTATTAATAATATTATTAGGGTTAATAATGTTTTTTTGCATGGTATTAATAAAAAAATTCCCAAGGTATTGGGCCCTAGTATTTGGCCCATAGGCTTCACCTAAATATAACACATTTTTTGAGTGTTGGTAAACATAAGGTGACTTATGGAGTAAATATAAAAAATATTTTATTTATTTACCATGCCTCTGGTTTATTTATATTTTTATTAATTTACCATACATCCTATGTAAGTATGGTATTTTTCCCATAGGATTTACTTAAATAAAACCTCTTTTTTTAGCATTCTTAAATAGAAAGATGGTTATGGACTAAATGTAAAAAGAGGATTTTATTTATTTACCATACCTCTAGTTTATTTATATTTTTATTTATTTACCATACCTCCACTTTATTTATATTTTTATTAATTTACCATACCTCAGGCTGAGAAAGGCAGGTCTAGGGTAACATCAAACCACGCTTAACCTGGTAGCTAGCCCTACCAGGTCGGGAGAGTGCTCTCTCCTTGTCAATCTCAGGAAAATATGGCCAATAAAGCTTGATATGACTGATATAAAGACTAATTTTAGGTTAGGTATGTGCTAAGAGGATTTTTTTGAGTTTAATAGTTGATTGTTGGATCAAATGTGAAAGGCAGTTTTGGGTACGGGGAATGAACTTAGTCTTGCAGAGGTTTCTGTGAGGCGAGGTAGGAAAATGCTTTAGTACTTCAGATTAGGTGTATGGTGAGTCTTGATACTGGTGAGTAGTTCGAGATGGCATGAATGTGTCATGAGTCCTCTTCAAAGAGTAGAAAACATGTAAAACTAATGAAACCCTAAGGTAGAGCACTGCAACATCAATAATTTCCACCTTTATACTTGATTCATTTAGTTAAGTAGAAATAGAAAGATAATGGCACATATAAACATATGATAACTTGAATCACAGAAGGAAAAACAATACCAAGTCACCATGCCACAGGAATCCCACAAAATGCTACCAACTCTAGTCTATTTCCTTGCCAAACTGCAGAGATGATGTACAATAGTGCTCAAAGCATTCATAGGAGTCCAACCTTTACAAATGACTGAAAAACACATGATATAGACCTAAAAACCACCTATTCTATCCATAAGGGGTTGAGTCCATTGGAAGAGGGGTGGTTTCAACCATATCTAAACTAGGAACACAAAAATAGGCAGTGGAACAACTTGCCTCTTAAACCTAGGAAACTGATTCATTCAACTCTAAACCACCTACAACTGATGTATCTACCTTATCAAGTCAATTTTTATCATTTTTACATCATAGTACATCAATTTACATCATGTCACATCATGAATTTGACAATAAGAGAGAAAAATTCAAACTAGAAGAAATCTAGGCGAAAAACGAAGTTTTTGTGCAAAATTGGCACTCTTTCATCCTATGTGTAGCACTTTTTCCAAGCTACTTTTGGAGGGCTTCCTGAGGTCCAAATCAGGTGCAGGATAGCTTTTTGGAAATCCTAGTGATTCTACTTTCTGTAGAAACTTGAATTCTTTTATTTGGAGTCCATTTGCCCCTCCAAAATTGCAATCTCCCAAGACTGCTTCCTGTGTGGCCAAAAAGTGGCAGAGAGGGAATTTTTGAGGTGTTTTTTTGCCCTTTTGGAGATCCAAAACTTGTCAAAATTTCCTAGTAATTTCTGAGCATGCATAACTTTTCACAAGGAATCCAAAAATTCCAAGTTTTCTTCAAATGCAAGTCCCTATCGAAAGCGAGCACTAGGTGGCACTACGCACCTACCAGAAAAACATGCTTTTTCCATGAAAAATTCAAAAATGTCAAACATTTTACCAAATTTCTTAAATTTTGGCATGAGTGATCTATGCCAAGTTCTATGCTAGGCAAATGAAGCTTCAGCCAAGATTTTGAGCTTATCTTTCTCTTTCTTGCTCCTCAAAGTCTTCCTCAACTTGGCTTTTAGGCTTCTCATCCTTGTTTTACAAATTTTGTTTCGTGCCAAATAGTGATAAGCCATGTGCCGCAACAAATTTTTCTCCTTGTTGGCTTTCTCAAGTAGCTTCTCCAAGTGCTTATTTTCCCTCTCTAGCGATGATTTCCGGTCAGCATCAATCTCTTGCTTAAGGGGTGTCAATTTGACTTTCTTTCCTTTTGTTGCTTGCTTGTTTTCCCTTATGTTTCGCAGCTTCATGATTGTCTGTTTATCCTCCAATTTCTTGTTCTATTGCTCAAGGAAGTTAATGATCCACATAGCCCTCTGAAGTTCAAGTGATAAGGAATGGATGCCAGCTTCTTTCTCTTTGATGACCTCCTTGAGTCTTGAGCTTTGGGAGCCAAAATCAGTGTCCTCATCCTGAATCAAAATAAAATCTTTATCTTGACCTTCAGAAGGCCCTTCATCATGCAAGGGTTGCTTTCCTTTATCCTGTACCTGTACTGCTGAAGAAGAAGGAAAAGCCCCTTTCACCCCAGGTGAAGATAGCATTTGCCTGTGATTTGGTGAAGGAAACGAGACCCCTTGCACCCCAAGTGGAGATAATACTCATTTGGTAGCTGAAAATAGTCTTCTTGTGCCTTTTTCATAAGTGACAAACACTAGCACACCTATTGTTTTAGTCTCATGAACCTTTGGCTAGTTTGAAGGCCCTCCTTCCTCTTGAAACACTAATGGGGTCATCTGAGGGCTTTCGAAAACCTCATGTGTAATGAAGGTATCTGATGAAATGTTCAGCTAGCTTAGTTGATGCAAAACAACAATTTTGATCAATGAAAAATGATAAATGCTACTAAACTGCTGAGGAAGAGGTTTCCTTTGCACCAATGTAGCCATCTTCTCAATATTTCTACATATGAAATAGGAGAGGTTCATCATCCTCACTCTAGTGAAATGCATAAATAATCTAACATGGTAACTGTACAAGCGAGAAAACGTCCCTTCACAGGTGAAATATTTGATAATGAGCTTCATGAGTGGAGCATAAGTGTCTTGTATGTATCTGAAAGGAAAGACCCTATTGATTTTCTTTTGATAACTAGCCTTGATGTAAGGTTCATAATGCTCTTTGCCCACAAGCTGTCCTTTGTTCCACTGTTCACCCACATTTGGCATCCCTGTTGCTGTAGCTATGGTTTTAGGTGTCAAAGTGAAGGAAACACCTGCTAAGTTCACCTAGCCATGGTGAAGATGAAGGAAAAATATTCTAGCAAGTTCATTGTGATATTTCACCCTCTCCAACACCTCACAAAACTGGTAGCAGAACTGATGTTTAAAATATGTTACTACAAGAGGGCAAGCTCGTAACTCTGTGAGTGTGGTGGGCTCCTCCTGGATGTTTTTTCCTCCCTTATGTGGTTTTCTTGGTGCATGTACTTCTTGGGAAGAATCACTCACAGTTTCCTCATCCCTTTCATAAGCTGAATCTGTTTCCATAGTTGCAAATGTGGAGTGTAGAATGATGAGTATGAAGAGATTTTCTTGAAGTATAGCTGACTGTTGTTTTCTTCTTTGTGATTTGATGGGTTGACTGATAGTGAAAGTGAAAAGGAGGGTTTTGATGATGGAATTAAGGCTTTTAGGTAATCATAGGGTTTAGGAAAATGAAAATTAGGGTTTGGGGAATAGTGGGAGTTAGGTATAGGGCTTAGGGTTTGGTGATAAGGGGTAAGGTGAGTGTAAATGGGAGAGGGAAAGGGGAAGGGAATTAGGGAAATTTAGTGCAGGGGGATGGGATGTGGGAAAATCATGCAAAGGAGTAAAAACAACAAGAGTGAAAAAAACCTAGACAGTTTTGCAAGACAACTTTGAAGCAACTAGGGTTTAATTTTTCACCATTCAAATCACTCTGACGGCTGACAAAAGATCTTGCTATGGCATATGGGAGGGTGTACTTACTTGAAGAGATGATACTTGCAAATTTAGAGGCTTGGAAAATCGATGGAAAGAGTTTTGAGCTCGGTTGACAAGTGCATCGCACCAACACCCAGGTGCATAGTGCCCATTTAAAATCCTTTGGAAAACATGTGCCCAGTGCATAGCACCTGGCAGGTGTGTCGCGCCAATGCCCAGATGCGTCACGCCGGGAGAAAATTTGAAATTTGCTTCAACTTTCCCTCTTTTCACCTCAAATACAATTTTATCTCTTACTTTCTCTCTTTAGCACAAATGAGATCTTCTAACACAAGGGAGCACTTTATATACATTTGGACTCTAATTATTCATTTAGAAAAAACCCACTTTCTAAAGTTCCCTTTCACTTTGCTTTTAAAAACCCTGTTTTTGCAGTTTAGCTCCTTTTTGTCATTTGATGAACTAATGCTTGGATGTTTTTTGTTTCTTTTGCAGGAGCTGGAGTGCTGGAGTTTGGCAAGGTGACCAAGGGCTGCAGATGATGCTTTATTACATATGAAAACAATAAAATTACATAATTTTTTTACATGAAATAGAAAAGCTCTGTTTTCACCTCAAAATAGAGTTTTGAGGTACAAACTCTTTACGGAGCAAATCATCAGTAGAATTTGTGATTTTATGAACTTATTAGACATCTTCAGGTGCCTGTTGACCTCTTATTGAGCTTTTGAAGACCATGGTGGTGAACCCTAGACCTAATGAGACCTGAAAACCGTAAAATGACTTCTACAAGTGTAATGATAAAAAATGATTGTAAATGACCTGAATTTGTGAAAATAGGCCAACAAGTAGAAACCATGAGGGAAATTTGATAATGAACCACTACCATTAGTTGATCCATGACCTAATGGAATGCAACTGATTGGATGGGACACCTAAAATGCATGCAAAAAGAGAAATTTTGATCACTGATGGAGGGATGAAGATATTGACACTAACACCTCCACTTTATTTATATTTTTACCTATTGGGACCAAATACAACCTCCCAAACCAAAAAATGGGCGATTACAAACGAATTTAACATTTCAAAGCAGAAAATCGGGCAATTGTAATGGAATATAACCTTGCAAACCAGACGAATCAAGTCAAATGAATCTTTTCATAGTTTATCTGCCCCTTTTTTTGGGGCTAAAATGAAAAAAAAAAAATTAAATAAAATATAGGCTAAATATATGAAATGGGTGTTTTAAAAAAAATTGCCCCTCTAAAATGAAAAAGCCCTTAAATTCCGCCCTTGGGCTAAAATTCGCCCATAAAATTTACCATGATAATAACATAATCTAATACACTAGTTTATAGAAATCGAAAGTCAAATAATTATTATAGGAAAAATTAATTCCATTCTAAAAATCTAAAAAGAAATATAAGTAAATTAAAATAAGACTTATTAATTAAGTATGAAAATAAAAAATATACTTCTAATGGAATATAATCAATTAAAATTAGGATTCCAATTAAAAATTAAGTATTAAAAATAAAGTTCGTTGATTGGTCGGCTCCCCAACCCTAACTGCATTGCATCTCATATTTATAACTGCCATCTTTTCTCTTCTTTTTAGACTCAGTCCTGAAGATCATTCTTGTTCTAGACTTGAAACATAGACTTAAAAATGTACACTGTGGAATTTTCGATCTCTCAATCCCAAATATTGCACCATAGAAATCTCCAAACTAATAAAAAGGTAATCATTGCTCAAACATAATCTGTTAGATTTGAAAAGGAGAAATCCTGTCCTAAAAGGATCACTTCCACCACTGAAGAGGTATATGGGTTTAGTTTTAATGATTGAAGGGTTAAATCTTTGATATATTCTGCCAGTTAGTTATCATACTACACAACGAGGATACGCTCTTAATAAATTTCTCCATATAGACAATTACCCATTCCAGTTGTGATTATTACCATCTTCTATTGTTAAAAACACTCATTCTCTTAAGTTACTCATAGAAGATCAAGTCTTGAATCCTGATCCCTTGTTTCTGCGTGTTCGATTGGCTGCGAAAGAGCAATGGGGAAAATTGGAAAGTTGAAAATTAATGAGCTAAAAGGGCCTAATATTATTGACATCTACCAAGAGATCCAAAAATAGTTTCGATAGGTGTGATGATAAGTATTCTTCAAGCGGTGCACCAATTTTCATGATGAAGTGGTAGGAGTGTTTGCCCAGGGCTTTGATGGAAAACAAGCAGAGGTTGGGGGAATCTATTTCCAGGTTAAATGAGAATTAATCTCTAAGGTTACAACTCTACCCACAAATGGAGAGAAATATTTTAGAATCCATCCCTTATCTGGAATGGATGTGGCTTTATTTTCAAAGGATGAATTCAAACAAAAGGAACTAGACAGCACAGGTGTAGAGGGTATGGTTGAAAGATGAATAACATGGTTTAATACCTATTGAGAAATCCTATTTCACCTGCGAGGGGCCTTTGTAACCATGTGAACCTCTACCATTTCCTTTTTCTTACTCATTTGATAAGTGAGATAAGAATAAATGGCTTTTATTTTTTGTTAAAAAGTTTGAAACATATAGCCACTTAGGGTTGAGCCAAGACAAATGCATGTTAACATTTTATTTATCATAAATATGTTATAAACTTATTAATTGAAAATAATCTAAGGAAGGTTGGGAAAACATAGGGTCATTTTATATTTTGGGGAGGGTTTCAACCCCAACCTGCTAAGTCTAAAAGAGGTAGGAGAAAGGGCACTAAAAAGGAGGCCAAACAAGTCAAAACTTGAGACAAGAACCTCCTCTAAAATAACTTCTATTGTAGAAACCAAAAGTCAAAATAGAGTTCAGAAAACCTCTCCTTGTGTTCCTTAATTGCTAAAATTTTACACTAGAAGGAGCGATAGGCTTAGAAAGGCACAACAAACCCCTCATTCTCCTACTAAAAACACTCATACTGAAATCTTTCCTATTGAAAGCCAACCTACAAGAAGCTAGTTGCCATAGAAAACCAAAAGAAAGATCCTACCTTGTCTGAGATGTTTAAAGGGCAGGGAAAGCCTCACACTAGACCCTGGAACAAGATCAGATTGAATATCAAATTAAAACAGAACCTAGATCTTGCTAAAGAAGTCATAGATGTGGATGATATCCTACTAAAGGACCTAATTATAAATAAGGAGAGAGCTATGGGTTAAAAAAAGTCAAAGAAAACAAAGGATACCAAGAAGGGAATTCCCATGGAAACTAGAGAAAGTAAAAGACGTAGGATGGATAATGTTGATGTTCTGTTGGAAGAAACCAATACCCTTAGTTGAAATTATTTTTTGTCTTTTTAGGTTTTTGACCCCATAGTCTCAAAAGGGAATTTTGGTCTTCAGTCGACAAAGAACTTGTCATCGTTTTAACACACAAAAGCATAGAGGAGCATTGAGAGTTTCATTGTCGGCACATTTTGGTGGACAGTTTGGAGGAAAATGATGATAGTTGGCTCGTTAGCATAATTATCACTTTCTAGCTTATAAAGGATGATAGCAGGATTATGAGTCATTGCAGGAAAGGTAACTAAGTAGGAAAAAACTACACAATAAAAGTCCATTTTTTAAGGAATGACAAGGTGTAATTCCCAACAAGGGAGGCATAATAACGATACACTTTTCAGTCCTTTTTTTTATCACGATGTACAAAAAATAAATTTTTCATAGGAACATATATGTTTTGAATATATTTTACATGCATGTACGTAAATGATATACATTATTATTTTTATATTACTATAGTTCATGGTAAGCTAAAAACATGTTTTGTCTATATAAATCATTTATGAATAATAAAAAAGGGTTGGCACTTATTTGAAAGATAGCGTTTTTATGCACTGTGTGATCATATTATAATAAAGTAGCCTATGTGAGAAGTTTTCCAGAAATTATTGTGGCATAATTCCCTATCTGTCTGTTTCTTTAATATTTTCTTCAATTAGTGGTTTGAAATTGGAATTCATATTCTTGTGCTCCATTTCATTATGTTTCAGATATTTAAATACTTGTTTTTCACATATATATCACATTGATTTCCTTCACTATCCTCCAACTTCCTAAAAATTGTCAAAGAAATTTCACTATCTCACTTTTGTGATGTTTTCTCATTGAACCTATGATTATATAAGATTAATAAGGTCAGACTCTATGCCCAATCATGAAATTTTCATACAGTCCAACCAACCTTAGTTTTTCTTAAACAAATATGGCCATAAGACTTATTGCAATCCTTCTACAAATGTGACCTTGGGTAGTTAAGTTTTAGGGAGAGAACCCTCTCAAGGTTGAAGGTCTAACTTTCAACCTCAAAGAAGGTTTAGGTTACCTTAAAGTCTTTCCTGTAGCCAAGGTTTTCTCAATGTGATAACACATATTATAGGGGTGTGGAATCCATATTATACGAAATAAAAATACCACTCAAGGGAAACCCAGGGATGAAATTCCCTATAGAATATTCTTGTAGCAGATTCCTCCATTTATGTATTCCTATTTTGTTTTCGTGCCTTTATATGTACTACTTCCAAAGAATCCTCCATCACCTATTGTTTTACTAGAACCCAATGCTCCACCTCTCAGACGCAGATTGAGGGTTATGGAGGACATTGATATAATGTTGTAATCCTACAAAAAATGATTATCTTGCATAGATTTGCCCCCATAGATTGGGTGTTGTAGATGCACATGACATCCATATTTTTGCATCATGATTTGCTTCATTTTGGATATCCTGTCTGTAGCGTGTACCCAAACAAACAAAAACTTCTTGGCAGGGGTTTGTAAAACAATTTGGAAGTGGATAGGTTCTACCTAATGTAGAGAGTGAATATCTACTTTGATATTGAAAGGCAGGTCTATTTCTGGAGGCTCAAATTTCAGTGAGATCGATTTTGAGGGTTTGATGATGAGATTCATTGTAAGAATCGCCCAATCTATTCCAACTCATTGCAAGTTTCCAAGATCTGGCTTAAGACAACCAGATCTGGTCAAGAATGTCAGTGACAGAGGGTGATTGGCATCATAGATATTGGAATTGTTAGATCAAGGCATAGAGGAGCCCGATCTATTTTTTGTTTCTCTATATCTGGGGCACAAAGTAGATTTATCTGGTACGAGTGCCAAGCAGCACTATGAAGTCAAGATTCAATAGTATCTAAGGATATGGCCAGATCATAGGTTGTTCTGTCTTATGTAGAATCATATCTATCGATGCTTTGTGGGATCTATAGAAAGAACTATGATTCAGAGAGGATAAGGATCTCTTGGGTGCATACAAAAGCCGAGAAGATACTAAAATATTGATCCCTGAGTTATAGAATAAGCACACATGGATCTTTCTAATCAAGATCACAGCAACGAAAGCATTCCTATTGCAATAGTAGAGAGATCTCGGTCTATGATTGTTGGGGTTTCCCAGGGATCTACACAAGAGTGTCACATGGAATTTCACTGCGTAAACCCTTTTTTCTTCCATCATACTAAGTTGGGATCATAAATATATTTTTCTTGTTTGACTATATATATATATATATATATATATATATATATATATATATAGAGAGAGAGAGAGAGAGAGAGAGAGAGAGAGAGAGAGATCAGATTTAGAGTCTTACTCTTCAATTTTTCTCTGTAGTATTGATGATTGGTAAGGTGGGACCTTACATATGGTATTAGAGCCAAGTTAAAACTCTAGGACCTAGGGATTTCCTACTAATAATTAGAGCCAATTACTTTTATTTATTTAATTACCTAAATTTTCCTTGGTCAAGTTAACTAATCATGGAGAGATCATCAAGGGAAAGGAGGAGGAGGGAAGTCTCTCCTCTACCTTTGTAATCTAAATAATCGAAGTGTTGGATACCTATAGTAATAGGTTTCATATTTCATGATTGATTATTGAAAATCCAAATATGCTCTGCTTTGTTACTACAAAGATCCCATATTTCCAAGAAATCAGAGGTGTGTGAAATACTTCAAATATTGAGGTCCTTATTACAAAATTTTTGGATGATTCAACAGTCTAATCTGGATCATGCCATGTTTCAATTTTGAGTTGTAGAATAGAGAAAGAAGTCTGTCCAAACAGCTTAATCTTGGCAGACAAATAGTTTAGGTAGAGAAACAAAGGATCCCAACAGCTTAATCTGGGACCTTGAAAGAGATAAGGGTAGAAGTAGATAGAAAAAGCAAAAGAAAAAGCCAAGGAAAAGAAAAGGCAAGTAAGGGTCTGCAAGTCCAAATGCACCCTCCAAGAAGAAATAAAATGCTAGGCAAGTAGCTGGGTAGGTAGCAGGGGTTGCAGAAAGGTATCCCTATCATTGCAAGGTTGGTGATGGTGGGCAGCAAGGCAAAAGATTACAGCTGGAAGCATGACTAATTTCCCTCACTCCCCCCCAATTTCATTTCTAACATTCCCTCACTAGCCTGAGATTCATGGAAAAGACTAAGTTTTCATGGTGGTTCTTGATCTGTAAAAGCCACATTTCTTATCTAAAAGTTCTTTTCATTTTGATCTACTCTTGAAACCAAGCTTGTTTCATAGAAACTCAATGATTTCCACATCCACTTACCCCCTCCTCCACAACTAACACTAACCCTATTGTACAAATCCCTTATATCGCCTTTCTCCCTAATATTACTAACACCAAGGTGTATAAATCCCAGCATTATCTACATATTCTCCTTTTGGCATTATAGCCAAGTAAATGGTCCAAGGAGACTTCAGTCCACCTGGGACTGTGGTCAACCTTGTCTTGGATGTGCTCTGACCCCTGGTTATGAGCAGAAATCCTGTCCCTCAAGCCCTTACCGTCTCTCTGCTGAAAGCGCACAGAAAACCCCCTTTTTCCTATGAAAACCCCTGAAAAGGCCCAAAAAACCCAAAGCTGCGAAAAAACCCACTTGCCTATAGTCCTCCGCCCAAAAATTAAACTGAATATTTTATTGCGCTGGCGGGACCCCTCCCCAACATGCTCGACCAGTCGGAAGGCCCGCCAGCCGTCAGATCTCCAGCGCCCAGATCTAAGGGTGGGCGGTCAATTTCAGATTTCGATGTGCCGACAATTAGCGTCCGGGGAAAGCGGTTTTACCTATCCCGTACAATGGACGCGTGGCAGACGGTAAGGTTGTTCGGAGCCCTCCTCCCACTTACCGCCTTTGCCCAAAGGTGGTGCGGGGAACCCACTTACCGCCACCCCGTATACCGCTACCCCACACGTCATGCCTACACGTCATGTCCACGCCGCTCTGACGTCACCCCGCCGGTGCCCGCCCCATCGTCCCTTGGTCCTCCACGCGGGCCCGCCTTTGCGCCCGCCCGCCACCGTGTCCTGCCGACCTGGCTAACACCTCAGCATCCACGTCACCCCTCACCTGGGCCCCGCCATGACGTCATGCTGACGTCATCGGCGGAAAAGCGCCAAATTCATACTTTTGCCAAATTTACCGTTTTAAACGGCTAAACGCATATTTTTCGCTTATTTTGCATGCGAAGCTGAACTAGCCGTTGTCAAGCCTGCTGCCGCGAAATCTTGCATTCAGCCATCAAATTCGACAAGTAAACCGTTCAAAGTTCGAGGCTTGACTGCATTAAGCCTTTGCAACCCAGCCCGCAAACTTCCAGGTCGATTTGCCAGGTATTTTGCCGTTTTCTCCCATTCTGCCCGTGAATTCCAATTTTCTGCAAAATCACCATTAAAGTCTGCCAAAAACTCTAAATTTAGCTCTACCTAAGCACCCAAATCAGACATAAGCAACCTGTGCCATCCATTAAGCCCCAATTTAGCTCTGTACAAACCAGCTCGCGGGTTAAAACTGCAGAAATCGCCCTGAAGTATCCGGCATTGTTCCTTTTTGCCAAGTACTGGTTACCTACACTCTTCCTGTACAAATACTAATACCTCAGTAAACATTCCCTTAGACAATCCACATTCCTGAAAATCATCAGTACTTTGCTAGCTTCAGAACAACTTCACACCCGAAGAAGACATCACACCAATTGCACCTACCTGCTACTCAAAAGTCTTCAAGAGATTCATCAAAGCTCTGCATCCTGCTGCACACTTTCAGACTGTATCATGGCAGCATCTGCATCCTCCTCCCTCAGTGTCACTCCACTGAGTCAAACCAATAAGGAACTGGAAGCTATGCCATTAGTTGACAAAAACTGTCTCATAAATGATTTTGAGGGAAACAGAAACTTTTTGAAGACCTTCACCACATTAAGGGAAGACTATAAGGCAGGACTTGGTACAGATGGGATATGGGAGTCAAACCTGCCCTATTACTGCCTCCCAGCTGTGAATGTTTTCCCTGAAATCATTCACTTATGTGCTCAAAATTATGATCAGGAGCACAGAGCTGTCAACACTCAACTAGGGAGGATTTTGTTCTATATAAACGCTGACACCATCAACAAAATGCTGCACTTTGAACAGACAGAGTTATTAGTCCCTTTCTCCATGAGATCTTTAATAGAAGCAGGTGAGAAGATGACCAGTGAAGAGCTGCAGAAGGTCACCAGGAACTACATGTGGCCTGAGAACCAGCCTACAGGGCCACCTCCTTATCCACATGAGCACTTCAATGACTCAGGCAGGCTGCTCCTGGACATGATAGCCTATGTGCTAGGCTACCAGAACAGCAAGCATGTGGATCTAGCCATGCTCGTAATGCTATCTGCCTACAGCCCACGACAACCCCCTGCCCGAAAGTACAACTTTGCCAAGTTCATAGCCAATAGGATCCATGATCAATTGTGCAAATTGGACAGACAAGGAGTCTTTAGATATTCAGCATACATCTACCACCTGTTCATGTATCATCACTCTGAAGCTTTCCCATGCTACATCAGAAGGCTGGACAACAAAGGGGAGAAAAGATCAGTCATATTCTGGACCTCAGTCTATCATGAAATCACAAGTTCACCCTACAGCTATTGTGAATTTGTAGATCAGTTTGTATACCCAGTCTCCAGCATACTTATGAAATCCCCTCCACCTAGAATATCAAATGAGATCAAGAAAGCTTTACAGCTTTCTAAGAAGTACAAAATAGGTGATTGGTACCTATATGAACACCACACTGTGTTCAGAGTGTATGGGTGTGAGCTCTGTCCATACAGACTACCCAAGTATGTTCCCATGAGATTATTTGCCTTGGAATATTACAGGCAATTAATCCAGTCAGACCTCACTCACTTCCACAGCTCAAAGAAAAAAGCACACCTTAACTACAAAAATGAGCTGGGCCCTTTTATCATGAATAAGAAGGAAGGATGGGAGGCTGCAGATTCGATCCTAAAAGACAAATATAAGTTGTCTTACAGTTTCCGGTGGGTCCCATATGACCCTCAAGGTTTCATCACTGCCAGGAGAACAAAGTACAGACTCCTAGCCATCAAACACTGCCACTATCCACATCTAGAACAGTATGCAAACTTACAAGAGTGGCAGTTGGATACCCTTGTTGAGAGCTTGTCTGAAGAGGAAAAAATAGTTAAAAATATGAAAGAACTTGAAAAAACTATTGACCTGGACTATGTGACCCAGGTACCGTTCAGGCTGCCTCAAACATCAGGAGGAGGAACCTCAGTTACCAGGACAGCGCCGCCAACAACAGCACCAGGCTTGGATAAGGGAAAGGGAAAAATGGACGCCGAAGATGAAGCAAAAAAGCAGCAGTCAGAGCAGGGAAAGCAACAACCAGAGCAAGAAACAGGACAGCAAGAAGAACAAACCGGTCTGCCACAAACTGGGCTGCCAGAAACCACCTTATTGCAGACACCACCCCCTCAAGTGGAGCCCCTAACCACTTCAATTTTACAGACCCCGGCACATGAAGAAAGGGGGACCAAAAGACAAAGAGAAGAGTCCACTCCCCTCAGTGGATCCTCCCAACAACCAGAAGCTAAAAGGCAGAGGGCAGACTCCCCAGAAGTAGAAGACATTACTGAAGATGTCTTCAATGATACAGCCAAGGATAGGGAGGGCAGCCAACACACAGGGACTAGCTCCTTTCAGCAGGAGCAGAATTTACAACTTGGCTTGGAGGTATCATCTTCTTCTCAACAAAGCCAGAAGCTCAAAGGTGCTAAGGCCACCTTCAAAGAAATCAAGGCAGCAAATGAACTATTGAGGGCTGAGGTTTACAAGCAATTTATAGATGCCACTCCAGCCCAACAAGAAAGATTGATGTCGGTCTACGACTTCAAAGAGGAGAAGATGATATTCAACCATTTCAAACCTAAGGGTCCCAACCCAATGTCCACTGCTGATTTCATCAAAACAAGGGTGGAGGTCTTGGCCAAAGACATACATCCTATGGACCAAATTGAGCTCCATAAGCAGACTGGAGAAATGGTCTATGCCACCTTGGTGGATAAGGCCACACTAGCTCATGAGCTGAAAGAATCCTTGAAGCACACAAATACTCAACTGGATTTTGAGAGATTGTCTTCCAGGGCCAAGGATAACAGGATAAAATCTCTTGAAGAGATTATTGTTGATCTAGGGCATAACCCTAGTGACCCAACCGGGGTAAAAGCCCTCCTGAAGAAAAAAGAGGATGATCTCAATGCCATGAAGAGGAGATTGAAGCTGTCACCTACAGAACATCCTCAGACAGCTGAACTGCAAAAAGAAAAACAAGTTGATCAACAACTTGATCTACTATTGCAGCAGGATCAAAGGATCCAAGAGCTAGAGAAGGAGCTGGAGAAGTCATTTCAGGGCAAACAGGGAGAATCCACACTACCAACTCCCCCAACAGATTCTACAGCAGCAACAGGCTCTGAGGCAGCAGTGGCCCCTACAACAGCAAATACAGTTGACCAGCCCAGCATAGAAGAACTAACTAAGGCTGTTAAGCAAATGGAGCTACAAGCAGATGAGATAAGGAAGGCAAAAGAAAAACTGGCAGAGATAGATGCCAAGTATGACCAGTCTAAAATGACAGTGGCAGAACAGGGCAGACAGATCAAGACCCAAAAGGACAGAATCAAAGCCCTGGAGAAAGAGCTTGATCTCAAAAACACCATGGCTGAGATCAAGAGGATCTTATGGAATAAAATCACCCAAAGCATGATTAAACAGTGGAAGTCACTCAAAACAATCCATGAACATATGGATTTAATTGTGCAAGCTCAGATAGATATCCAGAGGGCTAAGACAGCACTAGGAAATAGACCTGAACAAGCTAGCCAACTGATAGACTTTCTGAACAGGCAAGACAAAGATGAGCTGGCAGCAGTTGGAATCACCAACAGAACGGAAGCCATCCTTATGACCAAAAAGGTGCTAACACTCAGAGGATATGTGCAGACAGCAGAAAGGAGGAGCTATGAGATACAGACTGAAGTTGAAGACTTCAAGCTCAGAATGGGGATGCTACAGGCAAGAGGAATGCCTAGCCTATTGAGCGGTACAGGGAAATTGATCAACAGAGATCAATTTACAAATAGGATGGCCGCGTACATAGAAAATCAAATCACTGCATCCAGCAGTGCTTCTGAAGAAACTATTCCTCCTACAGGACAGAGTTTGTACACTCAGCTTGAAGGGTCATTTTTTATTGAAAATGAAGTTAATCATCTATTTGAAACTCCTCCAAGTTTTTTCAAATACACAGAGCTTGATGAGACATTGATTAAAATGCGAAGGCATCAAATGCCCAAGGAGGACTGGTGGCAAGCCATGCTCCAGATTCTGCCACAGTAGTTTCAAAACTCCAGGTCAAAAGCCAGCTCAGGTCACCGCAAGACAAGTATAAAGTGGTCAGTGACTGGAAAATATCTAAAAGGTGATTCATCACTAACAGTGACAGCTAGCCACATTTTGAAACACACGCCTTCAGCCGACTACAACTGCTACAAATTCAACAGCATCTGACAGATTTTGACAGCTAAAGGACTAAGAGCTACTACTGCATTTACTTCTTCATTTACTTCTTTGGCTACTGCTCACTAGCAGTTGGCAGCATATTTATGAGGCATTTACTCTTCTTTCAGATATTTTTCCAAATGTAAATCCGTATATATACCCCCCTTAGTAACGCATAAGTGGTTGCTGGAATTTTCTCTTGGATAACTTCCATCTGCTGTAATATTTTCAGAGAATTAATACAAAGGAGGAATGGAACTTCCAGAAGTTTGGTGTATTTGATGTCTTGTGGTGAAGGATGCATGTTACAGGATTCCATGGGTGTTGCATAAAACTATAAGTATTCTCAAATCTCTTGTCGTGTCTGTTTTGAGTCTTTTGTTCTCTTTGTCGTTCTAATGTTTTACACTTGATAGCAAGGTGAAAGGATAGTACCAGGATTTAACCATGTTTACCCTGGACTCAAACTGAGCTATTATATATGTTTTCCTCATATACAGTAACAGAATTGTAATTCTTAATTGCTGCAATTCAAAACTGTGTTTTTATTGTAACAGTCATTCTCAGGGATTCAACTTTTGCCCCTAAGACCTCTGTTTTCTCTTCTTAAAGCTATCTGTTGGGAACATATAGATAAATAGTGAAAATTCTTAAATGCTTTCACTGTTCGTGCTACCTGTTACCAGTCTTTTAATCAAAAATCTGTTCTATTAAACACCCAAATGGCCCTGTAAGTTCCATCTTTCATCTCACAGATTCAAACACATTAAGCCACAGACTCCATTGCCCAATGATATTCAACATATCTTAAAACTACATCACTGAAGTCTAAGGGAATTTCATCAACCGAAACACAAACATGACCTGTACTCAATACCTAGCCTAAAACACCATCACTGTAGATATAAATCATAAAGAGAGAGCCCTCTCTGATCACTGTTTGGCTAGAAACAGTGATTAAAAGATTGGTTAGTGGTTACCCCGGCCGTATTCCCTTGGGAGTCATAGGGAACAACCTGGGTGTTAACATAATTGGCGACTCAACTGGGGAACGAACTATTCAATTACTATCTATCTTCCAAAGCTTTCATCAAGCCTGAAACTAGCCAAGACATCTTAGGACTGTTTCTCTAATACAGGGGCAGTCTTAGGGAAGAGCTAACTAGGGAAACTTATCCTAGCCTTGAAACATATATAGTCATTCCAGAGTTCTTATTTTGCCCTTGTAAATACAAAACTTCTGTATAAAGTTCTGAAAGAACACTTAGAAGCTGGCTCCTAAAAGAAACCCAAGGCATACTAGGGCACACCCTGACCCTGATCAACCCATCATTGTTGATAACCCAAATATCATCCCAAAGAACATAAGGAAACAGCACAAGCAGGATAAACCTGCTGATTCAGATATAAGGTCAGACCAACCCATCCTCATTCCCACTCCTTGCAAAGTCCTTTTTCGTTCCACACCCAATTCCCCTAGTTCATCTTCAACCCCTCAAAGTCCTACCTTTCCATCTTCACCATCTGCACATACTCACTCAACCAGTTCTCCACTTGTTACCCATCCTATTAACCCCAGTACACCTGTAATCCCAGTTGTCCCATTTGTTCCTATCAACCCTATTAACCCTATAAACATGGCTAACAGATATGCACCATTGCAGATTCCAGCCAATGCTCCAGCCCTACCCCAAGATTATCAAACCAGACTCTCATTTTTTGATTCCCATGGCCCTTTGACAGCCATCCAGCATGCTAAAAAGATGCAAGACCACTTTGAGACCTATGAAATTGATGATGATAGTGTCAGGATGAGAATTTTTGTCCAAAGCCTAACTGGGGATGTCAGAACTTGGTTTAGATCCTTGAATGCAAATTCCATTGCAACCTCTGAAGTTCTATACCAGGAATTTACCAACAGATGGGAGAAAAAGAGAGATCCACACCATATACTGGGTGAATATAACACTATTAAAAGAGGTCCCCAAGAAACGGTGTTGGAATATTGTGCTAGGTTTAACAACATATACAATGCTATTCCCCAGAACTTAAGGCCCCCTCCTGATTTAGCCCTTTATAACTTCCCTGATGGTTTTGACTCTGATATGGCCTATCAGTTGAGAGAAAGAGACCCTCCAACCCTTGCAGAAGCCCAAAGAGTTGCAGTCACTGTAGAGGCCAACCTAATTGCCAAAAGAAACAGGGCAAAGCTGGAAAAGAAGGTTGGTTTCAAAGAAGAGCCCTCGGGCTTCGATCAGAAGTTGGATGCAATACTAAACAGCATGAAAAGACTAGGTGAGAGAGTGGAATCAGTAGAAAGAAAGTCATCATGGGAAGCACCACAAAACAATACTCCTAGAAACCCAAATTTTAGGAGAACACAGAACCCCAATATAGGAAAAACAGGTGCTGACCAAGATATCAGACCACCTTTTCAAGAAAATTATGCAGAAACTTCCTCGGCTAATCAACTCAATGAAGATCCAGAGATCAATTTAATAGGTCTGGATGGTAAAAGCCATGTTTTCCTAACACAAGAAGACCATGATGAGGATGAGAACAAAACATTCCAAACACAATCAGGAGAATCCTTTGACTTTAAGCAAGGATATGATACTGCTGTCTATGAAGTCCATAAGCAGTACAAACTAAGAAGTCGGACTGTAAATGCAAATCAGCCTGAAAAGGTAAAGGAGAAACAGCAATCTAAAGAAGCCTCAGTCACTGAACCTAATGACAAAACAAACTTGCCTGCAAAGGAAGTAGTGGTTGAGGAGGTCACTGAATTTCTGTCCACACCACAAGAGCCCACAGCAACATCATCCTCTCACCCAAATCCGAACATCACCCCTCAAGACATGGACATGGGGGGCAGGTTCCAAAATCAAGATGAAATCCAACAAGAAGATTCATTGAACAAGAAAAGGACTGCTGTCCGTGACCCTAAAATTCAGGTGGATAAACCCTTTGACCTAGGAACAGAGATTGGCAAGTTAAAGATAGCAATTCCCCTTTTAGAGCTAGCCAAGCATGACATATATAAGCAACAGATCAAGAAATCCCTTCAGCTCACCAACAACAAAGATGATGTAAATGTGCTAGATGACACTCCAGAATTACTGTTTGGTCCAGAGGTAGATGGAAAAACAGTAGTCACAGGGGTTTTACCTTTTTATGTCAGCTTACACGTTCATGATAAAATACTGCACAATGCAATGTTTGACTCAGGTGCATCTCACAACCTCATGCCAAAAGCAGTCATGGAAAGATTAAATTTGGATATAACAAGACCATACAAAGACCTGTTTTCTTTTGATTCTAGTCAAGTAAAATGCTTGGGCCTGATTAAGGATTTATGTGTGTCCCTGGTCCAATTCCCCAACAAGACCATTTTGATGGATGTTGTTGTTGCTGATATCCCACCCAAGTATGGGATGCTACTATCAAGATCATGGGGAGCAAAGCTTCAAGGCTCCCTGCAGTTAGACATGTCATATGCAACCATCTCTGTCTTTGGACAACCAAAAAGACTTTATAGGGAAACACTCATGAAGTATATGGTTAGCAGTGAAGAGAAACCCCAAAATTTCCCAATATATGCAGTTCATTCAGACGTAGACTCTTACATCCTCTTTAATGACAGCATAGGCCTCTCGGGCAGTCACATTAGCACGGAGACATTTAAACCAGAGCAAAACATCCATCAAACAAGTGGCACCTGCCAAAATTTAATCAGCCCAACAATACCCATTCACCCTCCTTTAGTTGTCAAAAATTGTCAAACAAATGATGAAGCTACCCTGGAAAACAAATGGGAGAAGAAACCCCAACTCATGCTCACACTGCCATCCCATGAACAGAACCTCAAATCTCCTGAACAGCAAGATAGTCTGTGGGTCCTAGAGTTTGACGGCTCAGTTAACAAGTTAGGGGCAGGAGCTGGAGTATGGATACATAACAAAGAGAAAGCCTGTGCACAAGGCAGGGCATATAGACTGAACTTTAAATGCACTAACAACATGGCAGAATATGAAGCTCTGCTACTAGGTCTCAAGATTGCTAAATCATTACAAGCACATAGCCTCTCAATCATGGGGGACTCTGATCTAGTAATTCAACAAGTAAAAGGGGATTTTGTCACCAATGACAAAAGATTAAGGTCCTACAGGTCTGCTGTAATTGAAATACTAGAAACTTTCTCCGAGTTTGTTCTCACAAAGATTCCAAGGGGCCACAATCTCCATGCTCACAGCTTGGCAACATTTGCCAGCACCTTCAAATTCCCACTACAACCCAACAATTGTTTCACAGCAGAAGTCAAATATAGGCCTTCTATTCCAAACAATGTCAAAGAATGGCAAGTATTTGAGAATGATAGGCAAATAAACAACTTTTTAACTTTGCAACAAGAGTTTACAGGATTAAATATTGACCTTGAGACAGCAAGTCAATCTCAAATTGTTGATGGAGCAAGTCAATCACAATTACAGTTTCAACAATCTGCTCACCCAATGTCACTTAGGACAGCAAAACAACTACTCAGCCCAACCATTTTCAACAATGAAAACATTCAACAAATTAAACAAATGGACTGTGAAGAGATGAGTAACATTGAAACTGAAATCATACAACTCAAAGACAACTTCCTCCCAGCAGGCCTTACCCCACTAGAGGACATTTTTGACTCAAATGATGTCCCCAGGAAACCAAAGATGCAGCCATTAGATGCAAGAGTTGAAGAATGTAATATTGGCACTATGGAAAAGCCTAAGATAGTCAAGCTGTCCGCCTCTTTGCCCCCCGATCAAAAGCCCAAATATGTTGATCTCTTTAAAGAATTCCAAGATGTCTTTGCCTGGGGTTATGAAGACTTGAAGTCTTATGATACCTCTGTTATACAGCACACCATTCCCCTCAAGCCTAATCAAAAACCATTCAAACAAAAATTGAGAAGAATCAATCCTGTGCTTCTTCCTTCCATTGAAAAGGAATTACAAAAAATGTTCAAAGCTGGGATCATAGCACCAATCAGGTTTTCTGAGTGGATTTCAAATTTGGTCCCTACAAGAAAGAAAACTGGTGAGATTAGACTTTGTGTAGACTTAAGGAATTTGAACCTAGTATCACTCAAAGACAACTATCCCTTACCCAAAATGGACCACATCCTCCAAAGAGTAGTAGGAGCCTCAAGAATATCATTGTTGGATGGCTTCTCAGGCTTCAATCAAATTTTAGTGCACCCTGATGATCAAGACAAAACTGCATTTACTACCCCATGGGGAACTTTCAAGTATGTGAAAATGCCATTTGGTTTGAAAAATGCAGGGGCAACATTTCAAAGAGCAATGGACATTGCTTTTGCAAAAGAAATTCATGATTTCTTGGTCATTTACTTAGATGATCTTACACCCTTCTCAAAATCTGACCAAGAACATTTGAAACATTTAAGACAGATTTTCATAACATGCAGAAAATATGGCATTTCCTTAAACCCCAAGAAGTCTTTATTTGGTTTGGAAGAAGGGAAACTTTTAGGACACATCATTTCAAAAGATGGCATAAGAATTGATCCAGATAGGATACAAGCGATCCTACAAATGCCTCACCCTAGGAATGTCAAAGAGTTGCAAGGATTCTTAGGAAAACTCAATTTTTTAAGAAGGTTCATCCCAAATTTAGCAGAATTGATCAGACTGCTAAACAATATGCTAAAGAAAGATTCAAAGGTTAAGTGGACTGTGGAAGCAAAGCAAGCCTTTGAAAGCATAAAACTGGCTTTAACCCAAACCCCGGTATTAACTAATCCTCAGTTTGACAAAGACTTTATTATTTTTTCTTTTGCCTCCCAGCATACTATTGCTGCTGTTTTATTGCAGAAAGATGATCAAGGGAATGAAAAGCCCATTGCCTTCTTCAGCAGAGCTCTTAGAGATGCTCCTTTGAAATACCAAATAATGGAAAAACAAGCCTATGCATTAATCAAAGCTATCAAAGATTTTAGGATCTATATCCTTTACTCTCATGTTGTGGCTTATGTACCAAGTCCTATTGTCAAAGACATTCTCACCCAAGAAAACTTAGAGGGTAGAAGAGGAAAATGGATTGCAAACATACTTGAATTTGACATTGAAATAAAGCCTACAAAGTTAATAAAAGGGCAAGGTTTGGCTAAGTTAATGACAGAATCAAATTTCCAAGCCTTAGATATCAACCAACTGGACAGTGAAACAGAGCTGGCGACTCCAAAGATCAATGTAGCCTTTGAACAATCTCCATGGTACTCTGATATCTGTTATGTGTTACAAAACCTGTGTGCTCCCCCAGGACTGTCCAGAACTAAGTCTAGGTTCCTAAAAATGAAAACATCCAAATTTTGTGTGTTAGATGAGAATCTACTCTGGAAAAACCATGAAGGTATTTTGCTGCACTGTCTTCTTGAGAATGAAACTGATAAAATTATGCAAGAATTCCATGCTGGAGACTGTGGTGGACATTTGTACTGGAAGTCCACTGTGGACAAAATATTAAGGGCCGGTTATTACTGGCCCACCATGTTCTCAGATGTGAAGAAATTCACAACATCATGCCACAAGTGCCAGCTGTTTGAAGGCAGAAGACAGTTGCTGCCACTTCCTTTGAGGCCCATTTCAACAGAAAGACCTTTTCAACAATGGGGCTTGGATTTCATTGGAGAGATTCATCCCTCATCTTCAGGACAACACAGATGGATTTTGACTGCAACAGACTACTTCACCAAGTGGATTGAAGCTGCCCCATGCAGACAAGCAAATGACTCAGTGATCATTCAATTTCTAGAAAACAATATACTGGCTAGATTTGGCTGCCCAGAAAAGATAATAACAGACAATGCTGCTGCCTTCAAATCCAAGAAAATGATAAATTTCTGTCATAAATTTCACATCACTTTGGGCCATTCTACAGCTTACTATCCTCAGGGAAATGGTCTTGCTGAATCATCAAACAAAAGCTTGATAAACATCATAAAGAAAGTATTGGAAGAGAACAAAAAGAACTGGCACAAGAAACTAGTAAATGCTTTATGGGCAGATAGATTAACCACCAAAAGATCAATTGGTACCAGCCCATATGAGTTGGTCTATGGATTAGAGGCCAGATTTCCTTCATCACTAGGGGTGCCAGTTATGAAACTTCTACAAGAAAGTCAAGCAGAGCCAAATGATATGCAAAGAAGGATCAACCAGATAATCTGTTTACAGCAGACCAGAGAACAAGTTTTCAGCAGAGTGCAAATATTACAAGAAAAACTGAAAAAGGCCTTTGACAGAAGAACCAAAGCAGAAGATTTCAATATGGGAGACAAAGTTCTAAAGTGGGATGCAAGAAGAGAAGAGAAAGGGAAACATGGGAAATTTGATTCTTTGTGGAAAGGACCATTTGCTGTCCAAGCAGTGCAAGGTAATAACACTTATTTCCTTAAAAGTTTGACTGTAACTGAACTGGATGAAGGTCCTGTCAATGGCAGGATGCTGAAGCACTATTATGATGGTCCACTATGATAAGGATCCAAAGGTTCATTGTATATATTCAGGCCTATATATGTTTTCTATTTTTAGTTTGTAAGAAGAGGTTTTCCAAGTGCTGCACCTAGCAGCAATAGGCACATAGAACCAGAGGTTCCCCATCAAAAAGCACACAATTTTGACAGGTTACATGTATCAGAGCTCAAAGATTAAGATGGACAATCGAGCAACAAGGCAATCTGACCTGCTGTTCTTGGTCTTTCAAAAGAAAAACCATCCCCATGTGGAGCCACTGTTGGATACCTATAGTAATAGGTTTCATATTTCATGATTGATTATTGAAAATCCAAATATGCTCTGCTTTGTTACTACAAAGATCCCATATTTCCAGGAAATCAGAGGTGTGTGAAATACTTCAAATATTGAGGTCCTTATTACAAAATTTTTGGATGATTCAACAGTCTAATCTGGATCATGCCATGTTTCAATTTTGAGTTGTAGAATAGAGAAAGAAGTCTGTCCAAACAGCTTAATCTTGGCAGACAAATAGTTCAGGTAGAGAAACAAAGGATCCCAACAGCTTAATCTGGGACCTTGAAAGAGATAAGGGTAGAAGTAGATAGAAAAAGCAAAAGAAAAAGCCAAGGAAAAGAAAAGGCAAGTAAGGGTCTGCAAGTCCAAATGCACCCTCCAAGAAGAAATAAAATGCTAGGCAAGTAGCTGGGTAGGTAGCAGGGGTTGCAGAAAGGTATCCCTATCATTGCAAGGTTGGTGATGGTGGGCAGCAAGGCAAAAGATTACAGCTGGAAGCATGACTAATTTCCCTCACTCCCCCCAATTTCATTTCTAACATTCCCTCACTAGCCTGAGATTCATGGAAAAGACTAAGTTTTCATGGTGGTTCTTGATCTGTAAAAGCCACATTTCTTATCTAAAAGTTCTTTTCATTTTGATCTACTCTTGAAACCAAGCTTGTTTCATATAAACTCAATGATTTCCACATCCACTTACCCCCTCCTCCACAACTAACACTAACCCTATTGTACAAATCCCTTATATCGCCTTTCTCCCTAATATTACTAACACCAAGGTGTATAAATCCCAGCATTATCTACATATTCTCCTTTTGGCATTATAGCCAAGTAAATGGTCCAAGGAGACTTCAGTCCACCTGGGACTGTGGTCAACCTTGTCTTGGATGTGCTCTAACCCCTGGTTATGAGCAGAAATCCTGTCCCTCAAGCCCTTACCGTCTCTCTGCTGAAAGCGCATAGAAAACCCCCTTTTTCCTATGAAAACCCCTGAAAAGGCCCAAAAAACCCAAAGCTGCGAAAAAACCCACTTGCCTATAGTCCTCCGCCCAAAAATTAAACTGAATATTTTATTGCGCTGGCGGGACCCCTCCCCAACATGCTCGACCAGTCGGAAGGCCCGCCAGCCGTCAGATCTCCAGCGCCCAGATCTAAGGGTGGGCGGTCAATTTCAGATTTCGATGTGCCGACAATTAGCGTCCGGGGAAAGCGGTTTTACCTATCCCGTACAATGGACGCGTGGCGGACGGTAAGGTTGTTCGGAGCCCTCCTCCCACTTACCGCCTTTGCCCAAAGGTGGTGCGGGGAACCCACTTACCGCCACCCCGTATACCGCTACCCCACACGTCATGCCTACACGTCATGTCCACGCCGCTCTGACGTCACCCCGCCGGTGCCCGCCCCATCGTCCCTTGGTCCTCCACGCGGGCCCGCCTTTGCGCCCGCCCGCCACCGTGTCCTGCCGACCTGGCTAACACCTCAGCATCCACGTCACCCCTCACCTGGGCCCCGCCATGACGTCATGCTGACGTCATCGGCGGAAAAGCGCCAAATTCATACTTTTGCCAAATTTACCGTTTTAAACGGCTAAACGCATATTTTTCGCTTATTTTGCATGCGAAGCTGAACTAGCCGTTGTCAAGCCTGCTGCCGCGAAATCTTGCATTCAGCCATCAAATTCGACAAGTAAACCGTTCAAAGTTCGAGGCTTGACTGCATTAAGCCTTTGCAACCCAGCCCGCAAACTTCCAGGTCGATTTGCCAGGTATTTTGCCGTTTTCTCCCATTCTGCCCGTGAATTCCAATTTTCTGCAAAATCACCATTAAAGTCTGCCAAAAACTCTAAATTTAGCTCTACCTAAGCACCCAAATCAGACATAAGCAACCTGTGCCATCCATTAAGCCCCAATTTAGCTCTGTACAAACCAGCTCGCGGGTTAAAACTGCAGAAATCGCCCTGAAGTATCCGGCATTGTTCCTTTTTGCCAAGTACTGGTTACCTACACTCTTCCTGTACAAATACTAATACCTCAGTAAACATTCCCTTAGACAATCCACATTCCTGAAAATCATCAGTACTTTGCTAGCTTCAGAACAACTTCACACCCGAAGAAGACATCACACCAATTGCACCTACCTGCTGCTCAAAAGTCTTCAAGAGATTCATCAAAGCTCTGCATCCTGCTGCACACTTTCAGACTGTATCATGGCAGCATCTGCATCCTCCTCCCTCAGTGTCACTCCACTGAGTCAAACCAATAAGGAACTGGAAGCTATGCCATTAGTTGACAAAGACTGTCTCATAAATGATTTTGAGGGAAACAGAAACTTTTTGAAGACCTTCACCACATTAAGGGAAGACTATAAGGCAGGACTTGGTACAGATGGGATATGGGAGTCAAACCTGCCCTATTACTGCCTCCCAGCTGTGAATGTTTTCCCTGAAATCATTCACTTATGTGCTCAAAATTATGATCAGGAGCACAGAGCTGTCAACACTCAACTAGGGAGGATTTTGTTCTATATAAACGCTGACACCATCAACAAAATGCTGCACTTTGAACAGACAGAGTTATTAGTCCCTTTCTCCATGAGATCTTTAATAGAAGCAGGTGAGAAGATGACCAGTGAAGAGCTGCAGAAGGTCACCAGGAACTACATGTGGCCTGAGAACCAGCCTACAGGGCCACCTCCTTATCCACATGAGCACTTCAATGACTCAGGCAGGCTGCTCCTGGACATGATAGCCTATGTGCTAGGCTACCAGAACAGCAAGCATGTGGATCTAGCCATGCTCGTAATGCTATCTGCCTACAGCCCACGACAACCCCCTGCCCGAAAGTACAACTTTGCCAAGTTCATAGCCAATAGGATCCATGATCAATTGTGCAAATTGGACAGACAAGGAGTCTTTAGATATTCAGCATACATCTACCACCTGTTCATGTATCATCACTCTGAAGCTTTCCCATGCTACATCAGAAGGCTGGACAACAAAGGGGAGAAAAGATCAGTCATATTCTGGACCTCAGTCTATCATGAAATCACAAGTTCACCCTACAGCTATTGTGAATTTGTAGATCAGTTTGTATACCCAGTCTCCAGCATACTTATGAAATCCCCTCCACCTAGAATATCAAATGAGATCAAGAAAGCTTTACAGCTTTCTAAGAAGTACAAAATAGGTGATTGGTACCTATATGAACACCACACTGTGTTCAGAGTGTATGGGTGTGAGCTCTGTCCATACAGACTACCCAAGTATGTTCCCATGAGATTATTTGCCTTGGAATATTACAGGCAATTAATCCAGTCAGACCTCACTCACTTCCACAGCTCAAAGAAAAAAGCACACCTTAACTACAAAAATGAGCTGGGCCCTTTTATCATGAATAAGAAGGAAGGATGGGAGGCTGCAGATTCGATCCTAAAAGACAAATATAAGTTGTCTTACAGTTTCCGGTGGGTCCCATATGACCCTCAAGGTTTCATCACTGCCAGGAGAACAAAGTACAGACTCCTAGCCATCAAACACTGCCACTATCCACATCTAGAACAGTATGCAAACTTACAAGAGTGGCAGTTGGATACCCTTGTTGAGAGCTTGTCTGAAGAGGAAAAAATAGTTAAAAATATGAAAGAACTTGAAAAAACTATTGACCTGGACTATGTGACCCAGGTACCGTTCAGGCTGCCTCAAACATCAGGAGGAGGAACCTCAGTTACCAGGACAGCGCCGCCAACAACAGCACCAGGCTTGGATAAGGGAAAGGGAAAAATGGACGCCGAAGATGAAGCAAAAAAGCAGCAGTCAGAGCAGGGAAAGCAACAACCAGAGCAAGAAACAGGACAGCAAGAAGAACAAACCGGTCTGCCACAAACTGGGCTGCCAGAAACCACCTTATTGCAGACACCACCCCCTCAAGTGGAGCCCCTAACCACTTCAATTTTACAGACCCCGGCACATGAAGAAAGGGGGACCAAAAGACAAAGAGAAGAGTCCACTCCCCTCAGTGGATCCTCCCAACAACCAGAAGCTAAAAGGCAGAGGGCAGACTCCCCAGAAGTAGAAGACATTACTGAAGATGTCTTCAATGATACAGCCAAGGATAGGGAGGGCAGCCAACACACAGGGACTAGCTCCTTTCAACAGGAGCAGAATTTACAACTTGGCTTGGAGGTATCATCTTCTTCTCAACAAAGCCAGAAGCTCAAAGGTGCTAAGGCCACCTTCAAAGAAATCAAGGCAGCAAATGAACTATTGAGGGCTGAGGTTTACAAGCAATTTATAGATGCCACTCCAGCCCAACAAGAAAGATTGATGTCGGTCTACGACTTCAAAGAGGAGAAGATGATATTCAGCCATTTCAAACCTAAGGGTCCCAACCCAATGTCCACTGCTGATTTCATCAAAACAAGGGTGGAGGTCTTGGCCAAAGACATACATCCTATGGACCAAATTGAGCTCCATAAGCAGACTGGAGAAATGGTCTATGCCACCTTGGTGGATAAGGCCACACTAGCTCATGAGCTGAAAGAATCCTTGAAGCACACAAATACTCAACTGGATTTTGAGAGATTGTCTTCCAGGGCCAAGGATAACAGGATAAAATCTCTTGAAGAGATTATTGTTGATCTAGGGCATAACCCTAGTGACCCAACCGGGGTAAAAGCCCTCCTGAAGAAAAAAGAGGATGATCTCAATGCCATGAAGAGGAGATTGAAGCTGTCACCTACAGAACATCCTCAGACAGCTGAACTGCAAAAAGAAAAACAAGTTGATCAACAACTTGATCTACTATTGCAGCAGGATCAAAGGATCCAAGAGCTAGAGAAGGAGCTGGAGAAGTCATTTCAGGGCAAACAGGGAGAATCCACACTACCAACTCCCCCAACAGATTCTACAGCAGCAACAGGCTCTGAGGCAGCAGTGGCCCCTACAACAGCAAATACAGTTGACCAGCCCAGCATAGAAGAACTAACTAAGGCTGTTAAGCAAATGGAGCTACAAGCAGATGAGATAAGGAAGGCAAAAGAAAAACTGGCAGAGATAGATGCCAAGTATGACCAGTCTAAAATGACAGTGGCAGAACAGGGCAGACAGATCAAGACCCAAAAGGACAGAATCAAAGCCCTGGAGAAAGAGCTTGATCTCAAAAACACCATGGCTGAGATCAAGAGGATCTTATGGAATAAAATCACCCAAAGCATGATTAAACAGTGGAAGTCACTCAAAACAATCCATGAACATATGGATTTAATTGTGCAAGCTCAGATAGATATCCAGAGGGCTAAGACAGCACTAGGAAATAGACCTGAACAAGCTAGCCAACTGATAGACTTTCTGAACAGGCAAGACAAAGATGAGCTGGCAGCAGTTGGAATCACCAACAGAACGGAAGCCATCCTTATGACCAAAAAGGTGCTAACACTCAGAGGATATGTGCAGACAGCAGAAAGGAGGAGCTATGAGATACAGACTGAAGTTGAAGACTTCAAGCTCAGAATGGGGATGCTACAGGCAAGAGGAATGCCTAGCCTATTGAGCGGTACAGGGAAATTGATCAACAGAGATCAATTTACAAATAGGATGGCCGCGTACATAGAAAATCAAATCACTGCATCCAGCAGTGCTTCTGAAGAAACTATTCCTCCTACAGGACAGAGTTTGTACACTCAGCTTGAAGGGTCATTTTTTATTGAAAATGAAGTTAATCATCTATTTGAAACTCCTCCAAGTTTTTTCAAATACACAGAGCTTGATGAGACATTGATTAAAATGCGAAGGCATCAAATGCCCAAGGAGGACTGGTGGCAAGCCATGCTCCAGATTCTGCCACAGTAGTTTCAAAACTCCAGGTCAAAAGCCAGCTCAGGTCACCGCAAGACAAGTATAAAGTGGTCAGTGACTGGAAAATATCTAAAAGGTGATTCATCACTAACAGTGACAGCTAGCCACATTTTGAAACACACGCCTTCAGCCGACTACAACTGCTACAAATTCAACAGCATCTGACAGATTTTGACAGCTAAAGGACTAAGAGCTACTACTGCATTTACTTCTTCATTTACTTCTTTGGCTACTGCTCACTAGCAGTTGGCAGCATATTTATGAGGCATTTACTCTTCTTTCAGATATTTTTCCAAATGTAAATCCGTATATATACCCCCCTTAGTAACGCATAAGTGGTTGCTGGAATTTTCTCTTGGATAACTTCCATCTGCTGTAATATTTTCAGAGAATTAATACAAAGGAGGAATGGAACTTCCAGAAGTTTGGTGTATTTGATGTCTTGTGGTGAAGGATGCATGTTACAGGATTCCATGGGTGTTGCATAAAACTATAAGTATTCTCAAATCTCTTGTCGTGTCTGTTTTGAGTCTTTTGTTCTCTTTGTCGTTCTAATGTTTTACACTTGATAGCAAGGTGAAAGGATAGTACCAGGATTTAACCATGTTTACCCTGGACTCAAACTGAGCTATTATATATGTTTTCCTCATATACAGTAACAGAATTGTAATTCTTAATTGCTGCAATTCAAAACTGTGTTTTTATTGTAACAGTCATTCTCAGGGATTCAACTTTTGCCCCTAAGACCTTTGTTTTCTCTTCTTAAAGCTATCTGTTGGGAACATATAGATAAATAGTGAAAATTCTTAAATGCTTTCACTGTTCGTGCTACCTGTTACCAGTCTTTTAATCAAAAATCTGTTCTATTAAACACCCAAATGGCCCTGTAAGTTCCATCTTTCATCTCACAGATTCAAACACATTAAGCCACAGACTCCATTGCCCAATGATATTCAACATATCTTAAAATTACATCACTGAAGTCTAAGGGAATTTCATCAACCGAAACACAAACATGACCTGTACTCAATACCTAGCCTAAAACACCATCACTGTAGATATAAATCATAAAGAGAGAGCCCTCTCTGATCACTGTTTGGCTAGAAACAGTGATTAAAAGATTGGTTAGTGGTTACCCCGGCCGTATTCCCTTGGGAGTCATAGGGAACAACCTGGGTGTTAACACGAAGAAAATGTACATCAACAATGTAAGTGATATGATATCTTTTGAAAAGATGACTGAAGTATTGATTAGTAGGGTTGGGGGAAATCCTTTAGTGATTGGTTCCTCATCTCAAGTAGAAGGGTTAGAATTACCATCTGATGAGAATGTAGATAGATAATTGGAAAAAGTGAAGCTTCCTATCTCTAAGGCTGCCACAAAAGGGGAGGTATCAAAAGCTTGGTTGGAAAACATGCTCCTATGTTTTGAGTTACGAAACTATTCTAGCAACCAAAATGCAAAGTTGGATATATACAAACTTAATGAGAGTTAACTATTATGGTGGAGTAAATTAGAATCCCAATTGGGATACTCCATGTCTCCATTGAAATGGAAATGATGAGAAGAGGAATTTTGAGAAAAATACCTTTTCGTCGAATACTTGGAGAGGAAGATGAATGAGTTCAATGATATTAAGCAAGGAACTGAGACAATCCTTGAATATGAGTTGTTATTCATGGAGTTGCTTCGATATGATACCCATCTAAATACTGAATCCCTCAAGGTAAACAATTTCTTATATGGGTTGAATCCTATTATAAAGGAAAAGGTTAATTTTTAAGCCTACTAAGTTGCATGAGGTAGTACAAAAGGAGATTATGTTGAGGAAGTGTTGTTGGGGAATAAAATCCCAAAATATATCATTCCAAGGGAAACCTCCTTGAAAGGGAGTCAGAGATTTAAAACATAAGTCAAGTGTTTTAGATCATCATGTATTTGAAAAGAATCACACTTTTAAGAACTAAAGAAATAACCCAAGGAAACATCTTCATCACAGTAATGCTCTCACTCAAGAATCACCTAATAAAAGGGTGAAATTGATAAAAAAATTCCCATGCTAATGGATGTTGGACTCGTGGAGGACCTCATTATGAGAAATATTTCCTGAAAAATAACACTGAAGCACAATCAAACAAGGAACAAGCCATTGTTAGAGATTTGGGAAGAGCCCAAAAGATTCATCTAGTAGTTAAAAATTCTCAGGTCAAGCATCAGTCTCCCATGCGTGAAGTGTTATGTAAGATGAAGAATATGGTTGTGTCACATATCTCCTTGAACCGTTTTCAACAACTACCTACAAATGCTTCAATCACTAAAACTAAATTTAATTTGTTTTATATATACAATAATTGTCACATACATAAGTATTCAATTATTTTACACAAAAAAATATCACATGAAATTATACTCATATGCTTAAAGATTTGACCACGTAGCATAAATGGTAAAGAGCCAACATACAAAACATTTGATGGACTTAAATCAACTCGGATTAGTGGAAAGAATGTCACTTGGAAAACCTAGCATCGCCACCCAACCTAGAACTAACTTCCTCGAGTTCAGCCCCGAGTCGAGAGTTCTTACCATGGATCAACTGCCTGCTATTGATATTTGCAATGGGTACTTAATACCCTCTTTCATGACATGGTTTCCTTTAGTGGTGTCCTGATTTTCAGTGGATATTTTTATCTATTTGACTAGGATTTTTCTGAAAAATCTCTCCTTTCTCTCTCACAAAGCTTTTCCCATAAAATATTTCCTTTCTCTCCTACAAGGCTTTTATGTTAATCTTAAACTTAACATCTTTATCCAGCTAACTAAATTAATGGATATTTCTCTCCCATCCATTAATATTATATACAATTTGATATAGAAGTCTTATCATGAAAGAATTATCCATTCCCATTCACCAATCGGATTTTGGCAAGAATCACATCTCTTGGTGTCTCATTTTCCAAGTGATTAATTTACAATTATTTATTTAATACTAAATTATTTACTTTCATTGTTACACCTCAAACCTAACTCAGCTTTAGATTAGGTCCAGAATGATAGCAATAGAGTGTTACATACATTGGAGGGGTGTTACATACTCCCCCCCCCCCTTAAATTTACACCCTCCTTAGTGTATTACGCATCTTACAATTTAATTCCTCATTCACAGGTACCTGTTTCTGAATTTACAGGTTCCCATGGCCTTGCCAACTGAATAAGATCTTCTGATATATAGGTTACAAAGGAGTTATACCAACAAATATCCTTCCATTTCTACCCGTAACATGCATTTCTATCATTTTTGTGAGAGACTTAAAATTTGGAAAAACTCAATTTTGTTTACCACAGTTAATGCCAGAACTTGATATAACCGTACTACTATTTGAGTAACTACGGGTTAACGTTTCACACCATTTAACTATGATTTCTCATCTTCAATTTTATTATATTTAGATAATAGGAAGAACTACATGTTATTTCAATGCATTTGTGTTCTTGTTGAACACTTGGTTCCTGCAATCTTTCTGCATTAGTCACACCAAGTCAAAATAGCACAATTGAGCAATAAACATGTATACAAATATCACATTAGGTTAGGTCAAACATAACCATCAGAATCATAATCACATTTAATCATCACAAGCCATAATCGTAAATCACTTGCATACTATACTGAAATAATTTATTGATACTTATCCTTTAATCAATCCTTAGCTTCCACTTTTGTCTTTCTTTTGTAAGCACTCTGGATTGGTTGCTCCACCAGACAATCACCCGGTGCCTATCCTCAACCATGTGTACATACACATAGTGTGCATCACACACATACACCTATACTTTTCATATAACAACATGCAATACATGCATCCACAACAGTACCATATGTACCACATGTACACAGTACCACCTGTACAATGTGTACACAATACCAAATGTTCATAGCATCACATGCACGACATGTACCTTATCCACATGTTTTCAAACAATGTTAGTATAATTAACATAACATCAAGTCAATGCCAAAATTTCCTTTATTTATTCACACTACCTTTAGGCAAGTCCAATCAAACCATGCTCAGTTTGTCAATTGGGGAATAAGGAATTCCTGGACTTATTCATCTTCTGCAACTAGAGCATAACATAAGAATTTGATGGCAAAATATTAAGGTGCTTTTGTTTAGAAAATCCTTTTCATGAATCTTGTGGTTGCACAAAAATTTCAGAAAAATGATCGGATAAAGGTAATTTTTCATAATACAAATTTATAATACCAGTAACTTGAATTTTGGGATTGAATCTTTCACTAGACAAGATCTTAATAACAACGGAATATGACCACCACCCAATCATAAAGAAGGCTATTAACTATGGTAGTTAGTCCAATATGGACTTCAATGTTATATATGAGCTTTAATAATAATCTTAACCTTGTCTTTAGGCAAGAAAATAATTGTTTGGTACTAAAAATTACTCCACACATAATCTATTTATGTGATATGATTTTTTACTTGCTCCTTTTAACATTAATTCCAATAGCTTGTTGGCCATCAATAATTCAATGTATATCTGAAACCAATGGAATGCAAGTAGATACATATACCATTAATGAGTCATAAATGAAGGTTACAATGTTCTAAATTCCACACCCACTAAGTTTTTGGGCACTATGTGTACCAAGGTGTGAACCTAGGCCATTAACACATTGATACCCCACTATAACACTAGATCATGAACTTATAGAATCTAATTCCTTTCTTGGAAACCAAATAAATTATTAAATTCCTTGAAATAAATTGTTTATGCAATAATTTTTATGTTGTTATATTCAGAACTAGACAACACTATCAATGTAATATGATAGGTAGAGTTCTCCCATATTGCTTGATAGGAAATAGTGGTACAAAATATGCATCCTAGATTATATGATTGTGAATTAATTTGAATAGATTGGTAGATAGCATTTTATCGAAACCAATTATCTTTGTACACAACAATTTCGATTACCAGTACCACTTAGCCATTCTATTTAATTGAAGCATCCTACTAATTTAACAACGAGTTGTTGCATAATAATTGACACATTGGCATTGAGTGAACTTGAGAATGTGTCCTTGAGCTTGTATTAATTATTGTCTTTCTCCTAGTAATCGAGATGCACTAGGAGTTGCGTTTACACTCCCATTATGTATTTACACTAGATGTACTTTTGGGTTTCAGTCCCATTGACCTTCTTATTAGATTCATAAATTATTAATGTATGATGTCTTCTCTAACATGCATACAGTGATTTGTATTGTATTTGTGCATTCACTTCACACTCTAAACCTAGATCCGTCTAGATTGGAATATAATTGTATCTCTTTTCTATCTTAGTTATAATTATTTATATATTTCCTTACTCAAAAGAACCTTGTAGGTTCAAAACTATGTATGTTTAATTAAATAGGCATGTTGCTATTGAATATTTGAATAATGACCTGGTAAGGTTTAGTTGCCTCCAATAGTGTATATTTGGAGAATTTTCCTATTGAGGGTGAATTAAATGATTCACCCATTGGCAAAACCATATCCAAAAATGAAGTGCATCATTACATGTAGATGCGCCAATACAAAAATATTAAATGGAAAGATAATTTTAAATAATAAAATGCATAGTCTCATACCACGTACAAGGACTTTCCTTTCATGAGCTTAATGATATTTCATGGGAATTTCATGAATAGAAAACCTTGAGAATTTGTTCTAGGTTGGAAACCAATTAATTAACCATCAACTTCAGATACTTTTGATAGAATTTCATGAACTTATTTCCTATGACTTATTATACGCTTCATCTATATACTTTTATTTTTTATTTTTCCTCATGTTGGCCATCATTTATGGAAAAAAAATACTTGGCGTCTTATCTATATTTCTTTACCAGTTACCTCATAATGGTTCAAGATCTCTATAAGTATAAACTTCAATCTATTGATTTATGTCCTTCCATAGACTATGCATAGAAGTCGTACAACTCATAATTTTAATTTTAATATGAGCATATAATATGATGATAGTATGGAAGAAGGACCTATTGGCATGTCATTAACATAGGACTCAAGTTTCCTTATCCGCAATTACTCCTTTCAGCACTTAAATTCATATTTATAAACCATGATGACCACACCACTAGAATTCATCATCCAAACTTTTAATACAATAATCATACCTTACAAATTTTTTCATTCATCAAGCTCGACTATGAACATTTAAAACTAGGTCTATCATGTGTAAGTATCTTAAACCACCTCTAAATCATGGTATAGAGTCTTTGTACCCTCCCAAGAGAATTCAACAATAACTTAAGTTTTGGAGAAAATATAATGAAATAAAAAATTATTTTTCACATAATTCCCAACACTCAATAAGTAGGCAAAATAAAACAGTCACCAATTTGGCCATTTCTACTTATTGAAATTAATAATCAACATGTTAATTGTTTGTTACTTCTTCGCATTACTCTCTAATCCACCCAACACTATAATGTTTTATATTATTGAACCATATTACATAATTATTTGTTCCCATCTATTTGTTTTGGGTTTGTCCTCCCCACAATGCTACTATAGCTATCCACCATGGTGTATGAAATACCATACTTAGACTTGAGAAATTAAATTTAATGTTCAAGGATTACTATGAAGTGCGTATAAATAACATAATTCTTGGAATGTTGGCATGAGTGGCTTAAAAAAACAAGTAATACACAATCATATCTCTGGAAATTTGTCCTACAATATCAAGGAGGAAAATTATTACCGTGATGCTACAAGCTCTACATTAGTAGTTTGGTAGTGATGTTATCGAAAGCAATTCCCTCCAAGCATTAAGTGAAATTTTGCATGGAGGTGCTTCACCACGAAGCCAGCCTACAATCCTAGTTGTGCTCGAATTTCTGATTGTGAGACACAAAAAAAAATGTCTTTGAACAAAAACAAAAAAATTTCAGCATAAGGAAATCACTTCAAAAAACAGAATGCATTCACATGAAAACCAACATCATCAATTCAAACGCATCATCCATTCACATGTTATAGTCGACTCACCACTAAAAGCACAATTCCAATTTTACAATCTGCATGGAAATACATATACTCGTTGGAACCCGTATAAATCACACTTTTCTTTTTCAAAAATGCTTCGAAGGTTTTGGGATAGACCCTACCCAAACTCACACGCAAATTCAAAACTAGCTTATTGGTTCGTAAACTTAAAATAGGTTTTTACCTAACTAATGTTACTTCGTTCCTATGGCACCGCCTTATCACCATTGGATAACCTGAAGTGCATAAAATAATATATTTCCCTAAAGATGAATTATAGTTTTATACTCTGGCGGAGCAACATTACTCAGAAATCAGATAAACAATATTTTAGTGATCAAATACTCCGCAGATTTGAGCCAAGTCAGGGTAGCAAGTCAACCTCAAAACTTTCCACAGGGAAACATGTTCCTGCAACCAATAGGTAAAACTCATAATATTTTTGAGTATTTCATGATCCTACTCAAACTGCCCATAGTGTGAGCAACTTTGTCCGCACTACTTGTAGTCGGCGACTTTCTTTAAATAATGTCTCTCTAACGCTCCATGTTAGCAACTTCCGCATGTTGTTCCACCCACATGCTTTTATGGTGAGAGCTGCTAAATCTAAGAGTGTGGTATTCATTTTAAATCTCAGTGGTGTTCTATCACCTATATTGATTTACACTAGCATACACTTTATGCATCACATATATTAGTGCTTTTTTGGGGCTTATAATGTTAAACGTTTAATCTATACTTTTATGCAGCCATATCGAATAATCGGTTGGTCATATATGCCCTCCATGTAGGCTAGCATTTATGCTAGGATATGACCATGCATGCCCATGTGTGGGTGGAAGATGTTAGTTGATAAAAAAAATGAAAACACTTGCATGTTGCAAGCCTTGTGATATATAAATACCGTGCAAAAAAAATGTACACACACAAAATATATGTAATGATACCAATGAGCACGTCATCATCCAGTGCCTTCTTAAACAGATGATGAATCATGAAAAAATATGTAATGTTATGTCAATATTTTCCCTGCATAAATGAAAGTATGATTATGATAGTGAATGTAGTAGTATTTGTTTTAGTCTTCACCTCCTCTTTCTTTAAATATCTTTGTCCATTTTCATTACACGCAGGGAGGAGATGAGGTTAAAGATATTTTATGACTTGTCCACGTGAAAATAAGAATAATAATTATCCATTAACTGTTGTTATGAGCCTGTCCATAAGGATAACCATTATCCAATGGTATGCTCATTATCGAAACATCTCCAGATCAGTGAATAAAGCAAGTGGAGAAAAAAACGGTATTATGGATCGAAAAGGAAACAATAATACTTAAGTGATTTTCTTCATCAATATGATTTGGAAAGTATTGTGTGAATTAAATATACCAATAAACCGCACCATCTAACAACCATTTGTATTTTTAAACTCAAGTTCTTTAAAGATAATCAATAAAATTTAATAATATCAATAAGAACTCTATTTCCTAATAATTTATATATGAAATAATACTATTAATATAGTTAACTCTCTGGAGTATCATGCCCTTGAAATGGAAATTAGGGCCACCTTCGTCGTTCACCTCCAAATTTACTAAAGCAGTAACCCATTCCTTCAATTCGCTCTCGGCATGGAGCTTCTCAGCCTACCGAATATCCATATTTTAGAGCGTATAATCCATATTCTCCTGACTGGTGGTCTACATGAAAATGAACCTAACTCTCCTCCATGTCCTTAACTTTTGAATATTGCAGCCCTTGGGCAACAATAGGATCTGACTAGTGGAGAGAATTGGGTTGGAAATTGGGACTTCCAGTTGGGATTGAATGAGAGATTTCAAATCCCCCACGATCAAATTCATATTTTCTACCTTCACTCGCTACAATCCATCCCTACTTCGTACTCTTAAAAACATTTTCAACAATTTGAACTAACAAGAAAAACTAGACAAATTGTAAGAGAAGCAAGGTTTCTACGAACCTTATGGTGAGAATTGCATGTATGATTTGTTATGTGACTGCAATCGTAGGATTAATTCATTCAACAGAATAATTCAGTTATAATATACCTTGTTCTGTGTGGAACGAAAGCGGACCACTACATATATACCTTGTAAAAAAATATGTCATTTGACGGTAATAATATTGGGAACTGTATGACTGCGAGAATGTATGTGGTGCATGGTATCAAGGAGATTTCAGTTATGATGGAAATCAATTTGAATGTGTGTGTAGAATCATATCGAAAGAAGTGATAGGGATTTTGACCAACCGACGATGCCTAGTGTATGTCATGGATGTGGACAATTTTGGCATGCATTAATGGCCCATGCCTTGAATTTCAATTTGTGTCCACGCTTGATTTGTTTCCATCAAACAATATCTTTTTGTATCAAACTTATAACTTAATAGATATATAGGATATATAATCTCCTCTATGTTCTTTAAAGTAAAAAAGTAGATTATATCTATATTTAACCTTCATCTCATAGTTATAAAATTGTATCGATAACGCCTGTAGATTTTTTTTAGGATAACAATCGTTCACTTTCACACTTCAATTTCCTCGTCATTTCATTGTCTCTCCTTTTTCGCCGACATTTCCTAACACTTTACAGAGATAAAAAAAAAAAACTCATTGAATACTATAAGAAGACTTTTATGATTATATGTAAATGTGGCCATTCTAATTTGAGATAGATGATAGATAACTCATACCTCAAGCTCTTACATTTTGAATTTCTTCATACATACTTCACAAAAGTATAAACATATTTCATTTCTTATCTTATCTAATTAGATATTTAGATTGTCGAAGTAGAGGTGTAACACTTACAATTGTAGAAAGGAAATCCACAATACCTTTTTTTTCCACCATGAATTCTTTACAACTACAAAATAATTAGAAATTATAAGAACAACATTTTCGTTGGAATATATAAACATTTCTTGAGAAAAACTCAGCATAGACATGTAAACTGATTCTACCCCTCTTTCTTCAATATCGACTGCTCTGAATCAGGGTTTCAGACTACCTCTAGTTTTAAATTATTGTTCTCTAGTTCCAAAGTCCTCCTCCAATAAATCCTTTTAAGGTTTATTTTTAACTTTTATGGATTTTAATGCCTTAGGGAACTACTCTAGAACTCATTGGAGTATTTTTCTTATAACAATTTTATAACCAAAACCCTTCAATGACATATCTTATTTGTTTAGGACCTATTTTAGGACCTACAACTCAGTCATATCTTACAAAGGTGGGTTGGCCTATAGGCTGCAATATGGGAACTTAGAGCTCAGATACCATTTGCCACATACCTCCTTGACCCATTATAAACAACCACCTACAAATTCTCCAATCACTACATCTAACTTTGATTTCTTTTATATATATAGTAATTTTCACATGCATAAGTATTCAATAATTTTACACACAAAAATATCACATGAAACTATACTCTTATGCTTAAATATTTGACCACATAACATAGAGAGTAAAGCGTCAACACACAAAACATTTGATGCACTTAAATCAACTCGGATTAGTGGAAATAATGTCTCTTTGAAAATCGAGCACTGTCACCCAACCTAGAACTGACCTCATCAAGTTCACCCCCAAGTCGAGAGTTTTTGCCATGGATCAAATGCCTCTTGTCGATCTCTGAAATGGGTATTTAATACCCTCTTTCATGATATGGTTTCCTTCAAGGACATTCCTCTTTTAGGTGGATATTTTTATCCATTTTCCTAATATTTTTTCGGAAAAGCTCGCCTTTCTCTCCCGCGAGGATTTTCCCATAAAATCTTGCCTTTCTCTCCCACAAGGCCTTTATGGTTTTCTTAAACTTAGAATCTTTATCTAGCTAAGTAACTTAATCGATAATTATCTCCCATCCATTCAGATTATCTAGAATTTGATCTAGAAGTCTTGTCATGAAATAATTATCCATTCCCACTCACCAATGGGATTTTGGCAAGAAACTCCTCTCTTTGTGTCTCATTTTCCAAGTGATTAATTTACCATTATTTATTTAATACTAAATTTTTTACTTTCATTGTTACACTTCAAACCTAACTCAGTCATAGCTTAGGTCAGACATGATAGAGGGTTACATACAATAGAGGGGTGTTATAGGTTGTTACTATTTTGATTGATCTTAGTGAAACTGAAATTTTTATTTCTCCCAATGCTTTATTAAAATGTAAATTGGTGGCAATAGAGAAAAATGATTTTCATCAGGTAGAGATGGCCTCAAGATGATCTCCAAAGATTGAATGCTTAGTGCAAAAGTTCCCTTTAGACTTGGGAGTGTGTATCACACATATGAATCTTTACATGATGCCACTTTGTCATTATGATGTGATAATTGGGATAAACTGGCTTGAACCCCACTGGGTTGTGCTTAGATCTATCTTTTTTAGCGATGAGGGCCAATCTATCTTTGTCCATGGGGGAAGGAGACATATTTCTTTAATGCTTATCTCATTCCTGCAAATGAAGAAAAGTCTCAGCAAAAGATGCCAAATGTATGTTGTTATGAATTTAAATGAGGGATATCTTTCATCCTTTGAACAATATCTCGTCCTTTCAAAATTATTTGAAAGACACAAAAGATGTGTGTAATGATACATTGTGACAATTGTGAGAGTGATATAAGAAAAAATATATACTATATAATTTCAACAAAATAGGGTAATTATAATAGAGAATTACAACATAAATTTGATAAATAATATATAGTAGTGATGCAAGGGAGATGTGGCGATATTGGTGGTCCCTATGAGCCAACTACACCAACTATGTTAAGGATCCAAACTAGGTGCAAAGTATGCAATGACATCGTATGTAGAGAAAAAACAACATAATAAATCATATTGACTTAATCCCAAATGAATTACATATCAATTAGTGAAAGTGAACACCAATAATGCTTTGATCTATGTCCTAACCTCTGCCTACCTCTCAGAAGATGCAAATAGGGTCGCATTTTATATTATTACAAGGGAAAATGGAGTGACTAAGTGAATCGAAAGGATCTTTTGTCTCACTCATCAATTACAATACTAATCTCACCATAAGCCAGTTCAAGGACATAAATGTGTATGTCTTATCTAATTGAAGACAACAATACCATTTTTTCCAATTGGAAACTCGTACTACATTAATGTTTTAACAAATCAATCAGTTCAATACTGACAACTACACTTCATCACAAACTTGAATTTTTGATCAACATGAGTTTGACTGGTGGTAATTGCATTGCGTAGTCACCCCTGACCTGATCTAATGGGCACCAGAGCATAATGGTGGTTTGTGGAAAAAAAACCATTTTTTCCATTTGTACACAGGAGAAGTGGAACGATCAACAATTTCAAGGTTAGTTTCAAGAACCCATGGAGATAACCGGATCAACACAATCACTAATAACATAAAATATCAAATTGTGTCTCGTACTCATGCTAGAACATTACAATAAATATATAATGCCAACAAACTACCTTTTAGGTCTTTTTTTTGTCACTTTTTGTGGAATATGAATGAGGGTTTGAAATTGCTTGGTCAAATTGAGAATTATATGAGTCCAAAAAGAGGAAAGACTAGGAAAAAACCATGTAAAATTTTCGCCCAAAAAGGATAATTCCTTAGTGTGCGGTTTTCAAGAGCAAATTCCTCCCAACATTCAAGAATAAATTTGACTAGTGGAGGAGGAATTTCACCAACAAAGGCACAAAGTCATGGATTTAGATGCCATGTCAAGAGTCACTCCATGGGTACCATGTATATGAAATTCTCAGGGGAGGTATAATCAATTCCTTCATAAAGTTGACCTATTCTAGAATGTGAATTTTCTGCTTGGTAAGGTTATGGAAAATTGGCATCAAACTTAGGTTAATATAATGTATAAGTTGCACAAGCTGAAGAGACTTATGCTAGACTTTGAAGGAAGGCTGGAAATATTGGAGATTGGATCACCACCAAAATCTCCAATTACACCACTATGCAAGGTTCAAAAGATGCCTACTAATCTAGACACCTTTTTATCCTCTTGAGGTGCAAGTTCCCATTTGATATTATTGGTTAGTTTTTGGATTTATATGCTCTTTCTTTGTGGCTGTCTCCACACCATTTGAGTTGTTATGTTTAATAACTTTAGCTAGTTATATTAAACTAATATTTCTTATTTTTTAATTGAATTTCACTACCAATTTCCTTATTTATGGGGTAACAAACTCTCTAAATACATTTTGTTATTTTGAACTTTGTACTTTATTGTTTATAATCTAAATTCAAAAGTGGAAAGCTAGAAATAAATAATGTCACAAATATGTTATGGATATTTTAAAATCTAATAAACCAGCGAACTTAAAAAAAAAAATCTTAATATAAATAAATAAATAAATATATAGATATATAATACAATATAATATTATATTATATTATATTATATTATATTATATTATATTATAGTTACTTTTGTAAATTTTAATTTTAATTTTTTTACATAATAAAAATATAAACATTATTTACATAAATAAATATCTTTTATTTGATTTCTCATTTTTTTTAATTAATTTATAAAATAAAAAAGAGTATCTTCCATTTTTATAATACAATTTCATTTTAAAAACTTTAATGTACATCTAATTATATTTTATATTAATTAAGATGGTAAGAAAGTGAGATATTAACGTGCTTGATTTGAACTCTTTGTCGATTCATCTCCCCATTATAAGGAATTATTGTCCTTTTTTATTTGATTACATTATTTGTAATATTCCAATTGATATTTGGTAAATAACTCATTTGTGGAAAATTACAAATATTTTAAAAGTTAGTAGGATAATAAATAACACCGCCACCACTTAATATTAAATTATCTATTTGTTATCAAACATATACAATAAAAGCCAAACTAGCATGTAAGTAACTATATAGGTTATCAAAATTTTAATAATTATAAAGATAAAAATAATTTTATATAGAAATACGTGAAATTTATATAAAATATGAATATTATTATTAAAAATTACTATAAATTTATCTCAATAAAACAGGAAAAATCATATCATGTAAAGTGAATCTCGAGTTAAATATAAATGTGGAATTGAAATGAATTTATGTCAAGAAAAATCAAATCATGCACATTGAATAAGGAGTGGAATATAAATGTGAAATTAAAATGAATCTGGTCTGATTCAAAATTATTGATTACAAAGGGAGGTACATTTTACAATCCAATATGACAGAGATTTGTGACTTTTACAGTGTTGAACTTCAAATTGACATGTTTCACTTCCAAAATAAAACAAAAAAAAATGTCTACTATAATAGAAAAACAAAAATTAATATATACATTTGGTTATATTAAATTAAAAGTATTATAGAATATCAATCATCCAACTTTCACTATGCTCGCTTAGTTAGTTATGGTAAAAGTAGTTTACTTTCACTTTCAACCTTAAAAAAAATATTTCAATATATATATCAAGCAACATAATTTTACATTAGTTAAACTCAAAGTAAAAACATTCATTTAATTGGGGTTATCTCATATGGTTGATTACAATAGCAATTATTTCCCTAAATCCCAAATGATGAGCTATGATGCCTATTATTGGAATATCTTTCTATAAATATTGTTGTATTTGTTTCGGGCTGGCCTTGTGAGCCTGAAGTGAGTATATGTTAGAAAATTATACATTACAGAAATATAAACACAAAAAGCACATAAAACAAGACAGACACATATATATGTGGTTCACCCAATTTGGGTTACGTCCACGAAGAAACATCCAGTCCTTCCTTTTATATTATGTAGCAAAATGAAGAGATACAACCTGCAACAGATCCACTGTAATTCCCTCTTCGCTCTCAATCTCCTGTCTCTTCCTCGCTCAGAATATACACTTGCATAACTGCAATATAATTCCCGAATATATAGCGAGGGGTTGCCTTCTAGGCCAAAAACCCTAAATTAAACATAACTTCTACCATAAAATTTCCACCTAATGAACGACATAGATTTGTTGGGTTGTGTTATATTCTTTCCACAACTAGCCCACGTAGTTAACCAGGGGGTTAGAGGGGGGGCAGAGCACCCCTTTCGTTGCGCCGATTGTGTAGTGAGGGGGGTCACTAGGGGTTTGAGGTGTACCCGTAAACCCACTTTATAGTGTCTGGGGTAGCACCCTAGAAAATTTTGGTTTTGGACCCTATGTTATGTTGGGCGGACCCACCTATGGTTTTGTGCATGATTTTCGCACATGTTTTTTTGGACGCGATGGTTTTCGGCCCATGGTATTGGACGTGATGGTTTTTCATTCCATGGTATTGGATGCTTTGGCATGTATAAATATGTATTATAACATTGAAAGGAACATAATGAAAAATCAAGCTGGTAGTCCCGATTTTGGGATCCAGGGGAAATCTCTGTGTATATGTGTTTTATGTGTTATGCTCTCACATTGTTTATTTTCTATGTTTTAGAATTTGTATGCACGTAATTTTGTACGGGGTTAAAACCTACATTTGGAATCGGAGCAGATTTGGCTTCAAGGGGACGCCTTTATTGCTGAGGGGTTTCGCTCGGGCCTATGGTAGACCCTGTTCAGTGGGAGATCTACAAGATCGATTCTAGTGGTGAAAGAAGATGGCGAGTAGTGGAAAGATAGAGATCTAGAAATTTACTGGTCAGAGTTTTTAGTTGTGGAAACTCAAGATGGAAGATCTGTTGGTGGATAAAGATCAGTGGATCGCAGTAGATCCAGATACTAAACCAACGGGAGTGTCCGATGAAGAATGAAAGAAGTCGGATCGGAAGGCAAAGAGCACAATATGATTGTTTGTCTCAGATTCAATATTGCTGAATGTATTAGGGGAAGCTACAGTGAAGGCTTTGTGGGACAAGTTAGGGACTTTTTACCAATCTTAGTCTCTGGTGAATAAACTGTTCGTGTGGAAAAAGTTTTATAACCTGAGGATGAAATATGGAGACTCAGTGACAGAGCATATAAACACTTTTAATACTGTGGTAATTCAGTTAGCATCTGTTGATATTAAAATTTCAGAGGAAGATAAGTGCATCAGTTTGTTGTGTTCTCTACCAGATTAATGGGATAGTCTAGTTATTGCAATAGGTAGCGATGCAACTGCCTTGTAGTTTAATGAAATAGTCTCAGCCTTGTTGATGGAGGAGATGAGATGGAAAAATATGGACATCCAAAATGGTGATGCCTTGTCTGTATGAGGACAGTCCCAGAACAGAAACAAAAATAAGTCATCGAGTGGGAGATCTAAATCTCCAAGAAAACCTGTAAAGATGTTGTGCTGGAAATGTAGAAAGGAAGGCCACTTCAAAAGGGACTGTAAATCTAAAGCTCCTAACAAAGGAAAGGGATCTGATGAGGCTCCTTTTGTAGAGGCGAAAACCACTTCAGATGAAGGTGCAGATGTGTACTTGGCTTCTTCAAGTACACATGTAGATCATGAGGCATGGTTGATTGACTCAGGTGCATCCTTTCACTTCACTCCCCATAGAGAGTGGTTCTGTGAGTATGAGAAATATGATGGTGGTGATGTCTTCTTGGGTGATGACAGGAAGGCTAGAATCATTGGTCATAGAAAAGTAAAGTTGAATTTGCAAGGTGGAAGGGTTAGAACACTTCTAGGTGTTCTACATATTCCTGCATTAGCCAGAAATCTGATTTCTATAAGAAAGCTAGATGATGCAGGTGTACAAATAGTGTTCGAGAAGGATACCTAAAAAATGGTTCATGGAGCACTGGTATTGATGAGGGGAGTTCAGATTGGAACTCTGTAAAAGCTGCAAGGTAGCACTGTTATTGATGGGTGCAATAGTTCTATGGTTCTTAAAGGTGGAGCAGAAAATCTAGTGGCCTCTGGAGAGAAGACCATGTTGTGGCATCAAAGGCTTGGAGATATTGGAGAGAAGGGCCTTCGAATACTTCATGGTAAAGGTATGGTAGAAGTTATGAGTAATAGCTCTCTGGATTTTTATTTCTGTGAAAATTGTTTATATGGGAAGCAGAATCGGGTGAGTTTCCCCTCTGGTGGTAAGAGGGCGAAACATATATTAGAGCTTGTGCATAGTGATGTGTTTGGACTTGTGAAGGTTCCATCACTGGGTAAGTTTGTGTGCTATGTATCATTTATAGATGACTTCTCAAGGAATACATGGATATATTTCCTTAAGAAGAAATTTGAAGTCTTTAATAGGTTTAAAGAATTTAAGGCTCTAGTGGAAAACCAGATAGAGAAGAAGATAAAGGTGCTGAGGAAAAATAATGGTGGAGAGTTTTGCAATAAGGAATTTGAAGAATTCTGCAACAAGTGTGGTATAGCACGGCAAAAGACTACTCCATATACACCTCAGCAAAATGGAGTTGCAGAAAGAATGAACAAGATGTTGATGGAAAGGGCAAGAAGCATGCTCAATGGTGCCAAGTTAGGATAGGAATTCTGGGCAGAGGCAGTGGATACTGCATGTTACCTGGTCAATAGGTCACCTTCATTAGTGTTGGAGGATAAGACTCCACAAGAGGTATGGACTGGTAAGAAACCCTCTCTTTCACATCTGAGGGTATTTGGATGTGATGCATATGTACATGTTCCAAAGGAGAAACGAACCAAGTTGGATAGTGAATCTGAAAAGTACATCTTTATAGGGTATAAGCATGGTTTAAAGCGTTATAAGATTTTGAATCCAGTCACAGAGAAGGTTGTGTACAGTCGAGATGTGGTCTTCAGAGAGGTAAAAGTTGTTATTAAACATGAAGGCCAGCCAAAGGAACTTGAGAAGATAGAATTTGAGCTAAAGGAGGAAGAATTAGACTCTACAACAGAGGAGGAATTAGAAGATGAAGAGCCACAAACTCCGGCTGTGAGAAGATCAGTTCGAGAAAGAAGGCAGCCAGAAAGGTATAGCCCATCTACTTTCTGTTCAAATTTTTCTTTGTCTGTTACTGATGATGATCCCAGAACTGTGAAGGAAGCAGTGGATTCAGAGGACGGAAAGCTATGGAAAGAGGCCATGGTTGATGAAATGGCATCTTTGCACAAAAATGAGGTTTGGGATCTGGTGGAGTTGCCGACTGGAAGGAAACCCATTGGCAGCAAATGGGTGTTGAAAAAGAAGACAAATTCTGAAGGAAAAGTGGAGAAATACAAAGCTCGGTTGGTAGAAAAAGGTTATTCCCAGGTGTCGGGAATTGATTTTGGTGATATTCTTTCTCATGTTTCCAAGGTAACTTCTATTAGATTACTTTTATCTATTGCTGCTACTACTTTTGATCTTGAGGTAGAACAGATGGATGTGAAAACAACATTTCTTCATGGGGATCTGGAATAGGAGACCTACATGAAGCAACCAGAAGGCTTTGTGATGAAGGGTAAGAAAGAACTGATGTGTGAGTTAAAGAATTCTCTGTATGGGTTAAAACAGTCAGCAAGGATGTGGTATTAGAAATTTGATACATTTATACGGGGACTTGGCTTCACCAGAAGCAAAGTAGATCACTGTGTGTATTTTAAATTAATTGGTTACCATGTTATTTATCTGGTCTTGTATGTGGATGATATGTTATTGGTTGGAAATGACAAAGAAATTATCCAGAATTTGAAGAGCCAATTGTCCTCCAAATTCGACATGAAAGATCTTGGTGCTGCAAACTATATTTTGGGCATGGAAATTAGAAGAGATTGAACAAAGAGGAAGCTCTGGTTAAACAAGAGGAAGTATGTCGAGACAATACGGCAGAGGTTTAATATGCAGGATAGTAAACTTTTGAAGGCTCCTACTCCTGTAGGTGTGAGGTTATTTGCTGAACAGTGTCCCAAGACACAAGAAGAGGAAGAAGACATGTCCCGTGTTCCATATGCAAGTGCAGTCGGTAGCCTCATGTATGCAATGGTGTGTACTAGACCATACATTGCACATGCAGTGGGAGTGTTGAGCAGGTTTATGTCAAAACAAGGGAAGGAGCACTAGACAACAGTGAAGCAGGTTTTTAGGTATTTGTGTGGCACTAGTGATTATGGTTTGTGCTACCAAGGAAGACCAGGATTGGACAGAGTGTTGGATATTCATGGCTTTTTTGATGCAGACTAGACTGGAGATCTGGATCAGAGAAGATGTACAAGTGGGTATGTGTTTAACCTAATTGGAGGTGCAGTCAATTGGATGAGTAAGAAATAATCTGTAGTGGGACTATAAACTACAGAGGTAGAATACATGGCAGCCACTCATGCAAGCGAGGAAGCAGTTTGGTTGTAGAGATTGTGTTCAAGTATGGGGTTAGTACAGGAAGCTATAAGGATAGACTGTGACAACCAAAGTGCAATTTTCTTGGCAGAGAACCCCGCGTATCTTTCAAAGACAAAGCACATTAATGTTCAGTATCACTTTTTCAGGGATATGATAGAAGACAAAAAGGTGTTGCTGGTAAACGTGGACACTTTGAAGAATATTGCAGATGCATTGACAAAATATGTGAGCTCTGAGAAGTTCTCTTGGTGTAGAGAAACAATGGGCATTTCAGGGTTAGAAAAATGACTAAGCTCTCTTGTGGCCCCCTATGGAAAGAAAACAACAAGTGGGAGAATGTTGGGTTGTGTTATATTCTTTCCACGACTAGCCCACGTAGTTAACCACGGGGTTAGAGGGAGGGCAGAGCACCCCCTTTGTTACGCTGATTGTGTAGCGAGGGGAGGTCACTAGGGGTTTGAGGTGTACCCGTAACCCCACTTTATGTAGTTTGGGGCAGCGCCCCGAAAATTTTGGTTTTGGACCCTATGTTAGGTTGGGCGGACCCACCTATGGTTTTGTGCATGATTTTCGCACATGTTTTTTTGGACGCGATGGTTTTTGGTCCATGGTATTGGATTCTTCAACATGTATAAATATGTATTATAACATTGAAAGGAACGTAACGAAAAATCAAGCTGGTTGTCCCGGTTTTGGGATCCGAGGGAAAATCTCTGTGTATATGTGTTTTATGTCTTATGCTCTCACATTGTTTATTTTCTGTGTTTTAGAATTCGTATGTAGGTAATTTCTATACAGGGTTAAAACCTACAAGATTTACTACGAAATTACAACATTTTACAAGGAATTCTTACATCTATTTTTAGCTTCGGGGGCACTACCCCCGATCCCCTTAGTGGCACGAAAAGATGGGTGGCGTTGCCGCCCCATTATGAACCGGGGTCCAATGTGACAAAACCTTTGAATAAAGAAGAAAATCAGGCTCCACACCCAACAATATACTTATAAGTTGGCCTGACTCTCTTGTAGTTTTTAAAAATATTTCAATATAAGAATTAAATAAATTATTTGAACATCCATATTAACAATGTACACATATTTCAATTCACTAAAGAAAAAGGAAGTGATTGAAACTAAAAAAATTCAACTACTTAATAGGATATGGATAATTCACTCAATCATTGATATAAAATTCATATGTAATATTTAAGTAGGAATAAGAATAATAATAATTCAATGTAGGTTATAAATAAAAATTCCAATATGAAAGGATAGACCTAAGACTTTTGTGATCCATAATTTACAGAGCAATCTTCTGGATTAATCACATTGAAGGATTGGGTCGACGTTTTGAACCAACTAATGTGGTTCATCCTTGTCCTGAGGATGAACCACATTAGTTGGTTTGAAACGTCAGCCCAATCCTTTCCAATCCTTTCAACGTGATTAATCTGGAAGACTCCTCTCTAAATGAAAGGTTAAGTTACATTAATATTTATTTAAAATTCACATGAATAAGAATAAGAATAAATAAATAAGGCATTGTAAGTTATAAATACAAATTTCAATATGAAAAGTTAAGTTATATTAATATTTATTTAAAAATGTATCAATGAAAAGAAAAACATTTTTATTATAAACAATGTGATTTATAAATAAAATGTTTTAATGTTTATGATAAGTGAAATATTTGAATATCAATAATGAATATATTATATATGTCTTTAAAAACAAATGTATATATTTTGAGAGAAATTGAAAAATTCAAATTTATTTAGTTATAACCTTTCAAATAGTTGTTCTATATTTTGGTATTTTATGACGAATAACTTTATATAAATTCATTTTCAAAGCCCACAAAGCGTTGTTGGAATGATATTTCTAGGTTCTATAACTTGCACCACACAAATGCAAAGAGTAATTTTCAAGATGAAAAATGCAATAATGAATATATTATATATGTCTTTAAAAACAAATGTTTATATTTTGAGAGAAATTGAAAAATTCAAATTCATTTAGTTATAACCTTTCAAATAGTTGTTCTATATTTTGATATTGTATGATGAATAACTTTATATAAATTCATTTTCAAAACCCAGAAACCGTTGTTGGAATGATATTTCTAGGTTTTATAATTTACACCAGCCAAATGCAAAGAGTAATTTTCAAGATGAAAAATGCAATTTAGATGAATGGAAACAATATGAATCTATCTTGACCATAGATGTATGAAACATAAAGAAGATAAAATGTCTAAAAGTACAAACCATTTTTCAAATTTTATGCTTTACACTAAAAATTTAATTCCTATTAATACTAACCAAATCAATGAGAAGGTGAACCTATACTAATTATTGTAATACCATTAAATAAGAAAGATGTAATATGGCAAAGTTACACGCAAAAACCATAACAAAGGTATTATTATCGAACTTTATAGTGATTGTTCTGGTACGTTCCCTTTTACTATGTTTGGAGATGTTTAACATCATTCATGATAGAGAATTTGTGCTTTTATGTGATGTCTGCAATACTGTAATGGTCGTTCAGTTGTGGAGAAGAATTTAGAAAAAATTTAGTTGGGAGTGTTGCACGAAAATCATTAATGGTCTTAATAAGATAAAATTATTTTATGAAGATATTTATATTTATTAAAACAAAAATCAAATATATATTTAAGCCAAAATAAAATAATGATAAATGATATATTTATAATATTTTAAAATAAAAAATTATAAATTTTTAGTTTTTATAAAAATACTAAAAATATCATATTATTTAATATTTACTCTATAAAAAATTTCAACACTTTTTTTTCCTTCTTAAAACAATCATTTAATTAAGTAAAAACAATCATTGAAATCAATTAAAAAAAAGCATCGTAATAATATTGAATCCTCTCCCCCATCTTCTCAAGTTCCATGAGAAAGCCACCTCCTCTTCCTTAAATGTCAAAAGTACAATGCCATCACCATATATGCATAGTGATCCAACATATTTCTATAGAGAGAAGGAACGTTTCTTTAACCCTTAGTAGAAAAGGTTCAAATTTTAAAGGATCGACTTATACAAAAGATTGTTGTTTATGAAATTTCAAGGGCCTTTTTATTTTAAATATTATGTTATGTTTGAAAGAATATGATTTCTAAGTAGAGGATCCTATTTTATGAATGGTGCTTCGCTTCACCATTTCCTTTTCAAGTCACGGAATTTTCATTTTTACTCTCACAGATAATGAGGATTTTATCTTACGTTAAATTAATTAATTAATTAATTTTATATATCTATATTTATATATTTATATATTTATTTATTTATTGAATTATAAAAAATATGATGAAATATTATTTAGTGATAATATTTTTGTTAGTTAAATTTGATTTAATGAAAGAGTTAAGATTGTTAGTTTAATAATAGTGGTATTGAGCAGCCAGTATTAGTGACACCAAGATACTCTTAAGAATTTGAAGAAATATTAGTCATTGATAATAATTTTGTTAGGTAAATTTGATTTAATGAAAGAGTTAAGATTGTTAGTTCAATAATAGTGGTATTGAGCAGCAGGTATTAGCGACCCCATGATATTAGATATAGTTAAAAAAATTAAAATCTTTTTGGATTGTTCATTATATTCTGGTATAGTTGAGGTGAAAGCTCACTTGGTGTGGATTGGTCGGGGTTTTGGTGGAGGCTAAGGCTTTGGTAGGCTTGACTACATTTAAGTCAAGGTATTTGCTACTTTGAAGCCATAAGTTATTAGATCTATTTTTTGCTACATTTTTCTATGTTGGAGTTTTCTTGCATGAATCAGGTGTTTTGTGGCTATGTGTGTAAGTGAATTTTAATTATTTTCTCCTCACATCAATTTATTTATTAACAAGAGATATGAGAGTGTGGATGGTCTCGACTTTGGCAAGGTTTGTTAACTTTAAGTCAAGGATATTCACTACTTTGAAGCCATAAGATATTAGATTTATTTTTATTTGCATTTTCCTACATTGAGGTTTTCTTGGGTGAATCATGTCTGTTGTGATTGTCTTTTTTAATTATTTTCTACTCACATAAATTTAATTATTAATAAGTTATATGAGAGTGTGGATGGCCTAGTGGATATGTACAAGATTGATTTTTTATCATTGCTTAAATGTCTAAACATGATAGATGGATATTTGTTGGTGAAATGTGATTTGAGACACATATCATGGTAGATCTCATCAAAGTTAAGGGTTGAGGTGAAAATATTAATAGTGATGGTTAACGACCCCAAAAAGGCTAGTGATATGAATGGAAATGACCATTTTAATGCCTTTTTTCATGAAGGCTCAAAATAGTTCACGAAATGATAGAAGGGGGGTCCACTCTCAAGAAATGACAGTGATATGAAGCTATCCATTGTAGTGAAGGTGCATTAGAAGATGAAGAATATCATCAGAAAATGGGACCCCTCTTGAAAAATGATGGTTACTTGAAGGTGCTCATTATAGTTATGGTGCATCGAAACTCGGTGAAGTGGGTATGTCGCTAAGGCCTCATCAAGCAGTTATCATGTTATAAAGAGACATAGTAGTGCATGAACACCCTAGGGAACTTAGTTGAAGCTACAAATCCTAGCTATAGGCATGGTGCAAACCCTAAGGCTATCGTAAGAGCCGTTATTTAGGAATAGATGTTGTAATGTAGTAGCACATGATATCATCCCTCTCATTAATATCGACATGATGGACGATCAAGTTGTGTAATGAACCACTTAAATAGGTAAAACAATGGAACTGTATTTGTACCCTAATTCGAGATCATTTTACTATAAGACTTACTAGTCAATATAGACGTAAAAATTTTAGTATAGCAATCCTCAAAATTATCTATAAACAATTCATTGAAAAAATCACCTAAATATGTAAGAAAATGATATATGTACTCGTATCTTAATTTAAAGAAAAAATGTGAAATCTCAACCTATAACATGATTAGTGAACTACATACAAGAAAAAGTATGTTAGACAATAGAATGACTAATCATTTATATATTCCTACACGTAATAATTTTTAAACACTTATATTAATAATTTTTTATTTAAACGATGTTGAAAAACACTTTGAATACTCACCTTCCATATGATTTCTAATCATGGGCCTGTGGTAGCAACATTGTCCTCTTTAAAAACAAATCCACCCATAAAGGTGGAATTTCTTGACCTTTCATATGCTTACCTAAATGTTTAAGGTGGAATTTCTTAACCTTTCATATGCTTACCTAAATGTTTAAAAAGTAGTTTAATTAGCCCCCTCGCAATACCTCTTCAAGAATTTACCATATATAAAATTTAAATAAAAATAAATATATGAATGGCTGAGATTGAATGATGTAGAATATTCTTAGTGAAATATTTAATTAAAAATAAATATATAAATAGCTGAAATTGAATGAACGAAGAATATTCATAGTCAAATGCATAATCAAATCGATTTAATTAAATATTTTTAAAACAATTCTTTGTTAAACAACCACCTGTCATTTGATGCCATCTGCTTGCCTCTACATCGCCTAACAGGCCACGTTATGCAATCAAATGGCATTGAAATTCATCAGGCATTACTACATTTAGATTCATTGGCACGCAGTGGCAGAGCTGGCTGGCCAGCGAACCGGATGTTGGGACGTTAACCCATTTGGTTTCCTTGGCACTTGGTGGGACCGCTGGCTGGCCAGCGAAGTGGAGGATCTCATAGACAAATCTCTCCTGACCTACTCTCTCACCATGATTCGTCGTCTAAAATGAAGGTGGCAAACACAGTTTTTTGTCTTATACGACGCGTCACAGCGTACAAGGTAGCAATCACATTTCCCACAATTTTTTTATTTTATTTGAAAGAATCGAACCACCTTATTTAAAAAGTTTTTCCCACAATTTTTTTTATTTTTTATTTGAAATAATCGAACCACCTTATTTAAAAAGTTTAATTCATGGGTAATGTTTGAAGATGAGGGATGTGACTCCAAAAGCCCCTCGGGGTTATGTCCGTCAGCCCTATTGGCCTATCTGGAAGGTAGAGGTCATCCTACAGCTCTGTGTTGGTAGCTTTGTGAAATGGTTTCTACCACTGATGATGCTAAGCTGGTCAGCAAAAAGGATTTCAGTGAACGAGGGTGCTGAAGATGAGGAACCTGCGAAGTTCCATTAGTTTAGATACATTGAGACTTATCCAAACGATTACCGTACAGATGATATGGGCGCTGGCATGCCCGGAGATTTTGGTGTGGCGTTTGGAGGAGATCTAAGCTGTCCATTCTTTCCTTCCTTCTCGAACGCAGAGTAGCAGAAGATTTGGTGAGTTGAAAACAACATAATATGACCATGTTTTATTAATTTTCCCAACGTTTATATCACGTAAAAAGTCAACGGCCCACCATTCCATGAGTGCATTTCTTCAAACATCTTAAAACATGAAAGCAATGGAAATATAAGGATTACTCCAAACTATTTCAAAGCCTTTCATATTTTTAGCATGGAAAAAATCCTATTAGGAAACAACCATTTAGGAATCATATTTCCTAGCTTAGATACTTATTGAAACGCTTCTATTTGTGACTTCGAATTATTGCAGGTAGTCTTGGCATTATAGAGCCATGTTCACAATCATTAGCATAACTCTGCTTTGTTTTAGCAGACGTGCCAATAACTTCCTACAAAAGACTTAGAATGGTAAAGATACTTACAACAATGCAAATTACAATGCGCTAGTCCACACACTAATAAGGATACCAGGATTTTCTCTTCTTAAATTTGCAGAGAGAGAATGCGAGTAATTGAAATGAAACCCCACCATTGAGATGCAAATAACAAGAAGTATATGTAATATCTGATTAAAATATGTTATTGCAGCATGATAGCTGCAGTTTGCTTTGTACTTCTAGAGTGTGGATTTGCTGGGATTGTTGCATCTACCGAGTTACTATTGTTTAAGGCAATTCATATCAATAAGGCAACTCATGATATGTGTACCCCTCAGCCTTTGAATCCTTAGTTTTTAATATTTATCGATCACTTTAACTCTCCATTTGTAGTTTGTTTGTTTGGATAAATGGATGGTGAAGGATGGCTTGCAAATGAATAGATAATTTGGTAATTTGAGCACGTTAAAAACAAATGAAATAAGAAAATAGAAATTGAGTTAGACAAATTAACACAAGGAATTACGTGGTAAAACCCTGACAGTGTGTCAAGGAAACCTCCACGAGGCAAGGGATTTGAAATCTTATTGCTAAAAATGATTCTCCAAGTTACATCCAACCATTCGGACAATCATGAATTAATATGAGCTACTTCGTTACATAATTTCCATTCGTTATAAAAAGTCACAGTACAGTGAACTAAACTTGTTTAGATAATTATTATTTACATTAATTGTTGTCATCTTTTGTAACAATCTTCACCCTAACAACAATTTTCCTAATACATTTCCCATGCCCATTCATCATCTATTCTAAAAGCCAAGAGAATCCAAACAGCACTGCAACTTCTCTATTGTCACTAGCTTCGTGAATATGTTTGCACGATTCTCCTTTGTATGGACCTTCTCGAGAGCTACTTTGCGCCATCGATCACATGTCTCACAAAATTATACCTAACATCAATGCGATTTGTCTTGATGTGATAAGGTGGATTTGTAGCCAAATGAATAGCACTCTGACTGTCACATACTACATTCACTTTCTCTTGCATCCTTCCATTCTCATCAAGTAGACCTTTAAACCAGATTGTCTCTTTACATGCATCTGAAGAAACTATATACTCTTCTTCAGTACTAGACAAAGAATTTGTTTCTTGATGCTTTGACATCCGGCTAATTTCTCCATCTGCAAGAGTACAAACTTATCCTATACTAGATCTCCACTTGTCCAAATCACTTGCATAATCAAGATCCATATATCCGCCGACTGAACCTTCACTACCATTAAAGATTATGTAATGGTCACTTCTGCCTCTCAAATACTAAAGAAACCATTTCATTGCTCACTAGTGTTCTTCTCTTGGATTTTCCATGAACTAGATGGCAACTCCAACTACATGTGAAATGTCAAGTTTTGTAGATACCATCATATACATTAAGTTTCCTTCCGTATTTGCATATGGTACACAAGAAATATACTTCTTTTCTTTATAATTTCTAGGACTCAAAACTGAAGAAAGCTTAAAATGGGAAGTTAATCGACTAGTAAAAGGTTTCACATTTTTCATACCAAACTTTTCAAGTACTTTCTCTACATACTTATGCTCGGATAACCAAGGCTTTCCATTTTTTATAGCTTTGTGTATATCCATGCCCAAGATATGTTTTGTCGCTCCAAGATCCTTCATATCAAACATCCTAGAAAATTGAGAATTTAACTTGTTGATCTCTCCCATGATTATTCTTGCAATAAGCATATCGTCAAAATATAAGACCAAGATAATGAATATGCCATTGAAACTTTTAAAGTACACAAAACGATCATATTCACTTCTAGTAAATTTATAGCTCACCATGGAGTCAAACTTCTTGTACAATTTCCCTCAAGACTGCCTCAACCATACACTGATTTCCTGAGCTTTCAAACTAATATTCTGTTGCGACCTTATACAAAACCTTCTTGTTGTTCCATATAAATATCTTCATCCAAATCCCCATAAATAAAATTTGTTTTAACATCTAATTATTCTAACTCAAGAAATGCAGTTAGTGTTAACATAGTTCGAATAGAAACAAGTTTTACGACTCGTGAAAGAATCTCATGAAAGTCAATACCTTCAACCTGAGAATAACCTTTTTCTACCATCCTTACCTTATACCTTTCAATACTTTCAGTAAAATTTCGCTTCACTTTGATGACACATTTTCATCTGACAACACTTCTCCCTTCAAGAAGTTCTACAAGATCCCAGGTTTTGTTCTTGGCTAAGGAATCCATTTCTTCATCCATAGCCCTTTTCCACTTTTCTCTATATGTATCATCCACTATTTCGTGATAACAAGAAGTTTCCCCGTATTCAGTAACCTATGAAATAGATGAAGCAAACTATTCATGCCTTTTGGGTGTTTTTCTTTCCCTTGTAGACCTCCTTAGAGCAACTGGTTGTTGAATTGGTTCATGAACATCTACAGTTTCCTTTGCATATTTTTCACCTTTTTCTTCGAAAGTTTCTCCTTGCTTTTGACTTTTCGAAAAAAGGTCTAGCCTCCAACTAAATTTATTGATTCGGCATTACTTGTTCCTGTTCAAATTTTACAACATCTAATTTTGGAAGAGAGGATTCATCAAAGGTTACATCTCTACTAATGACTATTTTTTGTGAAGAAGGATCCCACAACCTGTATCCTTTCACCGCATAGCCATACCCAACAAAGACATAACATTTTGCTTTTGGGTTTAACTTTGAATGTTGATTCTCTGGAATAAGAGCATAGGCATCACAACCAAAAATTCTTAAATGTGAATAATCACAAGAATGACCTGACTAACCTTCTTCATGAATTTCACAATTAATGGAAATTGAAGGTGATTTGTTTACCAAATAACAGGTAGTAGATATTGCAGCTTCCAAAAATTCATTTTGCAGGTTAATATTGTTTATCATGCTTCTAGGTTTTTCCACAAGACTTTGATTCATACGTTCAGCAACACCATTTTGCTGAGTATAAACAACAATTTTATATCTAAAAATTTCTTCATCGTTGTAATATTGTTCAAATTCTAAGGGAGTAAATTCACCACCATTGTCAGTTCTTAAAAATTTAATTGATTTTCCCTTTTCTTTTCCACCTTAGCTTTAAATTGTTTAAAAACATTAAATAGTTCATATTTTGTTTTCAGCATATAGACCTAAACTTTCCTGGAGAAATCATCAATAAATGTTACAAAGTATAATGAATCTCCATAAGATAGAATAGGAGATGGTCCCCAAAGATCAAAATGAATATAGTCCAAAATTTATTTGCTACTATGACTTGTAGTTTTAAATTTTTATTTACATTGTTTTCCATATACACAATGTTTACAAAAATCCAACCTCGAGGATTTGAAATTAGGGAGAAAATTGTGATTCATCAGTACCTAAATGCTCTTCTCGATCATGTGACCCAACTGTTGATGCAATAGATGAGTATCTTCTTTTGCCTTCTCAGTTAGTCACTGCTTCACTAACTTGAGTACGTCCTTTGAGTTTGTAAAGATTTTTTATTTTCGCTACTTTCATAACAACAAGAGCACCCTTTGAAACTCTCAGCACTCCATTTTTACCTGTAAACTTGTAACCTTCTTAGTCCAATACTCCCAAAGAAATAAAAATTTTCCTCAACTCGGGTACATGACTAGCATCAATCAATTTTTTAACTGTATCTTCATAAGTTTAAATTTTGACATTTCCTATCCGGACAGTCGAATAAGATACATTATTTCCCATAAACATAGAACTACCATTCACAGCTTCATATGAAGTGAACTGATTTATGTGTGAACTCATGTGATGAGAAGAGCCAGAATCTAACAACCAATTTTCATAATTCTAAGAGACATTGCAAACTGGTAAAGCTTCCTCTATCATACCTAATTCAACAGATAAAAATTCATCAATCATAACTGACTCAACTTGATTTCCTTCCTTCTTTAGGTTTTCAACATACCCCTTTCTATTCCAACAATATTTCTTGAGGTATCTTATTTTGTTGTAGTGGTAGCAATTGGCTTTACAGTTCTTGCCTTTTTATTATGATATGTAATAACTTCTTGCTTTCTCCTCTCTTTCCTTGGACCAACCTCTAACTATGATGGCTTCTCATGTAGAATTTTCAATGCTAAACTTCCTTTGTACTTCTTCAGATAACATAGCTCCCACAACAGAATCAAATTCCAAAGATTCTGTTGTACTCAAACTGTTAGAAGTCATAAAAGTGATCCCAAGACTCAGGCAAGGATCACAACAATGTAATAGCTTTATCTTCTTCGCGAAATTTGACTTCCATATCTAACAGTTGGCAAATAAGGGTATTAAAAAAATTTAAGTTTTCTATAATTTTAGTACCCTCCTTCATTTGAAGGCTATATGGTTGTCTCTTCAAATAAATTTTGTTGGTTAAATATTTTTTCATATACAGTGTTTCTAATTTTACCCACAAACCTGATGTTGAGGTTTCTTCAACAATGTTGAAGAGAAATTCATCTGCCAAGCACAACCTCACAGTACTGAGAGCTCGGGAATCCAAGTCCTCCCAATCCAAATATTTCATGCCAACAGGTTTCTCTTTAACCCCATCTAGTTCTTTGTTCAACCCTTATTGCACCAACAAGTCCCTTATTTTTAGTTTCCACATTGCAAAATCATTCTTGCTTGTGAACTTCTCCACCTCAAATTTAACATTGGTCATTTTTGCCATTTCTTAATTCTATCAAGTCCTCTATCTAGGGTTACTAAGATTCTGTTGAGTCCTCCAATTAGGGTTTTCCCTCTTCTTTGTTTTCCTTTCAACTTGGATTTTTTCTGAATTTCTTATGGTTTTAACTAGGGTTTCTTCTTTCAAAAAAAATTCAAACCCTACTACAATTTTCTTCCAATAAATTAAATAATTTTCAGAGACATTTTTATGAATCCTACTCTTCTTTTAGAAAAAACCAAATAACAACAATGTTATTAACAAAAAACTAAAATTACCTAACAACCACATGGGCTCAACTTGAATCTTGAATTCTCTCGGCTCTCATTGATTTGGATGTGCTCGACTGGTGGTTTCAACAAAACTTTTGCATGCTTTTTTCTACACAAACTTTCGGCGGCTCTTCATCGATTAGTAACTCCACAATTTATTCCAGCGGCTCTTCTCCCTCAATCGACTGACGACTCTTGCCTTGCTTTGTCTCTCCCACAACCTAAATTTCAGAGAAACAAGGTTCTCAACTCTCTGCAACAACTATTTTTCTCTAGCTCCAGACATTTTGAAACAAATTTCTTGCTGCTTCACTTGGGCTCCACACAACTAGTGTTTGTTCAACTTCAATGGACAGGGTTCGCTTTAGCATCAATTGATAGCAGTTAGTCTACTCCTCTATGTAGGCAGCAACTTCAAATTTCCTCTACACATGTGGCTTTGAATTTCTGCACAAATTTTCTTAGAGGTGGATGTCAGGCAAATCCATCTCACGAATGAGGAAAAAAAGGTTGTGGTTTTGTGGTCTCCTGGAACGATGGCAGAAAAGAAATGGTTTCGACTCTAAACTTTTGTGTTCAGATAAGTTCACATCTTTGCTCACAATTTAAAAAAAAATTGACTTTGTGGCCCCCGGGATCTTCTTCGACCTCTCCTTAGCTACTTCTCGCTCTGATACCACCTGTTGGTAATTTGAGCGAGTTAAAAACAAATGAAATAAGAAATAAATGTAGGACAAACTTAGAAACTGAATCACACAAATTAACAAAAGGAGTTACATGGTAAAACCTTGACAGTGTGTCAAGGAATCCCCCACGGGACAAGGGATTGGAAATCTTATTACTCAAAATTATTCTCCAAGTTACATCCAATCTCTCAAGTAATCACCAATTCACATAGGCTACTTCGTTACATAACTTCATTTTCTTATAAAAACTAACTAAACGGTAATGTATATTTATCCAAATAATTATTATTTACATTATTGTTGTCATATTTTTTAATTGGTAATTCCCATGTAGATAATTCATTGAATTGTGCTCTTGGGTAGTTTCCATAGAATTTACCTAATATCAATGGTTCATAATCACTTGTGGGAAGAATTCTTCGAATTGCGTTTTGGGGAGATTTGATTGAATTGTGGTTTAATATTGTGCTCATTGTACACCATCTAAAGGTCATAATGTTGTTGAGAAAATTAAGAATTAGGCACATCAAAGAATGGGTAATCACATTTTATAATAGAAATAGCCTTTATTTTGTACTATTGTCGCATTTCAAATGGAAATGTGGTTAAATTAGATGGATACTCAAATAGACTCTATTTTATACTATTATCAAATTTCAAATGGAAATGTGGTCAAATTAGATGGATACTATGTTTCAAATGGATATCATATGTGTATTAATTCATTCACTATAGGGCTTGTAAAGAACCATTTACCGGCATTAAAGTTATACCAAAAGATAATTTACATATAGATAGCCAAAGTTGAATGTCATATCAATTGCGGAAATTCTTTGAACTCTTGTAGATTAGATGTTAAAAATATTTAATAACATCATTCATATATATTAGGTTGAGAAAAATAGTTGCATAATATATTATAAAATTTTCGTAATGTATATTTTAAAAAATATTTAATAACATTATTCATTGTTGAGTTGAGGTCTCTGTGATTCATATTAGTATTGAGAAGATTTTTTGGCGAAAATCATATCATAATTCATTTGTCGACATGTTTCGAACCAACAAGTGTGGTTCATCTTCATGACAAGTTGAGGAACTAGACCATGGCAACAGTTTAAATAGAGAGAGAATATCATTCAACGGTTATCATTAAATATAAACAATTAAATTTAATGAAATGTAGTAATAAATTTAACAAAACTAACTTTTGAATTAATTGAATTTCCCCTATCCCTATCCCTCGGTCTACTACAGTTTGATGGTCAATTATAACCGTTTCCTAATCGAAGATAAACGTTGGCTGATCTGCTCTCTCTATTTAAACTGTCGCCATCGTCTGGTTATTCAACTTGTCTTGACGATGAACCACACTTGTTAATTCGAAACGCGTTGACAAATGAACTATGATGTAAACATCATTCATATATATCAGATTTAATAAAATAGTTACAATGTACATCATTATAATAATAAGGTTAGGATACTTTTTATGATTCCATAGCCTTTATTTTATGAAGTGTTAAATATATACATAATATCAAATTACATATAGATTTATTATCATAAATATAATCAATTTAACATTTAATGAAGTTTATTAATATTCATTTATGATCATATTAATATAAATTAATAAAATTTATTAAAAAGATTTAAATATTATTAATTATTTATAAGATTTACTAATAATAATAATATTGAGTTGTATTAATAATTTCGAAATTTTCTAAGAGTTGTATTAATAATTTCGAAATTTTCTAAGTTTAACGTTGTTAATATATTAAATTTATTAAGTATTTATAAGGTGTATTAATAAGTATAAGAATAATATTAATATTTTTTCAACGGTATGGACATTTTCATATTTAAATTTATTAATAAGGTTTTTGTAAGATAATAAAATATTATGATTCATAAGATAAATAAAATAAGGTTTATAAGATAATATTATATTATATTAAGATTTATTAATAAAGTTTAAATCAATTCTATAAATAATTTTAATATATTTATAATATCATTTAAACTTTAATTACTTTATAAGAATACATTAATAATTATACATTTATCTATACATTAATATATAAGCATTATGTTTAACATGTAAATAGTTAATAATGAATGTTATGATCAATATATTTGTAGTTAAGTTTTAAAAATAATGTCCGTAATCATAGACATTAATATAGTCATTAACATTAATAACTTTAGCTAATATTTTAATATTAATAATTTAATATGAATTTAATATTATTTAATATTTAAGGTTTTATTAACATTTAAGTTTTAATATAAGTTTTATAACATTTTTCACTAATGTAACCATGCTCAACCATGCTCAATCTTAGTCAACATCATCCCATAGTTTATATAGTCAACTATAGTCTATTTAATATTTAATTTTTCTCAATATTTGATTTTTAATATAATTTCTTTCTTCAACAATGAAAGCATAATAAACCATGGTAAAGACATATCAAGTAGGGTCAACCATGGTAAACCATGTCACCATTGCAATCCATGGCTAACATGATTAACATGACCAACCATGTTCATCTATATTTAAGCATTGACAACGATTTTTCAATCTATACATGCCAATTTCCGTTGACTATTATTGACATGGTCAACCATAACCAACGTGGAAATCACAGTCAGTCATAGTCAATATGACAACCATGGTGAAGCATAGTTACCATGGGAATCATGGTCCATCTGCAGGTGACCTATAATGAACCATAGTGTACTATATTGAACCATAGTAGCTGGTTATAATTGACCATGGAGGCATATAGTTGATGGTTACAGTTAACCACAATCAAACAATAGATAATCATGAACAACTATCATCACAATAATAAGAATAGTCAAACTATGGTCAACTATAGAGAACTAATAGTCAAAATATGGTAAATTATATTCAACTCGTGCCCAAACCATGGTCAGCTATAATCAATCATACTCAACTGTCGTTGGACATAGCCAATCCATTGTGAAATGATGGTCAACCATAGTTAAACGGTGATCAACCATAGAAAAACCATGATGCACCACAATCATACAATCATTAACCATCGTCATTCATAGTCAACTATCTTTAAACATGCTGAACATGGATAACTATCGTCAATCGTGGCCAACCATAGTCAAACAATTGTTAACCATAGTCATTAATAGTCAAAACATAGGGTCGACATGGAAAATCATAGTTAACCATAGTTAAACAACCATGAACAATAGTCAAAATATAGTTAGTGATGTTTAACATTAGTCACGCATGGTCAACCATAGTCTAGTCATGTTTAACCATAGAAAACTATGGTTAACCATGGTTAAATTGGGAAAACCATGTTCACTCGTCGCAAAGTTGGTCATGTAATGTTTACCCATGGTTAAGAGTAATATTATTAATATTATTAATAATATAGTCAACCTTGATATTAATATTATATTATTAAACAATTCCAAACCTTACTATCAATGGCTAAGGTTGATTATGCTTGTGCCACATAATAGTATTATTTAATGTGGTTGTATAAAAGAAATTATGTCAAATAGTTATGAAGATAAATACTTTAATAATGTGATGAAAAAAATATCATCCCACTGAGACAAACAGACTAATGTTACAAACAAGTCAACCTCACATCGTGACAAATATTTTGTTACATCGGAATGGTATAGAAATTTATCGAACGCTGCAATGGAACAAACATTCTCGCAATGTTACATTACATTGAAATTTATGCAACTTTGTAATCCAACTTTGTAATGCAACATTACACAATTAGCCAACCACATTTACTAATGTGGTTGAGTATGTTTGACTATGTTTAACAGTCAACATTCTTCATCTTTGGCCAAATATAATCACTTATTAATATTATTGAGTAATATTAATACTCAAACATACTCAACCACATTAGTCAATGTTAGGGTCCCACCCTAACCCCCTTATTTATGTCATGGGATCACGTCATAGTCAAGAGTCAATAAAGCCCATATTAATATTTGTAAGTGGTTAACCCGCAATTAATGACGGGACCACAGTTAGTTGCAAATGGGCGGTAGTATTAGATAGATGGTATTAATAAAACCCACGGTATTGGCCCGTGGTATTGCATGTATGAGTCATATATAAAGGTTATAGACTCCCTGCGAGGAGTATCGTGTCTTGTTTTTGTAATCGAGCTCTGCTCTATTGGAGGTTTCCCCCTCGAAGAGGCATGTGAACATTTCTCTTTGAATAATAAAATCATTGCTATTCTGTGTTCTGGGTATCTTTTCTTCGCATATTCTATGTTCTGGGTATCTTTCTGTGTTTGGGTATTACTTTGTAGGTTAAGAGCATAACAAGTGGTATCAGAGCACTTTCCAGGGCTCTGTGGGATCTCCAATTTTTAGCAAAATTTTTTTGGCTAGAGACGTGTTCCGGCATCTTTAAACCACGGGATCTGTCGTTAAGCGCATAAACCTGCGGATTTGGGGAGGCATGCACGCAGGAAATACAAGAGGTGGTCACGTCTGTTGGACTCCCTTGTAACCCCTGTGGGTACCCCTTCGAGTAGTAGCGCATTAGACAGAACCACGCACGGACTATCTTCCACGTACCCTCTGGGTATATAGGAAGCCCCCTAGCTACCTTGAAACCTCGCCATAGATAAACCTTCGGCCATCTTGTGGCTACAGTACACCGAGAACAGCACTCGGAGAGATTACTCGCCCGTACGATAGGGTAGTCGGGTTGTACGGCTAAGGGTACGGTCGATCCTCCTTAGTTAGAGCCCTAAAACATTGGGCCGAGTACTACTGTCAAACCCTTATGTATATTGCGATCTGTAGCACCTGACACTCCTCAAGACCATAGTTCCCTTTCTATCGGGGGATCACACATCATCTATTCCAGATCAGCAAGTGCAGCAGCAGCAGACATCAGTCCCGCAGCTCCATCAGATCAGCAACAACAGTTGTCCCACCATTCAGATCTCTCAGATCCACCAGATCGGAGTAGTTGTGAAGGGTTCCTGTATCTGGATATAATTTTCGCAGGACTTTTGGCGGCATTGACATTTTGAGGATTTGGCGACTGCAGTATTGATCAGGAAGGAGTAAAACTTCGTTAGGAGTTTTCCAAAAAAAAAAGAGTTTGAGATCTTCCGGGGCGCTTATTGGTGACCTAGCCCATCAGAATCAGGACGACGAGCTGAGCAAGGTGGTACCATTCAATTTCTTAGAAAAAAAATTTAGGCGGTCCCAATTTTTCATCAGGTTGGTGTATGGTAGAAACTCGCGCTCAAGCGATGGCCAATGAAAGGATGGACAAAATTTAAGACCAGGTGAACTCCATCCAATTTTCGGTGAACGAAATACAACATGAGATTAAAGGAATAAGTATCTAGATACAGAAAGCACTCTCGAAGGGCAAGGAGCCAGCCCACGAGGAGGCGAATAATCGCCATGAATACCATGAGGGTGAGTCTAGCCACTCTCCCCACGTCTGGCAGACCCATCCACCACCCAGTCAGCGACCTCCCAAGTTGGATATGCATAAATTTGACGGTTCTCACACGTCCGCATGGCTAGCACAAATGGAGCAGTATTTCCAATTGAATCATATCATAGATGAGGGGACTAAGCTTATGGTGGGCACCATGTACTTGGAAAATGAACGATGGCAATGGGGGGAATGGCATCAGCGTTGCAATGGACATTTTCAAAATTGGGCCCAATTGGCCAAAGCTCTTCGAAATCGCTTTGAACAGGAAGACTCTTTTTTGGGGTGTCTCACTAAGCTCCGACAGACGGGTACAGTGGATGAATATATTACCGCTTTTGAAGCCTTAGCCTTCCGCACTAAGGGTCTCACAGATGAGTTCTACATGGAATGCTTTATCAGCGGTCTGAAAGAAGCCATCAAAGCTCAGGTTCTAATCCACCACCCTCCCACTTGGACAGAGGCTTGCCAGGTAGCTCGTAAGGTGGAACGTGCATTAACAGCCCAATCCAACCACCTCAACTTCCCCGCTAAAGGTCGTCCCCCACAGGCTCCCAACACGACTCAGACACTTAAGATTCAAAAGGTGTCACCTGCGGAAATGGCCGAAAGAAGGAAGCAAGGACTATGTTACTACTGTGATGAAAAATATTCCCCGGGTCATAAATGCAAGGAGCCCAAGTTCTTTCAAATAGATGCCACTGACTACAGCTCCACCGAGGAAGATCCACCACTTGAGGAACCGGAGGCGATCGAAGAAGATAACCAAAAGGAGATTGTATCTGACGAACCAATTATTTCGCTAAATGCATTGGCGGGCATTTCTTCCCCTCAAAATCTCAAAATTAGGGGTTTTCTTAAACATCACCCAGTAGTAGTCTTGATTGATAGTGGAAGTACCCATAATTTCATCCATCAAAAGATCGCTGAAGCAGCGCATTGTTTTGTCCGGGCAGTTTCTAACTTCCAAGTCCAAATTGCAGACGGGGGCACAATGAAATGTGAAGGCCGTTGTGAAAATGTCAAACTTCAAATGGGGGATTATCAGTTGAAAACCCACATGTTTGCAATACACATGGGGGGTTGCGACATTGTCCTAGGTGCGGAATGGCTCCGCACTCTGGGGCCAATCACAATGGATTTCCAGGAGTTATATATGAGTTTTAAGCAAAACAACTCCACACATACCCTCCGTGGACTACAGGCGGGAGCCCCCTCTATCATTAGCTCACATAGGATGGAAAAATTGTTAAAAAAGGGCCATCATGGAGTGGTAGCTCAATTTAATGCCATCTAGGTAGTCGAAACCATGTCTCTGCCAATTCATCCTGAGATGCAACAGATTTTAAATAAACATCAGACGGTCTTTGATAAGCCTCATGAGCTTCCACCCTCGCGAGGGGAACATGATCATAGCATCACATTGGTTCCAGGGGCCCAACCCCCAAATGTGCGGCCATACAGATATCCGTTCACCCAAAAGAATGAAATAGAAAAAATCATCAAGGAATTGTTGGAAGCAGGTGTCATTCGTCCCAACATTAGTCCTTATTCATCCCCAGTGGTCATGGTCCTCAAGAAAGATGGGGAGTGGCGGATGTGTCCCGACTTCAGGGCCCTCAATAAGTTGACAGTCAAAGATAAATTTCCCATCCTGGTGGTTGACGATTTGCTGGACGAACTCAATGGGGCTCAATTCTTCACTAAGTTGGATCTTCACTCAGGCTACCACCAAATTCGCATGAAGGAAGTCAACATTCCCAAGACGGCTTTCAGAACTCATGAAGGCCATTATGAGTTCCTGGTCATGCCATTTGGTCTCTGTAATGCCCCCTCTACTTTTCAGAGCCTTATGAATCACCTCCTCAAACCATATCTCAAAAAATTTGTCCTTGTCTTCTTCGATGACATCCTCATCTATAGTGGCACTTGGGCGGCACATCTTCAGCATGTAGATCTACTCTTGCAACTGCTCCGCCAGCATAAATTATTTGTCAAGATGTCTAAGTGTTCGTTTGGCATGGAAGAAGTTGAGTATTTGGGCCACATTGTGGGGCGTGAAGGTGTCAAGGTGGACCCCAAAAAGATCCAGGCAACGCAAGAATGGCCTCAACCTAAGACCTTGAAGAGCTTGAGAGGATTTTTGGGTCTAACAGGCTATTATCGTAAATTTGTCTGCAACTATGGCCGCATAGCAAAGCCCCTCACTCAACTCCTAAAGAAAAATTCCTTCTTCTGGAACGAGGAAGCACAACAGGCATTTACCGCTCTAAAAAACGTCATGTGTTCCACTCCCGTCTTAGCACTACCTGACTTCACCAAATCCTTTGTCATTGAATGTGATGCTTCGGGTACAGGTATTGGAGCGGTCTTAATGTAGGAAGGGCGACCATTGGCCTTCACCAGCCAACAACTCAGTGGGAGGAATCTGGGCCAATCTACCTACGAGAAGGAAATGATGGCCATCTTACATGCAGTCGAGACCTGGCGACCTTACTTATTGGGGCGACGTTTCCAAATCCGCACAGATCATCACAGTCTTAAATATTTTTTGGAGCAACGCCTATCCTCCCCACAACAAAATAAATGGTTAGCCAAAATGCTGGGATATGATTATGAGATCATTTACAAGAAAGGGAAAGACAACAGTGTAGCAGATGCATTTTCGCGCCAATTTGAGGAGGAAAGTACTCTTCTCGCAATTTCCCTCCCCATTCCAGACTGGATTGAAGAGGCTCACAGGGAATGGTTTTCACACACAGGGCTCTCCCAACTCATTTCTCAATTGAAGGTAGATCCTAATTCCCACAAGGGCTACTCGTGGTAGAATGATATTCTTCGCTACAAGGACAGAGTCGTAATATCACCAACATCTACCCTCAAAAGTCGCCTTTTGGTAGAATTGCACTCATCTCCCATTGCAGGACATTCGGGCTTTCAGAAGACGTATGCTCACACCAGAAGATCATTCTTTTGGAAAAGCATGAAAAAGGATGTCCTTACTTTCGTAGCCGAATGTGATGTCTGTCAACGCCACAAAGGGGAAACTGTCAACACGCCAGGCACCTTACAACCATTGCCCATTCCGGCCTCAATTTGGACGGAGGTTTCTATGGATTTCATTACAGGTCTTCCAAAGTGAGGGAACAAGTCAGTCGTCATGGTGGTTGTGGATCGACTGTCGAAGTATGCTCATTTCTGCGCCCTACCCCACCCGTTTACACCTACCTTGGTTGCTCAAACTTTCATGGATCAGATCTTCAAATTACATGGCATGCCCACTTGTATAGTGTCCGACCGCGACCCGATCTTCACCAGCAATTTTTGGCAGGAACTCTTCAGAATACAAGGCACTCAAATCAAACTCAGTACTTCATATCATCCGCAAACAGATGGTCAAACCGAAGCCGTCAACAAATGTCTAGAAACCTACCTTAGGTGTTTCACTTCAGAAAAGCAACACCTTTGGGCACAGTGGTTACCTCTGGCTGAATGGTGGTATAACGCCAACTATCATGCCACCACCAAAATGACTCCCTATGAAGCAGTCTATGGTCAACGTCCGCCTTCCCCTACTTCTTATCTCAAGGGATGCTCCAAAGTACAAGCAGTGGATCAACTCCTACAACACCGTGCAACCATGCTCGCCCATCTTCGCGAGAATCTTCATCAAGCTCAGAACCGCATGAAGCAACAGGCCGACCAACATCGCTCAGAGCGCCAATTTCAAGAAGGGGATCATGTCTTTTTGAGGCTGCAACCATATAAGAAAACATCACTCAAAGATAAGGGTTGTCAAAAGCTCGCTCCAAAATTCGATGGACCATACCAAGTACTTCAGCGCATTGGAGAAGTGGCTTACAAGTTGGCTTTGCCCCCTACGGCAAAAATCCATCCAGTTTTCCATGTATCGTGCCTCAAGAAAGTGATTGGGAACAATTGCCGAGTTCAAACCAGTCTACCTGAATTAGACGAAGAAGGGTCAATTTGGCTTCAACCCGAACAGGTTCTAGACACACGAGACAAGCACCTGCGCGGCTGCATGATTAAGGAGGTCCTCGTCAAATGGAAAGACACCTCTCCGGAAGATGCAACTTGGGAACCAGCCACTCTTCTTCAGCAGTTTCCGCAGCTTCAGCCTTGAGGACAAGGCTAGTCTTAAGGGGGAGGGCATGTTAGGGTCCCACCCTAACCCCCTTATTTATGTCATGGGATCACGTCATAGTCAAGAGTCAATAAAGCCCATATTAATATTTGTAAGTTGTTAACCCGAAATTAATGACGGGACCACAGTTAGTTGCAAATGGGTGGTAGTATTAGATAGATGGTATTAATAAAACCCACGGTATTGGCCCGTGGTATTGCATGTATGAGTCATATATAAAGGATATAGACTCCCTGCGAGGAGTATCGTGTCTTGTTTTTGTAATCGAGCTCTGCTCTATTGGAGGTTGCCCCCTCGAAGAGGCCTGTGAACATTTCTCTTTGAATAATAAAATCATTGCTATTCTGTGTTCTGGGTATCTTTTCTTCGCATATTCTATGTTCTGGGTATCTTTCTGTGTTTGGGTATTACTTTGCAGGTTAAGAGCATAACAGTGAAACATTGTCAATAAAGTCAACATTTATAGTCAATGTTTGAATAGTTGACTATGATCAAACTTTGCCAATCCTATGTTTCCCACATTTAACAAAAGTCAATCTTAGCCCCAAGGGTTAGCTCAGTTGGTCAAAAACCATGCCTCGCCATTGGGAGGTCACAGGGACGAATCCACCCGAAGCCCTTGGGGTCAGGTCTTGTAGTAGGCTGAGGGGCAATTTAGCCCAACTGTTGCCTAGATTTTTCCGTCGATGTAGCGATCACTCACTGACCAGGGTGCTCGTGAACCACATGCAAAAAAAAAAAAATCAATCTTGTTCACTCATAGTCACCTTCCATCAACTAACTCAACTATATACAATTTTGTCAATAATGCAAAAGCGAGTCTACATTAAAAAGCATGAGTGATTTGTGGATTAATTTATGGATATAGGAAAATTTATTTAGTTTGTATATGTTATTATAAATATTCTAGGCCTAAGGGGAAAATTAATGGCCAAATGAAGGTGAAATCATACCAAGACAGGAATGAATAGTTTTTTAATTGTTCTATAATTGTATGGACATGATTTTATTAATGAAATGAATTTTCATTATGTTCACAAATTCCCTAGTGTATCTATGTGATTGATAATAGTTCTAATTTGTGTATTCTATAGGATTCACTGTAAGTGAAGTAGCATTTTTATATGAAATACTTTTGCGGAACAAATTAAGGGCTTGATGATGAAGTGATTTTTTTTGTGATCTAGAGAAGGTGAATTTCCAAGAAAAGTAAAATTTTCTTGCATCATTATCCAAAGACAGACACTGTAAACCTTAGTCAACTAAGGTCATCCTTGGTTGGTTACAATCGAGCATTAATAATAATAATAATAGTATTTAGGTTCGCTATATTATTATTATTACTACTCTATGATTGAATATAGTATTAATATTTGACCATACTCAAAATTTATAAAGCCTATAACATTATTATTAATATTAATAAATTGACCAATAATGATAGTAATAGTATCAAGGTTGACTATATTAGCGATATTAAAAAAATAATCGACTGAAACTATATAAAGAGAAACATTTAGAACTATAGAAAACCAATGCCAAACATTGATTGAATATACTATTATATGCTTAAATGTTTTATTAATAGTTGACCATGATCAAACTTGGTCAACCTTATAATAATAATATTATATGGTTTACCAACCTTATTCATAAGCCCTAATAATAATAATACTCAGGTTTGTCATTATTTTTTAATGATTAACAATATTAGGCTTTGTAATTAAGGTTTACTATGGTTGACTTAGGTGAACCTCACTCAACTAAGTTCAACCTTGGTTGGTCATAATCAACGTTTAAAAATGTTTAATTTTGACTATATTAATATTGTTGAAATCTTATTGACTAATATTAATAATCAATCATGTTGTAGCATTGGAATGGTACAAAAATTTATCCAACATCACATTTTTCCTAACATTGTCACAACATGACAATCATTGCCACAATGTTATATTACATTAAAATTTATTCAATGTCTCATTGTGACATTAGAAATTTAGTCAACTACTTTTTTAATGTAGTTAACTAAATTGAGATGATTGAGATGATCCAGAAGAAATTCATAACATATAACCTCAAGATCAAGGGAAATACTCCCTATCCTATCCTCTTGATCGAAGCTGGCATGTCCCCCATCGAAAGTGCAACCATGTTTAGATATTTGATGTATAAGAAGAAGCTTCACAATCTGGAAACCAAGAGGCTCCCAAAAATTGCTTCTAACTTTAGTCAAAATCCCCACTTGCACTTTAGGCGCGAGTGGCATTAGGATGCTTAGTCTTGGCTCAACCTTTGGGGAATGAAGGAGGAGATCATCATGGGAAGCAAGGATAGTATCAAAGATACTATTACCTCCAGTTTTAAGGACAAGATATGGGATGTTAACGAGATGGAGGCTAAAGGAAGCTAAAGTACTATAAGGAGGTGACCAACCCCACCCATGATAACCAGAATTATCTCTCTATGTTGACTAACACTAAGAAGAAAATGAACATCGCTAGGATTAGAACTAACTCTCAAGAGCTTCGAACTGATATTGGGCAGTGGTCTACTCCCAATCCTCCCTAGGACGATATAATTTGTCAGATTTGTGATACTAAGAAGGTGGAAGATGAAAAGAACTTCCTTTTAGACTACCCCTCTCTTGCCCACATCCGCTCTCAATTCCCTATCCCCAGTCACAACTCCAATCTTCTTGACTTATTAAGCCAACCTAGCTATAGTGATCTTGGAGCGCTTCTTTCCATGCTCTTTGATCACAGCAACAAGATTTTGAAGAATGATAATTAGACTCTCTTTTCTTTAGGTTTGATAGACCATATTTGTCTTAGTGGACATTAATCACCATCATCATCATCATCATTCTTATTATTATTTCATGATTAGATTTAATATTAATAGTTGACCATAATCAACCTTGTCAACCCTATAATATTACTACTAATATTAATAAAATTGACTAATAATAACATTAGAATGAGAATAAAGTTCACTATATTAACAATATTCAATTCTAGTCAACCACTATTATTTAAAAACAAACATTGACAACTTAGTCAACCAAGGTCAAAGATTGATTCAATATATTATTATATGATCGAAAATCCTATTAATAGTTGGCCATGATCAAACTTGGTTGACCATATAATAATAATATTATAATATAAAAATAATAATAATATAGGGTTGACCAAACATTAACATTTTAAGCTGACATTAATATTAATAATAACATATCTTTCTTTTTTTTGACACTTTGCCTTTCATTTAAGATTTAACAATAACTTCTTCTTTCTTTGTAAGCTTCGTAGGACTACATCTTCATCATGTCCAACTTTTCATCCCGATCGGAGATTTTGTAAGTTTCGTAGGACTACATCTTCATCATGTCCAATATTAATATTAATATTAACATATTAACATATTAATATTAATCTTAACATACATATTAATATTAATCTTAACATTAAAATGTTAATATTGATGTTAATGTCTTGAATGAGAATTCAGTTAAGATAGTTTTTCTTACTGTCAAAAGTTAATTTTGATATTAACATGTTAATATTAATACTAACATAAACATTTTTGACATTAACAGGATAATCAAATTCATCAACTCTCTTTAACTACGATCAACAATAATTAATAAATCTGCCCCACATAATCTAACCTTCCACTAACATAACAAAATTTACTGATATGATATAATTTTAAAGCTTTTATACATGCCAATGAAAATATCAATATGATGCCGGACATAAATAAATATGATTTTGCTGTTAAAAAATTATATAAAAAAATAACAAAATTTCGTATAATGATCAAACCCGTCTTGACGTGACCTGATAAGTGCCACACAGATCGAAATCCATTTATAATGCGTTAGAAGGATTTTTCATTTTCGCTAGCTCTTTAATTTACCAATCGCGAGCTTTTTATCGAAAACGCTTCTGATAACGATTATTATCAAATCTCTACACAAAATCGTTTTACTCTTGAGAGAGGATACTCACGAGTACACTGTTTCCAAAAGATCACATACATGCACAGCACTTGCGTTCTAACCTTCTCATTCTATCAATATGTTTGAAACAATGTACAGGTACATGTGCAACTCGGTCGAACTATCTCTCACTCCGAATCCTTGAAATCAACTATGCACCCGTCAAAGTGCTTGCCTTCACATGACTCGCAGATGATTACTAGTTCCGTCAGAAGACACAACGACAACGACATATTCTCAACGATTTGATATGTGGGTAGCTTCAAGGCAAATCTCACCTGGCTACAAGTTTGGGTTCTACCCTAATATGTATTGTGCGTCTGTATCATCTTCCGTATCAGATGCCCTTTCGAAAAAATGCGACCATTTATAGCAAGCTTGGTACTTCATTTATATCAGATTCCTTTTGAGAAAATGCTACGACGATGAGAAATCCGGGAATTTGGATCTGCAATCTGAGTAAAATAATATCATGCTTTGCCAATGAAGAAGAATCTGAAGATGTGTAGTGATTTGCTTTGCCTAATGTCCAGGTTGATATCCTGCAGTAGGAATGCTTTGATCTAATCGGCTGTAACATTGGCACCGTGGATTGACAGTTACAAGGTGCAGAAAACAGAGTTATACCGTTAATTATTAAAGTATAACCGAATAACAAAATCAAATATTTCATTACCTTTACTCGCAAGACTTGTGGCTTAATTTTTTTTTGATAATTATGGTTTTTAAAATAAAATATATTATGTTTTAAATAGAAAAAAATATTTATTTTAATGAAAAGTTTTAATTAAAGATATTATAGAATCTTAAATGCTCCACTTAAGTGTGCTTATTTAATAAATGGTTGATATTGGGACCCAGTATAAAGGAAATGTAGTATAAACATTTAAATGTTTAGGACAAGTTACATAAGTTACATAATTTTATATGAAGTAAAAATATCTTACATTTTTATTTTTGATTATGTTGAAACTCAATTTTTTTATTTGAAATTGATATGTGGTTAGTTTCAATTTTTCTATTGTTTTTAGAATTTTTTGGTATATAACACTTTATTTTCACTATGTTCATTGATATGCGATGTTTAAAAATATTATCAATAATAAAAAAAAATTAATGTAGATTATAAATAAAATATTTCAATATGAAAAACTAAATAATATTAATATATATTTAAAAATATATTAACTAAAAGAATATTTTTGATATAGACAATATAGCTCATAAATAAAATATTTTAATGATTATATTAAATAACATATTTTGATATCAAATATGTATATACATTCTATAGTTTATAAAAGTAATTTATATATTATATAATACAATTGAAAGAGATAGACTGACATAGTTTAAATATTTTTTTAGTCTTTTTACTCTACATTTTTATGAATTTTCATATTTTTCAAGGATATTTTTGGATAAATTTCATTAAAAATAGTTGTAAAAATCCTCCAGTCTACAATCCTGAGATCTTTGGGCCATTTCTAGTTCAATCCAAGGAGGAGATCAAAGTCTCTGTCAGCTGGTTCATTTGGGTCTCATTTAGTGCTTTACATTTTTCCGTTTATGGATAAAATGACTTTGCAACACTCGAAAGACAGACAACACTTTGCAACACTCAAGGACTCACAAAATTAAACCATGACATAGAACGTTGAAAATCCAAACTAATATAAGTAATGGGATAAAAGCGCTTCGCACCCAAAGATAAAAGCCAACCAATGCTCAGAATTATCACACTCGCTAAGTGAAATAGGTATGTAATAAAATATGTAAGAGGTATGTGAATGAAAGTACGTGGTAAAATATATATGTATATGAAATAGTAAAATAACAGATATTTTAACATTAAACGTTTAACTGTTTATTTATTTCTCTTCTCTAATTCTTGTTACTAAAACTAAATTTCAGATTCATCTGAGACCACACTCTCCGATTCCAAACGCAAACAGATAAAAAGCACAACACTCATAATTATATGTACACTTTACATGTTTCATATGATATGTAGATTGCAGATCCAAGGGAGGGCAGACGGAATTTTGTAGTTATGGAGGATTTGAGTAGTTGTAGCAATAACTTTCAAACGCTGGAGTTGTTTCCACTCCGTCCCGATCGAGGTGGACTTGAACAGCAGCCAAACACTCGCCTGGTTTCTGGCGATGACCAAAAGGTCTGTTCTGGCAAATATGGACAAATCAAGCCAACTTAATAAATGGTTTGAAATGTAGATGTCAATAATCATGGTTTCCTTTTATATATATGATTTTCAATAATCATATTAACATTTAGATTTACACTATTATTAATATATTTATTATTATTTTTAATTAGTAATAATTATATATTTAGTTTAATAAATTTAATGTGATTTTAATTGGAAACTCATTTTTTATTTTCTTTAAAATTGGTGTGAAATAATGGTTCTATTCCTTACTTTACAATAACGGTTTTATTTCTTTAGAAGTGGAATTTTTTAAAATAAGTTTTGTCTGTAGTTTAGTTTTATTTCTCACTTTCCGAACTATAAATAAAATATTTCTCACTCTATATTAAATAATATAAACTTCTATTATATATATATATATTTTAATATCAAACTTTATATATATTTTAATATAAAACTTTGCATATATTTGTTTTTATATAGTATGTAATTAATGAAGTAATTAATTGCATATCATTTATAAGAGAAGAGAATACATTGTATCATTTACATTACATATTTCCTTTATATTAAGATGTAAAAAATATCAATATTTTATATAAGATGGATAATGAAATATTTTAATTACTATAAAAATTTGAAATTATTTTGTAAAATATGTAAAAAATTATATATATGAAAAATTAATATATAATTAACCATTATAAATATTTAGAAATTTTAAGATTTTTAAAACAAAATAATAAGCTGATAGATTATGTTGCAAATATAATTCATCAATTTATAAAAGATAACCTCCGTACAGTTCCATTTGCTCTTCATATCAGCACGACTTCGCCATTGAAGACTGAAGAAGCTCTGGATATATTGAAACTAATTTTGGCATCGTACAGTTCCATTTGCGCTTCATATCAACACGACTTCGCCATTGAATACTAAAGAAGCTCTGGATATATTGAAACTCATGCTGACATCGCACTTATACGCTCTCTACCCGGCAATAGATCTTCGACAATTGAAACAAATTCTTCTGAAAGTTATGTTAGAAGTCATCTCAAGCGTCTCAGACGCATGCCATCTTCCTAAATTCGTTAAAGAACAACTTATTAAGGTCGCGAGGGGTATTCCAATGTACACATATTTAGAACCCGCCTGCAACCCTTCCCTCGCACTTGTCTCCGCCCTCAAACAGACATTTCTTGACGCCATTCTTGCATTCCACAAGATTGAAATTATAGAGCAGTTAAAAGAGTTCGAATCCCACAAATCGCGCTTTCTTACGCGGAGCGCACTAACAGTTACATGCTGCTCCTGTTGCAAAACATTAATCCATGGCTCTAAATTATTTCCTCTGTATGAATTTATCCGGGAGAAACTCAAAACGAAAATGATGACTCCGAGGACAGAGCAAACACCCCAGGAGGGCATCCACAAGGTATTGGATCAATTGTGAATGGTCGAATCACTGCACCTCTGCTTCAGTGCCACCGCGGATTCATAAATTGATCATCAAATTTGTGAAGTCTGCACTCAGAAATTTAAATGTGCGTACAACAAGAGTCATTTGACAATATGAGTGAGTCTACACATCTATTGCAACCAGAATCTCCTCCAAATATCTGTGGAGAAAAGCATGACAGAAAACAGGCATAATCATTGCAGAATCCTTGAACACCATATCCACGTTGGCATCAAGATAATTGCTCAAGGGAGATGTTATTCAACTTCAAAGCAATTAATGGGCTGTGTGTGGCTGCACAATGCAATTCTTACTGCTGCCAACTGGGGCAAAGCAATGCTTTCAATAAGCCCTATAAACTTATATGAATGTGCGCGGGTTGTTGTTTAAATATTCTAAAAAATGAGGATGTCATCGAATTTATTGCCATTCAGAAATGTCACTTGCAGATTAAGAGCCCATTGAGACTGGGGAGCATTCCAGTGAATCTATTTTGCGGTTGCAGGAACATGGTAGTTGAAGATTTGAGCTGGTTGAGATTTTCAGGAAGCTTACCTCTCAGACTGAGATCCCTTTTTTGGTCGACGTTGTCCGCAACAAATTTAGATGGTGAATGGTGTACCAGATCGAGTTATAATTGGTGATATTGCAAAATTAAAAATACACAAGCCCATATTAGGACCGTTTCCCAAGCCTAAAAATTGATGAGATATAGGTCATATTGGAGTCAGAGTAGTTGTTTACCAGCGTTTTTTTTTATATAATATTTTTTAATTGTTTAAATAATTATAAGATAATAAATAAATTATTTTGTATTTAATTTTGAAATAATCTTTACTATATACTTATACTCATTTTCATGATTTTGATGTTATTGTTTGTTTTTTTAATTTGGAATAGTTATTAGGATGATGCCAACATTAACATTAAATTCATATTTTATAGTATTTTTTCTCCTGTATGGAATCATTATTTAATGTTTATTGATAAAGATTGGAGGTTAATTTCATATTTCATACTATTTTCTCTTCACGTGAAGATTGAAAATTCACTTAATTGATTTTTCATTTCTTATTATTCATTTTTTTTATTTAAATTTGAAATTTTTGAAAAAAATTGAAGAGATGCCATGTTATTGTTTATCAAAGGAAAAAAGAAACCAATAACAAAAATTTGTTGCAGATTACACGAATATGCAGACTTCTTTTACTTGATTATTACTTTTCACATTTCTACTCCTTTCGCAATTTCTTTGGATCTCTTAATGAAATTGTTAGTTTGTAATGAGACTGATTTTCTCTTCTGATGAGCTCATGTCCCATATTGTTATTACTAGCATTCGCACTAGATGCTGCAAAGGAAACATCGTTATTACTAGCATTTGCACCAGATGCTACAAAGGAAACGTTGTAAGTAAGTCGGTAGCGCATATGGAAGAAGAGCATAAATGAAAAAAATGTGATATGTTAGGTGATCTAACTATAGCCAAATTTGAATGAAAAAATAAATCTAAATATTAAATGTAATAAAATCAAATAATCTATTCAAACCAAAGGCATGCACAACTTCTTTCCCATGTGTTCAATCCAAGAGATCACTTTAATTAAAAATTGCATCCCAGACCAGAATACGTTTGTAGCCCATATGGAAGAAGAGCATAAATGAAAAAAATGTGATATGTTAGGTGACCTAACTATAGCTAAATTTGAATGAAAAATAAATCTAAATGTTAAATGTAATACAATCAAATGATCTATTCAAACCAAAGGCATGCACAACTTCATTCCCATGTGCTCAATCCAAGAGTTGCATCCCAAACCAAAATTTTGTCTTTCATTGCCTCATCCAAATTGAACCCTTCACCCTCATATGGTAATGGTTCTAGATCAAATTAATGCCATAAGTGACTTACAAGGAGTGCAAAAGCATCAACTCAAGTAGATGAGATTTCATCCAATCTTGAGATACACTTCTTAATGGTCTGATTCCTATCATCTGACAGTTGATGAGATTTCATCCAATCATGAGATACACTTCTCAATTGTCTCATGCCTATCACCTGACATCATGTGTGATGTCGACTGGTATGTGGATGCCTATCATTTGACATCATGTGTGATGTTGACTGGTATGTGGATGCCTATCATCTGACATCATGTGTGATGTCGACTGGTATGTGGACAGTGGAGCCTGCAAACATACAAACTCTAACAAGAGTGCCTTTAGTAGAACTTGGTGATCATGCCACGTATCCAGTTGCAAGAGTAGGATCCATCAAATGATATCCTTAAGCTTAATAAGTTATTGATGTTTTGTATGTACCTATCATAACTAAAAATCTCTTTCCAGTTTCAGTGATGATAGAGCTTACATATACGGCTAACTTTGAAGATCGACAAGTCCTCATCCTAAATTGCAAAGGGAATCCTATAATAACTTTAGGGCATGATAGTGACAACCTGTGTGAGCTTCGACAAAAGAGACTAGGTCACTTTCTCTAGTGAATGTTGCCAATATTGAAGAACATGGTTTTGTTGACATTATAAGATAAGTAGTTTCTTCAAGCCCAAACACATATTTTAGAGTGCAAAAAATAATTGGTAATTTTTTATTGTTTAATTTGTATTTAAATGTTATAGAGATTACATAACAAGCACATTAAATCATTTTATGAGCACACATTAAACTAATTTTTTTTATTATTAATATATATTTTAAGTATACATTAATATTAATTCATTAAAATAGTTTATATAACATTAAAAAAAATGAGGAAAGGTAGATTTTAGAAGTAGGATCCTTTCCTTCCAACTGTGATTAGAAGGTGCTTGTAGAGAAGAGAACCCTTAGATCCACTGATCACACACATAGAATCGTGGAAAACCTGAAGGACCTTAACACCATATGAAGAGAAAATAAAAATTTCATGATTTTCCTGTGTTTATGTTGAGATGGAATGTATATTCTATAAGATTTTGAGGTTTCACTCTAAACTACAAAGATGTTCTTCAAACTAGAAGGTTCCAACTTGGTCTCTACAATGATTTTCCTCTGTTTATGTTGAGATGGAATGTATATTCTATAAGATTTTGAGGTTTCACTCTAACCTACAAAGATGTCCTTCAAACTAGAAGGTTCCAACTTGGTCTCTACAATCGTGTTTCATGATTTTCCTGTGTTTATGTTAATATGGAATGTATATTCTATAAGATTTTGAGGTTTCACTCTAACCTACAAAGGTGTCCTTCAAACTAGAAGGTTCCAACGTAGTCATTTTCTCATCTGGAATATGTAGATAGGACAACCGAAAAACTCAAATATGTGTTACTTAATGCTTCTAAATTCCTCAATTGATTTCTTATCCTTCAAAATTTTGTGAGAATACCTATTCAAAATATAGACAATGATAAGTCATCTTTATACACAGAGACACATGAGAAGAACTAGATCATGAATCATGGATTTGACTATTTTATGATAGATATGTTCCTCTTCTTTGCAACCCTAATCTACTGAGGATTGTAGGTAACTATCAACGTTTTCTTGATTCTTTCTTTCGTGCAAAAGGTATCAAACTCGTTTGCGGTATATTCCTCTCCATTTTCGTACCTTAACAACTTAATCTTTATACCTATTTGATTTTCTACAAGACCCTTAAACTCTTGAAACTTCTCAAAGTCCTCGTCCTTGGTTTCCATGAATTAAGTCTATGACTTCCTAGAAGAATCATCAATAAAAATGTTACTTGATAGGGAAGTTGAAGACATGTGCCGACATACATTTCAGTGGATTAGGTCAAAAACCCATCTTGACCTATGCTCATTCAAGAAAACATCCTTCACATGCTTGCCAAGTACACAACCCTTGCACAATCCTTTCTTCCTTCACATGCTTGCCAAGTACACAACCCTTGCACACTCCTTTCTTCTCAGCCTTGAAGATTTGCAATCCCCACACCATGTTCTTCGATATTGGCAACATTCACTAGAGAAAGTGACCTAGTCTCTTTTGTTGAAGCTCACACAAGTTGTCACTATCATGCCCTAAAGTTATTATAGGATTCCCTTTCCAATTTAGGATGAGGACTTGTTGATCTTCGAAGTTAGCCATATATGTAAGTTCTATCATCACCGAAACTGGAAAGAGATTTTTAGTTATGATAGGTACATACAAAACATCAATAACTTATTAAGCTTAAGGATATCATTTGATGGATCCTACTCTTGCAACTGGATACATGGCATGATCACCAAGTTCTACTAAAGGTACTCTTGTTAGAGTTTGTATGTTTGCAGATTCCATTGTCCACATACCAATCGACATCACACATGATGTCAGATGATTTGAGAAGCGTATCTCAAATATTGGATGAAATCTCATCCACTTGAGTTGATGCTTTTGCACTCCTTGTAAGTCACTTAGGGCATTAATTTGATATGGAACCATTACCATATGAGGGGAGAAGCGTATCTCAAAGATTGGATGAAATCTCATCCACTAGAGTTGATGCTTTTGCACTCCTTGTAAGTCACTTATGGCATTAATTTGATCCGGAACCATTACCATATGAGGGTGAAGGGTTTAGTTTGGATGAGGCAATGAAAGACAAAATTTTGGTCTGGGATGCAATTTTTAATTAAAGTAAGCTCTTGGATTGAGCACTTGGGAATGAAGTTGTGCATGTCTTTGGTTTGAACAGATTATTTGATTGTATTACATTTAACATTTAGATTTTTTTATTTTTTTTCATTCAAATTTGGCTATAGATAGATCACCTAACATATCATATTTTTTTTCATTTATGCCGTTCTTCCATATGCACTACCGACTTACGACATTTCCTTTGTAGCATCTGGTGCAAAAGCTAGTTATAATTATTATAATAACATTTTACCATTAAATATATATATTTATTTTTGGGGGTAGGTAAGCACCCACAGGGGATTTGACCCAGTGACCTATCACAAGGAGTGCATTGTTACCCATTTATGGTAAATCCAAAGACCCGTGAGCCATCCCAATACCAGTACTACAATTCTAATGAGATCTAGTGCATTAACGCTGGTATAATCACACCCACAATTAAATAATTCAAAATGAGAACCACTCTAATATAATATTGTATTCAAATTATACATAATAATAACGAGAAAAAAGAATTATCTTCGAACTTTATAATGATGGTATTTACTCGTGCCGTTTTTAAGATGTTCAGAGCGGTTAATGGTTGATTCAGTAATGGAAGTGAGTTTAGAAAGGTTATATTTGGAGAGTTTCATGAATTTCATTAATGTCCTTAAGAGGATAATACTATTTTAAGAGGATATTTATATTCACTAGTAAAAATTCCTTTTTTAAATATGTACTAAGAAGATAATGATATGTTGCATATTTGTAATATTAAAAATAAAAAAGATCAAAAACTTTTTTAATTATATTTTATTATATTTTTTTTAACGAAAACAGTGTAAAATTGATATTAGCACAATTTTTTATTTCAGAAATACCATTCAAATCCATAAAAACAATAATAGTGATATTTGAATCCTGTCCTAACCGTTTTCCAAATCCTTGAGAAGGGCACTTCGTAGTTCTATAGACAGAAGGCACGTTTCTCGAAAGTACTGTGATTAGTAGTTTCAATAGCCATTTCAATCTTTGAAGAGTCACCTTGGGGATCGTTGCTATAGAAAAGATGGTCGCTTATAAACTCTGAAAAGCCTTTTTGATATAAATTTCCGTGCTATGAATATGATTTGTAACCAGAGCATCCTATTTTATGGATTGTGCGCCATTTCTTTTGAAGCCATTGCAGGTTTATTTTGATTTTTATAAAGAATCGAGATTTTACTTTGGGTTATATTTTACATGTTTTTGGAGTAACTTGATTTTTAAGAATATAAGTTATTGGAAATATTTGTGTTAGATGAATTTTATTGAGAGAATGTTTACTTTGTAGGGGTTTTTATGGAGGTTAAGGTATATTGGTGGGAGCAATGACATGGTCTGATTTTTTTATATTTAATTTAAATATGTTTTTTGTTTTTTTTGGTTTTGTTTTGTTTTTTTTTTTTAATTTTAGGTCACAACATAATATATTTATTATTGGCATTTTGGAAAATCATGTGTTTTATTTTAGGTCACAAAATAATATATTTATTATCGGTATTTTGGAAAATCATGTGTGTTGCGACTCTGTATGTAATTGTATTTTGATTATTTTTTTCATATTAGTTTAATGATTGACAAGTGGTATCAGAGTGTGCATGGTGTAGTGCTGGTGGTTATGTAAAAGGTTGATGCTTGATCACTGGTTAAATGGTTTGACATATGGAAATTTGTTGGTGAAATGTGATCTGGAATATTGATCACCATAGAATGGATCAGAATTAATGGTTGAGATAAAAATAGTAATAATGATGATTAATAGGCACTACAAGGGTAGTTCTACCGATTCCAACTACCATTCTAATTTCCTTTTCTTAAAAGAAGACACATGGTAATTTATGAGATGATAAAAGGTGAGTTGCCTCTTAGCAAATGATGGTGACAAGAAGGTGATCAGAGTAATGAGTATGCATCAAAACACTTTGGAGAATCGGCATGGTGTTGAGGCTTACTGAAGGAGATATCATGTCATGGAGAGCTAGAGTACTCCATGAAGACTTTAGAGCATTTAGTCCAAACTGCAAAGCATAGCTATAGGAAATATGCATTTTCCAAGGTCAATGTAAAACGTATTATTTAGCCATATATGTTGTAACTCACTGGCATGTGATATCATCCCTCTTAGGCATATAGAGAGGATTGAGGATTATGTTTTGGAATGAACAACCTGATTAGGTACATCCATATATGTTGTAACTCAATAATACATGATATGATCCCTCTTAGGCATATAGAGACGATTGAGGATTATGTTTTGGAATGAACAACTAGATTAAATAAAAGGCGAAAAGTGTACTTGTATGTTAACTTTAGGTTTTTCTTATTGTAAGACCTTTTTTTTTTTTTTTTTTTTTTCAGACATGCATGTTTTATTGCAATAATGTACCTGAGTTATCTATGATCAAATCAAATTGTGTAACAGACCACCCAAATAGTTATGAGGGTAGCAGATGTACTCATTTGCAGCTTAAGAAAAAATTGTAAAATCTTAAGATTTGAGATAATTAATAAACCATATTAAAAAATCTTATCTTAGAAAACTAGCAACTTAGTGACTAATTATCTATAAAATCTTGTAAATAATATTTTTTTTAATATATTAATTCATCATTTTTAAATTAAATTAGTTTAAAGAAAAATATTCCCAATCAAATTATTTTAAAAATCAAAATAAAAAATATGAAAAGCACTTAATTCATAAAAGCCATACCATATTCTCATCATAGAAATGTGGTTGCACCATTATATCCATAAAAACAAATCCACCCATAAACCATGCTTCAAATGTATTATTAAGCGTTTACATATTAACCGAAATCTTTAATAAAGAGTGTAATTTTATTATATGATAAAAATCCAAAGGGAGCCCGAAATTTCGAATGAACATACAAAACCATCATACCCTCCCCTAATAAGTGCCACAGAGATTGAAATCCATATATAATGTGTTGAACGGGGGTTTTGTTAGCTCTTTATCTTCAGAATTGCGAGCTTTTGGACGAAAACGCTTCTGACAACGATTATTATAAATTCTCTATCCAAAATCGTTTTACTCCTGAGTTAGAATACTCACGAGTCCACTGTTTCATTATCTAAAATATCACAGACGTTCAGCGCAGAGAGCTCTTGTTTTCAATCCATCACATCTATCCATGAGTATTTGAAACAACGTACAGGTACATATTGGACTCTGTCAAGATAATTCTCACGTTGAATCCTTGAAACCAACTATCGACCCAACAAAATGCTGGCCTTCACATGACTTGCAGAAGACTACAAATACAGTCAGAACAGAACGACATGATTAGTCTGCTGAACGATTTGATATGTGGGTAGCTTCAAGGAAAATCCCAGCTGACCACATATTTTGGTTCGCAGCCAAATATGTATTGTCTGCCTGCCTCTTCTTCTGTATCAATCTCCCCTTGAAAAAAAAGGATACCATTTATTTCAAGCTTTCTTCTTCATGTCTATCAGAATCCCTTTGGGGAAAGTGCTACCACAACAACAAATCCATGAATTCGTATCTGCACATGAAGAATATCATGCTTTGCAGATGAAGAATAATCTGAAGATGTGTAGTAAGCTGCTTTTCCTATAGTCGAGGTAGATATGCTACATTATGCAGCAGCAATGCCTTAACCTCCTCGGCTGTAACATTTTACCCCGTGGACTGATGGTGATAAGAAGCAAGAAAACAGAATTAGACCGTTGGACTGATGGTAATATGAAGGAAAAAATAGGATTAGACCGTTAGGGATTAAAGTTTAAGGCATAATAAATTCAAATATTTCATTACCTTTGCTGGTAAGCCTTCTAGTTCAAATCCATTGAGGCAGCTTATGACTGCTGACTTAACATCAAGACCATGTCCATCCGGGGCACCCATCGTGCGTACAGCTAAGCCAGGCAACATGTGCAAGTTTAGAGCCCTTGCTTCTACTGTGAAATCCTCCTCCTGCATTTCCAGAGAGGGGATATCAGAACGGATTTTTTTTTTTTTCTACCAATCACTGTTGATTAGATCCTGACATACCAACAGTGAAACATAATCACACGGAATAGACGAAGCTTGTAAACCGAGGAGATTGAATGAGACCTATGACATTTCACTATGATAAAAAATAAAGGATCGATAAAATTTTGGGAAGGACAAAAATTAAAAGCTTCACGAAGCCGATGAGTTTTCATTCTCAGAGATAATTGAAGATTTACAAAATCTTCCCAAGAAGGAAAATGTTGAATGACCCTGGTTAGCCTTCAGTGTGGAAAACGAATACAGTGATGAAGAAATATTTAATGAGGCTAGCTAAAACCCATCCAAAACTAGAAAAATCTTTAGTCAGGCTCAGCAGTGCGGAATGTCTGGGATTTTATTGTCATTTCACCTTCTGTCTAATATATACGCGTCAATAAACGGAACCCAGTCAGATCGTCTGCAATGTAAGACCAAGTGTAATGTCTGGGATTTTATTGTCATTTCACCTTCTGTCTAATATATACGCGTCAATAAACGGAACCCAGTCAGATCGTCTGCAATGTAAGACCAAGTGTAATATTCCCGGACAAAAAGATGGTTGTAAATATTTTATTACTGTTGTAGGTTAAAAGACATTGGACAATGTGCTATTTACTGTTTTGAATTAATGGTAATTGTTAACTCTGCACTTAAGAATTAAATTGAGTCATACTTGAAAATTGTAACTTCCCATTTGGACGATGTTTCTTTTAATAATAAAACAGTTGCCAAAAAACCTAACTGTTTCTTCCAAACGTAACCATCCAAGGAAAGGGGGTGGGAAAAGGAAAAGGAAAGGAGGGAGGAAAGGGGAAACCGTGCTGTGGGGACAGACGAGACAATGATAGCAAATTTATGCTAAGTCTGGTAAGGACCAGATAGCATTGGCACGACAGTGCATGAAAAGTTTGTTGAAGGTTGTGACTTGACAGACAAGATTGGGGGGAGATTTGGTCGCGCAGACAAATCTCGCGGACGGGAGGAAGACAAGCAGAGAACGAGTGGTGACAAGGTTCTGAGTAAAGAGAAAACAAGTATTGTTCATACCAGATACAGGTAAATACCACTATGACAATCTTGTTCTGTAGTTACTGTACTACTGAAAGTTCTATTTAAGTTATTTGGTTAGTCCTATTAGAAGGGTTGCGAAATGGGAAAAAGTTGAAATGATAAATAGTGCACAGAAAGACGGTTTGAGTATGAGGCAAATTTATAGTTCTGAGCTGGCCAACAAATTTCTTATTTAGATGGTCTGTAGGAGTTAGGTTAGTTTTATTATGACACGTTGATAACAGCAGAAGGCCTTTAAGGGTTAAAGCCACAAGGCTTAGAATAGCCAGTTAAGCGGTAGCCTTGACCTTAGCTATGCAATTGGATCTTTGTCATTTATACGGTTGGAATAAATAAAAGAAAGGGAAAAGGAATGTCTTCCTCGCATTAAAGAAAAGACAATGACAGAATAGAATGGGAATCTGCTCGAAAATTATTTTAGTCTTGAACCAGTAATCCTCAAAACTGTTACTGTTTATTTCACACAAAGTAAACTCAGATAATATGCCTAGTACAAAGATGAAACATACAGACAATTTAATGCATAGCCATGAACCTTGAGATAACAAGGCTATCGAAACATAAACTAGTCAAAAGAGAAAGGAAATTTCGCGAGCGGCATAACTGCACCTGTGTGGAGAGATAGGTTTTACGGCTAGGGTTAGGGTATATTCAGAACCCTTAGAAGACAATAAGATAAGAAATTCAAGTAAATTACCCATATACATACATGTATATAAATAAATCATAACTACAATAAGACTCTACAGGACTTGACCCTGTACTGAATCGAGGGGCTCAGAAGGAACGTAAATACGAGGTCGAATTTAGAGTCTAGCCTTGACGGATATACTCTTGGGATTCATAGCATGCAGCGGCTATTGTATCTTAAACCAGAAAACTCGCTATCATGCAGAGTACAATATATCGAATATCTTGCAATACTGAAATAAATTCTGTACAGTATAGAACTGAACCACATAGGCAACATATAGCATATAAATATTGTCAAGATTTATACTATTGCAGTGGCATAGTCATCATAACACATATCATATAAATAAGGACCAGATGTGCATTATTACAGTAGTCTATCCTTCAAACTTCATAACTTATAAATTAAAACAGGGGTTTGTAACTACAGGATAGACAATGGCCATTACAATGGCAGAATTTGGTTGGTAGAGACCAAGCCAGTAGTTGAGGAACGAAAGAGAACTGGTACTTGCATAATTTTAAGGAGCGCATGAATCACAGTAATTTAGAAGTCAAATGCTTCACCAGGACAAAGACCCAGATAAAATTATTAACAAAATTCCATTACAATAAACAATAATGCATCAGAGCTCGAGAGCTCGACGCAAGTATCAGCCTAGAAAGAAAATGGAACCTTCTCGCAGAAGGATCTTTAACTCGGTGTGAGCTGGCGGATTCGCCAGGTTCAAACCCCATCAGCATCCTGCGATTTCGTAGGAAAAGAAATAGAGAAAAAGACTGTAAGGAGCCGGTTCGAGTGCCTCCTTAGTAAACTTAATCAATAAGCAGTTCTTCTGGTTCAGGGAAACCCTCGATACTTGTAATAGACATGTATAGAGCAGGAACATACCTGTTAATCGGCGTGAATGAACCGCTTTCACATCCAAACATGACTTACAGGAAAGAAAAAAAGTGGGACACTTCCTTGCCTACAGGCAGCAAACAATCCTGTAGTGAGTTAAGATCAAAAGCTGAGCGGAAACAGAGTAATATGTTGCTATAGAACAAAAATCTATGTAACACAGAGAGGGTTTACCAATACCTCGGTTGTGGAAAGCAACACAGCTTCCAGCCAACTGGTGATGCGACTGGGTAGCAAATAGTAGTCTTCTCGGTGCTGCGCAGGGGTTGCGGTAGTGCAAACCTGAATCAAATGCGATACGGAATACCATAATGGAACAATAAAACTCAAAAGAAATACCTCAAGCTGGATCCACCCTCGGATGGACCTCTTTCCATCTTCACCGTCGATGCGAGGAGAGCCCTGAGGGCGCAAAGGTAGAGAGGCTACTGCCACGTGATCAGGCCAGTCTGCATAAATGAAATAGGATAGGTGGACTAGAGGCAGCCAGTGACATTTATGTCCACAGAAAAACATTCCATCAAATGTTCCATCCTCCGCAGAAAACTTTCAATGTGACGATAAACATCCAGATACCTCTGCTCTTGAACCTTCCCTATGTTTGCCACGTGTCAAGGGTATTAAATTGGTGTAAACAACTATGTACCGGACCTTGCCGGGCAAGAAATATGTGTAACCCATGTAATTTTTTTAATTTACTGTGTAGATTAATTGACAGGGGTCATTACAAGTGGTATCAAAGCCAAGTTCCAAAAACTGAGACCTCTGGGACAGTGGTGTGGGAAATATATTTATATATTTATAACAATCAATAAACTTGTTTGATTATCCCCCTGATAAATTATGTTTGAGTACAGGAGCAAGATCGATAGGATGAGAAGAACAGATAGCTTATCCCAAGGATTTGTAGCAGGTCAGGGACTTGCAGGGAACCATCCTGAGTTGTGGGTACAGCTCGACGAAGAGACTCGTAGTGCAAACCGTGCCATTCTGGAAATTGTACAAGAATTGAAGCATGAAATGGCCCGTTTACGGGAAGAGAATGCCAGGATCACAATGGAGCAGGAGAGGATTATAAAGAGTCTCTTGGATAAACCAAATCAGGTACCACCGCACCCCAGTGTTGAGCAACTGGGAATATCAGGGGAATATGACCAAAATACAGAACTTGGAGAATCGGAAGGTAGGGAGCGGGAACGATCTGATAATGCCTCTGAACAGCATACGTCAAAAAGGCAGCGGATAGAGTTGTAAGGAGAATTCCGCAAGATTAAAACGCCACATTTTGACGGAGAACAAGAGGAGGCAGCTGAAGCATGGTTGATCAACATGAACAAATATTTTCAACTGTATGAATATGACCACAACTTTAAGGCAAGATTGCCCATTTTGCAACTGCAAGGGAAGGCCGCCTTGTGGTGGGAGGAAGTGAATATGGTCAAAGGAGTGAGTGAACAGACTATTACCTGGGAAAAATTTCAAAGGTACTTTAAGGAAAGATACTTGACAGAACACTTCTATGATGAAAGGGCTAGAGAATTCCATGATCTGCGATTGGGACAACAGACTATGGATGTGTTCATCACTCATTTTACTTTCCTGCTCCGCTATGTGCCCTACGTCCGGGAGGAAAAAGCTAAAGTACAGAGGTTTGTCAGCAGTCTACCCTTGCGTATGAGGGAAATAATCGAATTTGATAATCCAAAAACGATGGACGAGGCCATACGTAAAGCCCGAATGTGTTACCAGCAGAGCAAGCAAAAGGGAGATGGCCTACATAAGAGATGGTTGGATAAAAAAAGCAGCAGATTGACCGGAAGTACCAAAGGTAACCATGGTGGAGGTAATAGAGGTTTTACCAAAGGGCAAACCAGCAGCAAAAATTCACAGAAGAATTCGCTGCGACTAAAGTCCCCCAATGAGTCTAGAACTAATGACCAATTTGGGAAAAATGACAATGAGGGGACAACAAGACCTCCAGTGCAATGTTGGGGCTGTGGAGGCCCCCATTATGTGAAAAACTATCCCCAACACAAAGGAACTGATCAGGTGTCCCAGGCCTATGAAGCCTCTACAGTGGGTGATGTAGGACGAAGTCTACCGAGGATTAATGTTGCTCTAGAGGATCGCCAGGCAAAGTACCAACCGACTATGGTGGAATTTGAAGGTACACTCTTAGACCTTGCTGTCACTATTTTAATTGACCCTGGTGCAACATTAAGTTATGTTAGCCCTAGAATTGTGGAGCAGTGCAGGTTACAGCCTGTTAAATTTAAGGACCCTTGGTTGGTTCAGTTGGCTACAAGGGCAAAGAGATGGGTAAATGCCAAAGTCAAAAACTGCCCTTTAAAAATAGCAGGCCAGTTAGTTACAACAGACTTAAATATGCTTCCCCTTGGCTCTTATGACGTTTTAATTGGTATGGACTGGTTGGAAAAACACTGGTCTGTAATTAATTGTAAAACAAAGACTATCAGCTATAAGGATGAGCTGGGGATTAAGCAAGAAATGTAGGGGATCAAACGGCCAATGCAACATCGGCCTATAACCGCCTCCCAGTTAGCAAAATGCATTAGGAAGGGATGTCGGATTTACGCTATCCAAGTAGGTTATGCTGACTCAAAAGACAAAACATCCGCAATAGAGAATATCCCTGTGATGTAGGAGTTTGCTGATGTATTTCCAGAGGAAATTCTAGGGTTACCTCCTAAGCGGGACATAGATTTTACCATTGAATTAGTGCCAGGAGCAGCTCCGGTATCCCAGACACCCTATAGAATGAGTATACCAGAATTGACAAAATTAAAAATGCAATTGCAGGAGCTGCTAGATAAGAATTATATCCGCCCCAATGTGTCACCCTGGGGAGCCCCGGTGTTGTTCGTTAAGAAGAAAGACGGGACCCTGTGCATGTGCATAGATTATCGGCAGCTAAATAAATTGACTATCAAGAATAAATATCCGCTGCCCCGTATCGATGAAATGTTTGATCAGGTGAAGGGAGCAACAATTTTCTCGAAAATTGACTTGCGGTTGGGGTATCACCAAGTCAGGATTAATGAAGAGGATATAGCTAAAACCGCTTTCAGAACACGGTATGGTCACTATGAATTTGTGGTACTACCCTTTGGGTTGACCAACGCCCCTGCCACTTTTATGTGTCTAATGAACAGCGTATTCCACCAATACTTGGACAAGTTTGTGCTGATTTTCATTGACGATATCTTGATTTATTCTCGGACAATGGAGGAACACAAAGAGCACCTCAGATTGGTACTGCAAACCCTCCGAGAACATCAATTGTACGCTAAATTCAGTAAATGTGAATTTTATAAAGAACAGATACAGTATCTGGGGCATATAATCACTAAGAAAGGAATTGCAGTTGACCCTGAGAAGATAAAAACAATAATGGAATGGCCGGTACCTAAAGATGTAGCGGACATCCGCTCTTTTATGGGATTAGTAGGCTATTATAAGTGATTTGTGGAAGGATTTTCAAGGGTAGCATACCTCATTACTTCCCTGCATAAAAAGGGAAGGGCCTTCAGGTGGACCCCAGAATGTCAAAGGAGCTTCGAGCAACTCAAACACCTGTTCACCACAATGCCTGTTTTAAGCATTGCGGACCCCAACAAAAACTATGTGGTGTGTACAGATGCGAGAAAAGAAGGAGTAGGGGGTGTGTTGATGCAGGAAGGGAAGGTAATAGCCTATGAATCACGAAAATTGAAAGAACATGAGCAGAAATATTCTACTTATGATTTAGAGTTCACAGTCGTGATTCATGCCCTGAAAATGTGGTGACATTATTTGATGGGAAGAAAATTTTTGTTACTAACTGATCACCACAGCCTGACTAATTATTTTAGTCAACCCACTCTGAATGCAAGGCAAACGCGATGGGTAGATTTCCTGAGTGGTTTCAATTTTTGAAATTAAGCATTTAAAAGGAAAGGAAAATAGGGTGGCGGATGCTTTAAGCAGAAAAGTGCAGTGCCTATATGAAATCTCCTACAGTGAAGGGAAAAGTCCCTTCAAGGAAATCATTACAAGTGCAGCTGAACAAGACGCTAATTACCAGCAAATAAAACGGCAAATACAGCAACCAGCCAGCAAGGAAAAACAGCCAGATTATGCCATAAACACTGCCAGAATGCTGTACTATAAAGAGAGGCTGTATGTGCCTGATCAGAACCATGTTAAAAATCTGATATTGGACGAATTTCATAAGAGTCACTATGCCGGACACCCCGGGTATCAGAAGATGATTACTGCGTTGCGAAAAGAATATTTTTGGCCAGGGATGAAGAAAGACATGGCGGGTTATTTGGCACGATGCTTGGAGTGTCAGCAAATCAAAGCAGAGCATCAGCACCCTGCAGGATTATTACAACCACTACCCATACCGGAATGGAAATGGGAAACCATATCCATGGACTTTATAACAGGTCTGCCTAAGACAAAGAAAAATAATGATTCCATCATGGTAGTGGTAGACAAACTGAGCAAGTCAGCACATTTCATACCGGTACAATCTACCTATAGGGCTGCGCAGATCACACATGTGTTCATGCAAAATATATTTAAATTGCATGGGTTACCAAAAGTAATAGTTTTAGGCCGAGATGTAAAATTTACATCAGTCTTTTGGAAGACTCTGTTTGAAGAGTTGGGAACTCAGCTGAATTTTAGCACGGCTTATCACCCTCAAACGGACGGGCAAATGGAACGAGTGAAGCAGGTAGTAGAGGATATGTTAAGGGCATACGTGATGCAGTGACCAACCAAGTGGGAGGATTATTTGCACCTGGTTGAATTTGCTTACAATAATGGCTACCACACCTCATTGTTGATGACTCCCTTCGAAGTGTTGTATGGGCGAAAGTGTCGCACCCCCTCGAGCTGGAGTGGACCAGAGGACAGATTGATGCTGGGTCCCGAGATGCTTAAGGAAATGGAAGAACTGGTGAAAAATGCACGATCTAATTTGAAGGCAGCCCAGGATAGGCAGAAGAACTTCGCTGATAGGAAAATAATATTTAAAGAATATCAAGTCGGGGACCACGTTTTTGTGAGGATACACACAAGAAAAAGCTCATTACAGTGGAGCGGGTGTGCCAAATTAGCACCTCGATACTGTGGCCCATTTCAGATCCTAGCAAGAGTGGGGCCGGTAGCTTACAAGCTCGCCCTACCAAGCCACATACGGGTTCATAATGTCTTTCATGTTTCCGTACTAAGAAAATATGTTTATGACCCTAAACATGTAATTAATTGGCAGGATGTTCAGGTGATAATTATCACCGATAAATCTGTATAGACGTCTTCCTCTTGGCAGGAAACTGACGTAGGATGTTGCATGTGCAGGTAGAACCAGAAGGAGAGATCTAGGTCGAACCACTGAGCATCCTCGATCGGAGAGAGGTAACACTGCGGAAGCAGGATATTACCCAAGTTAAAGTGCAGTGGCAACACTTTGGGCCTAATGAGGCCACTTGGGAAGATGAAGAGTTTATGAGAAGAAATTACCTAGAACTGTTCATGGCTCAGAGACATCGGGACGATGTCCAATCTCAGGGGGAGAAGATGTAATATTCCAAGACAAAAAGATGGTTGTAAATATTTTATTACTGCTGTAGGTTAAAAGACATTGGACAATGTGCTATTTATTGTTTTGAATTAATGGTAATTGTTAACTTTGCACTTGAGAATTAAATCGAGTCATACTTGAAAATTGTAACTTCCCATTTGGAAGTTGTTTCTTTTAATAATAAAACAGTTGCCAAAAAACCTAACTGTTCCTCCCAACCGTAACCACCCAAGGAAAGGGGGTGGGAAAAGGAAAAGGAAAAGAGGGAGGAAAGGGGAAACCGTGCTGTGGGGACAGACGGGACAATGATGGCAAAGTTATGCTAAGTCTGGTAAGGACCAGATAGCATTGGCACGACAGTGCAGGAAAAGTTTGCTTAAGGTTGTGACCTAGCAGACAACCTTGGGAGGAGATTTGGTCGCGCAGACAAATCTCGCGGACTGGAGGAAGACAAGCAAAGAACCAGTGGTGACAAGGTTTTGAGTAAAGAGAAAACAAGTACTGTTCATACCAGATACAGGTAAGTACCGCTATGACAATCCTGTGTTGTAGTTACTGTACTACTGAAAGTTCTATTTAAGTTATTTGGTTAGTCCTGTTAGAAGGGTTGCGAAATAGGAAAAAGTTGAAATGATAAACCGTGCACAAAAAGACGGTTTGAGTATGAGTCAAATTTATAGTTCTCAGTTGGCTAGCAAATTTCTTATTTAGATGGTCTGTAGGAGTTAGGTTAGTTTCATTATGACATGTTGATAACAGCAGAAGGCCTTTAAGGGTTAAAGCCACAAGGCTTAGAACAGCCAGTTAAGTGGTAGCCTTGACCCTAGCTATGCAATTGAATCTTTGTCATTTATACGGTTGGAATAAATAAAAGAAAGGGAAAAGGAATGTCTTCCTTGCATTAAGGAAAAGACAATGACATAATAGAATGGGAATCTGTTCAAAAATTATTTTATTCGTGAACCAGTAATCCTCAAAACTGTTACTGTTTATTTCACACAAAGTAAACTCAGATAATATGCCTAGTATAGAGATGAAACATACAAACAATTTAATGCATAGCCATGAACCTTGAGATAATAAGGCTATCGAAACATAAACTAGTCAAAAGAGGAAGGAAATTTCCTGAGCGGCATAACTGCACCTGTGTGGAGAGACAGGTTTTACGGCTAGGGTTAGGGTATATTCAGAACACTTAGAAGACAGTAAGATAAGAAATTCAAGTAAATTACCCATATACATGTATATAAATAAAGCATAACTGCAATAAGACTCTACAGGACTTGACCCCATACTGAATCGAAGGGCTCAGAAGGAACGTAAATACGAGGTCGAATTTAGAGTCTAGCCTTGATGGATATACTCTTGGGATTCATAGCATGCAGTGGTTGTTGTATCTTAAACCAGAAAACTCGTTATCATGCAGAGTACAATATATCGAACATCTTGCAATACTGAAATAAATTCTGTACATTATAGAACCGAACCCCATAGGCAACATACAACATATAAATATCGTCAAGATTTATACTATTGCAGTGGCATAGTAATCATAACACGTATCATATAAATAAGGACCAGATGCGCATTATTACAGTAGTGTATCCTTCAAACTTCATAACTTATAAATTAAAACAGGGGTTTGTAGCTACAGGATAGACAATGGCCATTACAATGGCAGAATTTGGTTGGCAGAGACCAAGCCAGTAGTTGAGGAACAAAAGAAAACTGGTACTTGCATAATTTTAAGGAGCGCATGAATCATAGTAATTTAGAAGTCAAATGCTTCACCAGGACAAAGACCCAGATAAAATTATTAACAAAATTCCATTACAATAAACAATAATGCATCAGAGCTCGAGAGCTCGATGCAAGTATCAGCCTAGAAAGAAAATGGAACCTTCTCGCAGAAGGATCTTTAACTTGGTGTGAGCTGGCGGATTCGCCAGGTTCAAACCCCATCAGCATCCTGCCATTTCATAGGAAAAGAAATAGAGAAAAAGACTGTAAGGAGCCGGTTCGAGTGCCTCCTTAGTAAACTTAATCAATAAGCAGTTCTTCTGGTTCAGTGAAACCCTCGATACTTGAAATAGACATGTATAGAGCAGGAACATACCTGTTAAATGGCGTGAATCAACCGCTTCCGCATCCAAACATGACTTACAGGAAAGAAAAAAAAGTAGGACACTTCCTTGCCCTACAGGAAGCAAACAATCTTGTAGTGAGTTAAGATCAAAACCTGAGCAGAAACAGAGTAATATGTAGCTATAGACCAAAAATCTGTGTAACACAGAGAGGGTTTACCAATACCTTGGTTGTGGAAAGGAACACAACGTCCAGCCAACTGGTGATACGACCGGGTAGCAAACAATAGTCTTCTCAGTGCTGCGCAGGGGTTGCGTTAGTGCACCCCTGAATCAAATGCGATACGGAATATCATAATGGAACAATAAAACTCAAACGAAATGCCTTGAGCTGGATCCACCCTCGGATGGACCTCTTTCCATCTTCACCGTCGATACGGGGAGAGCCCCGAGGGCGCAAAGGTGGAGAGGCCACTGCCACGTGATCAGGGCAGTCTGCATAAATGAAATAGGACAGGTGGACTGAAGGCAGCCAGTGACATTTATGTCCGCAGACAAACATTCCACCAAATATTCTATCCTGGGCATAAAACTTTCAATGTGACCATAAACATCCAGATACCTCTACTCTTGAACCTTCCCTGTGTTTGCCGCGTGTCAAGGGTATTAAATTGTTGTAAACAACTATGTACCGTACCTTGCCGGGCAAGAAATATGTGTAACCCATGTAATTTTTTTTATTTACCGTGTAGATTAATTGACAGGGGTCATTACACCAAGCGTGCTGTGTCTCAGACGACAGAAGGTCGGCCTTGAATGGTAGGAGAAATGCAACATTTGCTTTCACAGTTTCTTCACGGCCACACAGATTTGCACAAGGAAATTCCATACTAGCTCACACTTCTGCATTCGACATTACTGGAGATGAATAGCAGGAATTTGAAGAGCTCGTCAAGGAAAAGACTATCATTGACAGCTGTCGGTCAGTGACAGAAGGCTCTCCGGTAGATGCGCTGTTACATTGCCGTAGTTTTGTAATTTTGTAATGTTTTTGTATCTTTTGTTCAACTTGCAGATGGTAAACACTGGATTGGTTTACTGTACGTGTCACATGTTGTATTGAATGTCCTATTGGCCCCCATTGTGACACCCATGGATATCAGTATATTTTTTTTTACTGTTGTTCCGAGTTAACAGAGTGAGAGTCACGGTAGTCTTACCTGTGTTGGCTTTACTTGTGAAATACGCGATGAAGCTAGATACCCTTCGCTTATTCTACCAGGAAAATCAGGCGGTGTCGGTCCCAAGGGCTTGGAGTTCGAGGAACCAGACACGAGTTCAGTAGGGAGATCATTAATACATTGGGAACGCTTCTGGAAGTACTCAGCAGCATCTTCCGCTATTGAGGCCTTGTGCATCTGATAAGAGGATTGCCAAACAGACCAAACTTTAGTTGACTCTAATCTCCCACATCTCAAAATGCATTCACACATACAGTCAACGAAATGGGCAAATGGCTCGCAAAATTTATGTCCAAGGTACACAAAATTTTCCAGAAAGATAAATCTACTGCAAGATAGTCGTCTGCTGAAATAATACCACTCTTGGGTATTTCAAAAGCTGGCAAATTTCACATAAATATTTGTCCAAAGCTACGAGCAGCAAAGGTAAATCTACTATAAATTATTCATCTACTGGATCAAGATCCCACTTGGCGACCTATTTTATTAGATTTTACTTTTGATCTAGAAAAATTCAGAGATGCGGGATAAAATTCACCCACTGTCTTGGCCATTACTGGGAATCTTCCCCTCCTCGTACAAAATGATCACGGTATGCACGTTACCAATACTTTAAAATAAACGTAAAAAGATAATTAACACCTAAAAATCCCAATTTATTAGCTTATTTTAACTTTTAAATATTAAAAAATTAAAATAATTTTAAATGAAAATGTAAAATATTTTTAAATTTTATATACACCTTACTCGTCATAAGTTTTACTATATTAAATTGCGAAAACCTTAAACGAAAAATATTGCTTATAAATCAAAACTTTAGGTATATTTGATTGAGTACATAGATGTCATTCTCTCAATTTGCAAGTTTTACTATATTAAATTGCGAAAACCTTAAACGAAAAATATTGCTTATAAATCAAAACTTTAGGTATATTTGATTGAGTACATAGATGTCATTCTCTCAATTTGCAACACTATTTTTAAGGAGAATTTGAATGCTTGCTATTTTTAAATGAGCAGAGTTACAATTGAGTTAGTGGAATTGCTATTATATTTATGAGCCTAGGATAGTTACCCTTAAGCCCAGCGAGACACTTAAAGCAAGTTTTGAAGCTCCGCTTGATCCCTATATTGGTTGAAGAATGCCTTCTACAACAAGATTTTAATAATTTTTCTTAACTAAATGGAATTAATGTTCACCACTATTACATTTTATATAGAAATTATATGTAGCAAATTTAATATGACCATTTCCTCACACTCTATATATTAGGTTATTTACTTCAATTAGGCTATTCATCGATGGACATCATTCTTGAAATACAATGAAATTGTTTTTCGTGAAATTATTTGTCTTTCCTACATGATAAATGACCCATTTGTTCTAAAAATCTCAATGATTCTTGAATGGAAATCAAATATTAGATCATCTTACGAGTATAATTGTAATAGCCATAATTGAAATAAAAATGAAAAAGAAAAGAACTATTTAAAACCTCCAATATTAGATTATCGTATGATTACAATTGCAATAGCCATAATTGAAATAAAAATGAAAAAGAAAAGAACTATTTAAAACCTCCAATAACATAATTTCGAAAAAAAACAAATATAACATCTAAGAATAATTATTCAATACTAATCATCCCCTAACAATTAGTGCACATATGCATTATGAAGCATGACACCACTACAAGAATAACACAAACAACATTTTGTCAACAAAATTGAATGAATAATACTTATTATTTAGAATTGATTTTTTTACAATGAGGAATGATATGTAGATTGAATTATTTTTTATCCCTAGTGCCTAGTTTCTATCTTCATATTAAGTAGGCATAACATGAAGGCAATATTCATAAATTCAAGAAATCAGAGTAAGTGGTAAATGCAAGCAAGCTATCAAGGAAGTAAATACAAGGAAGTGGAGTATGAAGTAATAAGATATGCATGTGGAGCCATGGAGGATTGGTAGGTACCATTTTTAAATCCAAACACCAAAAAGATGGGAAGCTTATACATATTGGAATTGTATCCCCATTGGGAAGAGAAAAAGTGTTCACAACCAAATATTTTTATCTTCAATGCATAGTTCTGAAATGTAATTTCAATAGGTAGATGATACATGGATGCATGAACCCCGCAACAATAAGATCCTATTTTATAAAAATGATAACGATCTTTTTGTTTTTGTTTTTTTTTATCAGGCATCATATGAAAAAAATGTTATTAATCTAAAACAATTTTTATTTCAAACTTAACAAGTAAATTTTTATTTTTATTTTCATTTAGGTGAGAAATAATTACGCCGTAAGGTGTTTCCCCCTGAAATGAACTCCCCTCTCTACCCACCTGTCATTGTCGTAAACCATAGGATTATATGTTAGACGATTGCAAAAGTTTCAGCCTTTCGATCAGAATAGTTACAAAATGGTTACAAATTAGTTAATTAGTTATGGAAAGGGTTTTCACACTGGTCAGCATAACTGATTAGCGCGTTGTGGCAATGGAAAATCAGGCGTGGCGAGCCTCCTCCTTTACTTACAATAAGCGAAGGTTGTTTGACGACAGGGAAAAAGCAGCCGAGAATTTTTTTATATAGGTTATGTAGATAAATCATGGCCGTGGCGATGGCTAGGGAGAGTTGCCACTGAAATTGTCTCTCCAGCAAAGACCGCCTTTAGGGTACGTTTCTCAGAGAAATATAAGCTCATTAAGCAACTTAACCATCACAAATTTGGTTCTAATTCTTTTGTTTTGGTGCTCCTAATGCACAATGTTCTGAACTAATAGACGCAGGCCAGGGTATGTTTTTCTCACAATAATAGTGCATATTAGGTTTTCATGATATAAATGCTGACCATATTTTCTTGTGATCCACCCGTGGGATTGAAATACTTGCACATGGGTTCCACTCCAAAGATAATTCACAGGGATGTCAAGACTGCCAACATTCTTCCAAAGATAATTCACAGGGATATCAAGACTGCCAACATTCTTTTTAGACTGCAATTTGAATGTAATATGGGCGATTTCAGTTTGTCAAAGATGACAATTGATGGGGAGGCTTCTCACATTACCACTGCGGTAAAAGGAATGGTAGGATGCCTCGATCCAGTGTAAACCACATACATCCCGCAATATCTTTCCATTATCCGCACTGAGTAACTGGATTAACTATTAGAAGAGGATGGATTCTTTGTATTTTTCTACAGAGAGTAGATAAAAAAAATTGTATTGTATTTTTTCAATGATTGGCTTAAGCTTTTTTCCATAGTTATTCTTGAACTCAAATGTTGACCGACAAGAGTGATGTGTATAGTTTTGGAGTGGTTTTGTTGGAGATTATAAGTGGTAGACAAGCTGTTGATGCAAAACTAGGAGCAGAAGAACGAAACCTAGTTCGATGGGTAAGGAATCTTATATTTTTTCCATCCATTGCACATTTTGGGAATCTAATAGTTTTTCAATCAAAACCTGTTATATTTTATATTCTAATTGTAAATTTCAAAATATTCTTAGATTTCCAACAATTGATGGAATTTTTCCAGCCAGGTTTTTTTGGTTGATGTAAATCTTTTGTTTGACAACATCTTCCCCGGGTGCCACTGTGTACCAGTGTGCACTATCTGATGGAATATTCACAGGGATGTCAAGACTGTCAACATTCTTTTTAGACTGCAATTTTAACGGAATATTGGGTGATTTTGGTTTATCAAAGATGACAATTGATGGGGAGGCTTCTGACATTACCACTGCAGTGAAAGGAACGACAAGATGCCTCGATCTAGTGTAAACCACATACATCCCGCAATCTCTTTCCATTATCCACACTGAGTAATTGGATTAACTATTAGAAGAGGATGGATTCTTTGTATTTTTATATAGAGAGCAGATAAAAAAAATTGGTGAACCGAAACGAACTAAGCCGTAGGTTGGTGAACCTAGAAAATGAAGCAAACTTCGGCTAAACTTGTAGTATTTCTAGTGAAATTAAGTAGTAGCCTAGTCTCCAAAAGAAAACCGTGAAGAAACTTCCGGGCTTAAGCAAGAGTGGTGCTCAGGGAGGGAAACTCTAACAAGGACTTAATCCAATAAAATTCGCTAGATAAAGACGAACGCTATTAAGCAGGTAATAAAAGAGTAGAAGCTCTATTCATAGGCAATAAACCCTACCCACTTCTTTAACTTATAAACCTAATAGCAATAAAAGCAAAATAACCTTCAAACAGTTAGCTCATCATCGCAAGCAAAATGATTTCAGTTGCTTAATGGAACACACAATTTTACAGCAGAAGGAAATCAAGATAATCACACTGAATAAGTCAAGAATATTAGTGAACACACAGAATCAAGAGAAGTCTGCGCATGTCAAATTAATTAGCAGAGAATGAAATCTGTGCATAAATTCTGAAATATACCTTTCATAGAAGAAAACAAGATAGTGTGTATGACATCAAGAACCCATAGATAAATTGACAGCATATCTACGAATATAGCCTTAAATGACCACGGCTCCCATACAAAAATTCATTTGAAAACCAGATAACTTATACAGAATGTAAATAAGGGCCTCGACTCAATGGAGGCTTCAAAAAACAAGGTACAACATAAACTGGGAGCTTATAAGGGTCGTGGCCACTTAACATGTTTTCTTTCAGAAAGGAGATTAAAATACACAATAATCTACCGGCAAGAAATTACAAGGCTCTTGGCCAAGATAACATAATTACAACACTACAGTCCAGAGAGAAACCTGAATAGTAGGTCTGCGAGGAAGCCTCAAGAGGGTATTATGAGGCATTAGAGGCGCCATCCCTCAAAGCAGCCATAAACAAACCGAACGATAACACCCTTAGCATCCACCAAAGTGGAGCTCAAGGAACTCTATGGATGAAAAAACCTTACATATGCCAAAATATGAAACACCTCGGTCCATTGCTTACCCGGAAGACTTGGGCACCGGTGACTGCCAGAATAAGCTGAAAACCACAAGGGTTGATAGCAGAGGAATATAGAAGAAAACAAGATAACATGTATGACATCAAGAACCCATAGATAGATTAACATCATATCTGCGAATATAGCCTTAAATGACCACGACTCCCTTACAAAAATTCATTAGAAAACCAGATAACTTATACATAATGTCAATAAGGGCCTCGACTCAAGGAAGGCTTCAAAAAACAAGGTACAACATAACTTGGGAGCTTATAAGGGCTGTGGATGCTTAACATGTTTTCTTTCGGAAAGGAGATTAAAATACACAATAATCTGCCGGTAAGAAATTACAAGGCTCTCAGCCAAAATAACATAATTACAACACTACAGTCCAGAGAGCAACCTGAATAGCAGGTCTACGAGGAAGCCTCAAGAGGGTATCGTGAGGCATTAGAGGTGCCATCCCTCCGAGCGGCCATAAACAAACCAAATGATAGCACCCTTAGCATCCACCGAAGTGGAGCTCAAGGAACTCTATGGATGCAAAAAGCTTACATATGCCAAAATATGAAACACCTTGGTCTATTTCTTACCCAGAAAACTTACACACCAGTGGCTGTCAGAATAAGCCAAAAACCACAAGGGTTGACAGCAGAGGAATTCTCGTACTCGAACCCAGGAAACCCTGAGAATAGAAGATGAGTAAGAAATTAGTATCACGAACTCCGGAGTTGGAGAGAGAAAAAGAAAAAAAGGGAAAACAACAGATTAAAGAGAATTGTAGCACAAAGTCTGATTTCGGGAGAAATTCGACAGCTTACCATTAAGAAGATAGCCCCAGTTTTCATGGCTGACCCTTTGAGACAGGGTTCCTGCTACACACGAAGAATCAGACAGAGGTAGGAGGAGCAGAGCTCGAACAGGTGCCAAGAGGTTGGGAATCGAATGAGCCAATTTCCAGCAACTTAGAATGAGTAAATCCGCCGAAGAGATCATAGCCCGTGGATCAAATATCTGAGTGCACCACTGTCGATGGGAGTAGGAATCCCGAGGCGTCTAGCTAAGGAGGGATGGCCTACTCGTGCCACGAAGCCATGAAAAATTCGATGTGAATGTTAAGATCACAAATCGGATGGTCCATAGATAAATAAGCTTTGGTTATAATTAAATTCATCACATAGGACAGTCTTTGGTATTTAATATAGGTACAGTGCATAGGGATATGCATTCCATAAAGCACGGGTTATATTTACAACAGTTGTAACAAAAAAATATCAGGGTATAGAATGAACAGTATGATTGTGATCTCTGTCCTTATTCCAAGTAATAATATTACCGAGGAAGTAATTTAAATTACCAAGCTCAAAGTTCTGCTGGTTTCATTTTTTTTAATACTTATATAGATATATTTAATCTAGTTAAATGATTAATGTAATAAGGCAGAGACATGACAAAGGTACTATTAAAAACTGAAAAAAATAAAGAGTATTCATGATGGCTTTCCACACCATTACCTTGAGTCTTGTTTGCATCGCTACTATAGTCGTTGAACTTGTTATCGAGGCTTAGTTGTTATGCATGGTAGTACAAGGACCATTCTCTTATAAGTCCACTTATACAATTCTCTTTCCATCCTTCTTTGCCATCTTGGTAAAGTGCACTATGCCTGTTGAATTTTCTCATCCATTGTGAAAGCTCATTTCTTAATTCCCATCCATCTAAATAACTTATTATGAAACTTCTCCCATAAATAAGTTATTGTGAAACTTCCCCCTTGTCTATGTTTGTTTTAATAAATATTTTTTAGTTGCTTAATAAATTTCTTAATAAATATTTCACTCACTTCATTAACAAATGCATTCTCCAAATGACTTCACAAGGTGGTATTAGATTAAAAATAGCTTATAAGTGTAGATTAACACTTTGCAGTTAATTCTAGTGTAAAATGTGGCTTTCACAAACATTGAAGAAGAGCTTAATGTTAACTTTGCATGGAACAGTACTTGAAGAATTTAATTTCAGAAAAGGTTGAAGAATTTAATTTGGAAAAGGTTGAAGTGTACATTTCAATTATTAGTATTGACATGTATGTATATAATATAAAATGTAGAAAAGGATAAAATGACAAAGGTTGTCAAATTGTGAAAGAATAACTATCCATTTCCATGGTGTGTATATTTTGTATCTGACCTCTTTGTTTCCATCATCACATTCTACTGTTGATTACTTTAATGGTTGCCCTGAATCCCTAGCGGGATGTAATAGACTTCTTGTAATTTCTCCTCACATTGCAAAACCATAGTGTCATTTTCTACCAGATTAGCTCATCATGAGCCACCAATCTAGGGTCATGCAGGAGATCCACACGGATATAATCTCCAGTTGCACCATAGTTTACATTTATGCAAAATCATTCAATCACAGTTAATGTGCACCAAAAATTAAATTTAAAGGAAAATACTCACGAACAGTTAATGGTCATCAAGCATTCAAATTAAACACCAGATATTTTTTTTTTTTTTTTTTGGCCTATAGACCTACATACAAATCCTGTGAGTTGCAAAGGGCCATGGCTGCAGTATTGTTGTTTGGATGTGCATCGATACAACATTCAAGAAATGTGATATGATACAGTCATTAAACATTCTCTAAGAATATGGCATGTATAATGTGGCGAACAACAAAAATTATCAGGGTGTGTTATATCATGCTTCCAAGGATGTAATTTGGGTATAGCTTTCAAATTTCAACTGTCCTTTTGACATTTTCACGGTTAACTTGAAACATATCTCATATGGAGAGTTAATGTTTGTGGTTATTTAGTTTTGAATGGGAATTTCCCACCTGGTTATATCTGCAACATTAAATAAATAAAACTTTTATAATCCTTAAATAATTAAATACTTATATTTTGAAGTGCACCACCATGGAAGTATGTATGGATTCATTAAATACCATCGTGAACTTGGAAGCTCTTTTCCTACACGAAGAGGAAATCAGAGTTTTTAATATTAAAATTATAGCTATTTATATATAAATTTATTTTAGTTGATATATTCATTTATTTTAAATAAAAATCAATAAAATAAATAAAATTCAATTACATGAATATTTTAATTTTTTTACAATGTTTTTAATATTAAAATTATAGTTATCTAGGTATAAATTTATTTTAATTCAAAACACACCAAGTTTTTGATGAAGTTTTTGATGAAGTGAGACAATTCAATATTGAAAAATAACCTTTTTCCACTTTTTGGGAATAGAGTTAAAAATCCTTTTGTGTTTATTTATAGGCCTCTGCGGAGTCAAATACATAACCTAGGCCTCTACCTGGTCAAATACATAACCAAGTCTCGAATAATATCATGCTAAATAAAGGAAAGCTCGTGGTTTCTATCATAGGGGTTCAACATGGTACCTCTCACTAGTGAATTAAAATTCCTATGTCAAATTTAAGTATTTCCCATCATTTTATATAAAAATAAATATTTTTTTAATTTTTCTCTCATATATATATATATATATATATTTTAACATGTATTATGTATATATATTCAAATAATATATATATATAATAATATATATTCAAATAATATATATATATATATATATAATTATAATATTTTTTTATATGATTATAAATAAAATTTAAATATAAGATTTTGGTATTATTTCAATTTAGATATACATATTATGAATTTTTTTCAAGAGATTGTTCATACTTTTATTAATAGAAAATGTTATGATATAGAAATTTGAAATTAATGAGACGACATAATATTTTTATTATTATATTTATTTATTTGATTCAATATTGTATTTTGTATCAATATTTATTTATTTGATTCATATTATATTTTGTATTAATAATTTATTATAAGATTTATTTAACATTTTATTATGTTATCTATTTCAAATTAGACTGCAAAACACTTTCAATTCAATAAATTTATTTTCAAATAATTAATAATTTTATATTTTAATAATAACAAAATGAATATTTCTTATTTTATAATAAATTTTTAAACTTAAAACATGTAATTACTAATTAATAAATTATTTTTTAGATCACTACAATGTTAATTTTTAATTACAATATTCTAAATGATGATGAATAATTGAACATTACATCAAGAATAATTTGAATGAAAATAGAGGTTTTAATATTAATATAATATATCGCCATATAAGCATACTTCAATACTTTAACATGGATATAAACAAGATGAAAATTTTTCAGAGTGAATAGAAATATAAAATGAATTTTTCAAAATAAATTTCAGGGTAATTTAATAAAAATGGATAATTATCACATATTTTTTGTTATAATTATTTCTAAAATATAAAATATTTTTGTTTTACATGTTTATAAAGTTTTATTTTATTAGCTAAAGACACATTAGGGATATACGTAATTTTTATTGTGTTTAATTTTGATTTGACACATGTTTAAAAAACAATACAAATATTAAAATATTTTCTAAATAAGTAAATTATAGTAGCTATATCATAATGAATACTTTATTTAGTGTATTGGTATTACCATCCTAAAAAACTGTGGTAAAAATATTTCTTTTTTCACTCTGAACCATAAATAAAATATTTCAATTTCCTTATGAGGTCATATAATTTTATATCAACTTTAAAAAAAGATAAAGTAATTAATAGAAAAAATAAATTATATTTTTACTTTTTGAACTTAAAGACAATGTATAATACTTGTATTTAAAATAGTTTAATACAAATCATAAATAAAATATTTAAAGAAATTCATATATAGAGAAAGTGGAAAAAAATTAATGTTAATCATACTAAATTATTTAAATTCTCAAATAAACAAAATTTTAAAAAGGTAAAAAAAAATAAATTATTTTCTAACAATAATAATAAGGAGAAGATGTGTCATTCATTTAATTATTAACCTCGAAAAAAAGGTAGTTGAATTTTAAAAATCATTAATAATAATAAATAAATAGAAATTCAAGAGGGATCATACATAAAATATTTCGATATATAAGGTTAAATAATGTTGATGTGTATTCACGCCGTCAAGCATTTCCCTTTGAAAAGAACTCCCCCAACTGCCACAGTGTGCAGTTGCGAGCCCTCCATTTTCTATGTTAGATGATAAAACTACCTTCTACCATTAGATTGATGCCTTTATCACTCATATCCAGGCGGTTACTAACTCCCAAGAAATTATGTGGCATATCCAGGTGATTACTAACTCATAAGTAGCGGTAACGACAAAGAAACCATGCAAGAAGTAAAGGAGGAGAATTTCAGTAGATCAACAATGGGAATGGCCATGACGGAGGAGGACTTTGTAAGTGACCCACAAATAATGATGGAGGCTCCTTTTGTTGTGTATCCAACAAGCACCACCCCATGACACTCCATGTTTCTTTCCAACATTGATTAAACCTTGTTCTATGTTGTTGCAACAACCACCTTCTTCACTGCATCTTCTTACACGGTTTTTTATGAAACATAGGTATGTCGACACTCTAGGAAAGATGCTCATTTACTACGATTTCATGGTTGGGATGCTTAAGCTCAATGAGGAGGAGGACTAGTTGGATATTGATTGCAATGGTGTGGGGTGTTTTTTGGTGTGGGGATGAATGATATCACCATGGAAGAATTGAAGGATATAAAGTTTCCCAATCGACCATTCACGCAACTCATATTGCAAGACTGCATTTTCACTCTCACCTCCAAGGTCTCTTGCTCCATACCCTACAGGCTACCTATTTCAAATGTGAGGGTTTTTCAGTTGGGGTTGGACTCAATCACTACCTTTTTGACAAAATATTAAAGGACAAAGCTTGGAGTCACACCAAACATGGATCGAAATATTCACACCAATTTCGAAGTAGTTACCACACACATGTGGAGGGAAAGAAGTATGGCATTGGAAATGCCGAGTGATGAGATTTCGACAGTGTTGTTTCCGGTTGAATTCAAGGTCAGATTCCAACTTTTGTGGATTGTACTACCACCATGTTGCGGAAGTGAAGTAAATTAGTCTTCTTTGGTGAAAATGAAGTTGCTTTTCTCATGGAGTTCCACAAACATAAACCATATGTTATTTCTCACACAGCATTTGGCAGCAATTATGTAAAGGGATAGCACATCTCTAGTCTGCAATCATATCAAATTCTTCTTACTGTTGATTTACTTTCTACCTTTTATATTCCAGGCTTCAGGTGAGAAATTCAAGTTTTAATGGCATCACAGTCTTTGATTCTCAATAGAATAGAATAAAATATACTTGGATATGATATTTTTAGTTCATAGTGGTTTGAAAGATTTTGAATACTTGTTTGTCCTAGGAATATGGGATTTACTGCTACATTTATATATCATATGTTTTCAATCTCAACTCCCTGTAATAACTTTACAATGTTTTGTTTGTTTGACATTGTTATTATGTCATTTATGTTATTTCTTAGCATGAGTTTTACTTTTGAAGATATGATGTGTTGCATTGCTAGTATAAATTTTTTCCTAATATTATTCTTGGAATTGTAATAGGAATGTTGTTTTTCTTCAACATAGTTGTTCTATGGTTAAGAAAAATTTCTAATATCTAGCATTGTCTTTTGCAACTTGTAAGAGTGACCTCCTTAACATATTTGTTGCTATGTGAAGCGAGAGGTGACTTTGGAAGTTAGAAAAAGAGATCAAAAGAATTGTGATGCAGGTCAATGAAGACATGAAAAGGAGTGTTGCCACAAAAAACCCAAGAAATGATAGTAATGGTCTGCTAGGTCTAATGATGTATATGAGGAAGTAGCATGTGGGGGTACCCTGCAGAATATAATCATGATGAAATATTGGTAAGAATGAGGACTTAAATAGGTCTTGGAAGTATTTGGAAAAGATGTTTATCTAGATGTAGATAGCTTGAATCATCTTAAGATTTTAATAGCTTCTTCTGAAAAGCCTTTTATCTCTTAGTAAATTTCAAAATACTATTATTATTTTCTTCTGGGTTAAATTGGTTGAATTATGACATGGAAATGTTGAATCTCTAGATGGGTGAAAAGAAAAAAAATAGTGTTTTCGATTTAATATTTTAACATAATTGCTTTATAGAGCAATTGCTAGGTCCCTATATTACTAGTGTAACCCCTTATTGTTATTAGTAAAACTCCCTTATTGTATTATTGTGCCCATATAGTCCCCATGCTGTTATTATTGTTCCCTATAGAAACCGACAATTGTTATTGTTGTGCCCCTACAATATTATTGTTATGTAGGATCTCATTGTGTTGGGACCCCTTAGACTCCTATATATAGAAAGGAGGCCTTGTCATTTGTATCATCCAAGAATTTTTCATTTGTGTGATGTAAAGGAGGTTTCCCCCTTGAAGAGGTCGATTTTGAAGTCATTGATCTATCATTTATATCTTCTTGTGAGATGGTTTCATAACATTTGGTATTAGAGCTTTGGATTCTAGGGTTTCGCTGCTCCAAACAGGTCATTGTGGAGTTTTTGCAATAACTTTTTTTCTACGATGTTTCAGAAGTTGAAATTAAAATCCATTTGAGCCGATATCTTGATAAACTTTAGGTCCAAATTTCACATCTTGTCTCACTATATTTTCAAATATATGATCCAAGGTAATTAAGGTTTTCGCAGGCTCCCGAATTACATCCTAAATAGTTGGCCTTTGAAAAATTGTCATAACTTTCTCTATGAGAATCAGATTGAAATTTCATAGGAAGTTATAGAAAGAGGATGGAGTGTAGCTTTCTGTGTAGCTTTTTTTGGGCCGAAGGTTGAAATAGTGACACGTGGCACTTTGTACACGTTATCTCTACTGAAAAAGTATATAATCAGGTCCTCTTGGGAGATTGGGCATAACTCTTTCTTGGAGAATCTAATTTATATCAGATTGGTGGCATTGAAAGAGGACACAGAGGGATACCACATGTCACAATTTTAGACCTTGGAGATCTGAAATTTCAGAGATACAATAGATTCAACTTTGAGATTCTAAAATCAAGAAAGAGAATGACTCGAATCAAGAAAATAGAAAAACCTAGTAAGAAAAATTGGAGGGATGATTTGAAGAATATGATCAAATATATGATCAATAAGATAAATGGTATAGAAGAAAAATTGAATTGTAATGCGGAAGATCTGAAGAAAGACATGGAAGGTTTGAAGGAAGGTGGGACAAAGTCACTACAAGAAAGACTTCCTAATGCTAAAAATGTAGTAGAGGAAACTCATGATGAGAAAAAAAGAAATGTTAATCATGATTTCGTAGACTATAATGTGGGATGACCATATTCCAAATATAGATTTGAGGAAATTTGATGGCAAGGATCCAGTAACTTGGATACTATAGATGGAGCAATATTTTGATCTACATGATGTGAAATTGCCACGAAAGGTACGTATTGGATATTTATATTGAGAACTGAATTGGTTTGTATGGTATAGAGGAATTTGTTCTTGTAAACCATTTGTCACTTGGTGAATTTTCATGGAGGAAATGATACCACATTATGAGGGTACAAAGAGCAACAACTTCTTCAGCCAATTCATAAATGTCAAACAAAAGGGTTTAATGGCAGAGCACATTGAGGATTTCCACAAATTGAATATAAGGGTAAATGATATTCTAGAGAATCTTAGGATTGAAGTCTTCATAGAGACTTTAAATTATAACATCCAACATGAGGTTTGCCTTTGGGAACCTGATTCATTGGAGAAGGCATACAGGTTGGCAAAAAAAATTGAAACAAAAATTATGGCAACAGGGAAGCCTACCACTCAAAACTATAAAGATGGAAGTCTTGTTGCTACTAGCCTTTCACCACCTACAAGGTTGACACTACAATAATTGGAAGAAAAAATAACAAAAGGGCTTTGTTACAATTGTGATAGAAAATACACTAAAGGTCATAAGTGTGCAGAGAAGAAATTTATTTACATATATGGGGAAGAGGAGCAAGGAAAATAACAAGAAATGTTAAAATAAGAGGATATAAACCAAGAACCAATCCCAGAGAAAGAATAAATGAATCTGACCATATCTTGTAATGCATTGATAGGAATTACCACTCCTCAAACTCTCAATATAGAAGGGCATATCAAGAAGAAAAAGGTAATCGTGTTGATTGATTCGGGTAGTACCCATAATTTTATTCATTGTAAGATAGCGAAGGTATTGATTTTCTTCCTATATCCAACACAACAACGTCAAGTAATGGTGGAAAATGTAGGAACCATAAATTTCTTTGGAAAGTGCCATAATATCAAGCTATCCATGGGAGAATATGTAATGAATAGTTCAATGCTTTCCATTCCAATGGGTGGTGCTAATGTTGTACTAGGAGTCCAATTGCTACAATCTCTGGGTATGATAGCTTTTAGTTTTCGAGAACTTTTCTTGAAATGTTTTTGGGAAGGAAAGGAAGCTGAATTAAGGGGTATCATAGGGAAACTGGGAAATATAATCAGCTCCAACAACATGAAAAAGATCCTAAAGAAAGAACAACGGGGTGTATTTTCACATTATGTTCATTATAGGTTCCCACATCGAAACCATATATTTCTCTAGGTCTCTAAAACGTTTTGGACAATCATTAGAAGGTATTTGAGCCTCCCAAAGGCCTACCACCTATTCATGATCATGATCACGCTATTCATTTGATTCTAGGAATTGTTCCCCTAAACATCAGGCCTTATAGATATCCATATGCCTAAAAGAGTGAAATTGAACGTATGGTTCCAAAAATTCTAGAGGTTGGTATAATTCAACTTAGTAAAAGTTCTTTCTCTACTCGAGTGGTATTGGTACACAAGAAGGATGGATGATGGCACATGTGTCCGAATTATAGGGTGCTCAACAAGCTTACTATTAAAGATAAATTTCCCATTCTTGTAATTGATGAATTATTAGATGAATTACATGGAGAAATTGACTTCACCAAGTTGGATCTTTGTTCAAGATATCATCAAATCAGAATGAAGGCTGAAGAAATTCAAAAAACAACATTTAGAACCGATGAGGGTTATTATGAATTTTTGGTCATGCCTTTTGGCCTTAACGATGCACCTTCTACATTTCAAGGTTTGATGAATTCCATTTTCAAATCCTTTCTTAGAAAATTTGTCTTAATATTTCTTCATGAAATACTAATCTACAACAAGTCTTGGAAGGATCATGTTCAACATGTTGACGGGGTGCTCAAACTATTGGAGGATGTTTCAATGGATTTTATGACAGGTTTACCCAAGTCTGAAGGAAAGATTGTTGTCATGGTGGTAGTTGATAGACTTACCAAGTATGCACACTTTTGTGCATTATCTCATCCATTTAAAGCTAGCACAGTTGCTATTGCATTAATGGAAACTATTCAAAAGCTACATGGAAACTCAATGATTATTATAAGCAACAGATATCCCATTTTCATTGGAAATTTTTGGACATAATTGTTTTCTTGCCTTGGTAATCAATTAGCTCATAGCTCATCTTATCATCCTCAATATGATGGGAAAAATGAGATAGTGAACAAATGTTTGGAAGGATATATTCGTTTCTTTGTATCGTATAAAGAGACACAATGGGTTAGGTGGTTGCCTCTGGTTGAATGTTGGTATAACACTTCCTTCCATACTGCAGCAAAAATGACCCCATTTATGGAAGTTTATGGATATCATCCACCGTCCATCACATCATATTTAAAATAAAATTCTAAGGTTCAAGCAGTGGAAGATGACATTGAGCATCAACAAAAGTACTCAAACTCTTAAAGGATAACATCACTTTGGTGCAGAATAGAATGAAACAATAGGTAGATAAACATCACAGTGAAATAAGTTTTGATGTAGGTGATTGGGTATTTCTACAACTACAACCATAAAAGGAAATGTCCCTCAAGCAAGCTAAGAAGGATAATGAATTATCACCAAAGTATTATAGTCCGTACATGGTGTTACAAAATATTGGTACTATGGCATACAAATTGGAGCTTCCTACATCTTCCTGAGTATACCGAGTTTCTATGTTTCATGCTTAAAGAAGGTTATAGGTGAGAAGATCCTAGTTCAAACAATACTACCAGAACTTGATGAGGAAGGAAAAATCATATTTCAACCCGAAGCAGTCACAAAAACAAGAAATAGAGAGCTACGAAATCGATCAATTTCATAATATCTCATTAAGTGGAAGAACTTACCCGGTGAAGATTCGACATGGGAGGATGATAATTTTTTACAGAAGCATCCAGAACTACTCAAGCATTAAGGACAACTTTTTTTTTAAGGAGAGTGGCATGTTAGGTCCCTATACTACTAGTGTAACCCCTTATTGTTATTACTGCAACCCCCTTATTGTATTATTGTGCCCATATAGTCCCCATGTTGTTATTATTGTGCCCCATAGAAGCCCACTATTTTTATTGTAGTGCCCCTACAATACTATTGTTATGTAGGCTCTGGTTGTATTGGGACCCCTTATACTTGCATATATATAAAGGAGGTCTTGTCATTTGTATCATCCAAGAATTGTTCAGTTTTGTAATGTAAAGGAGGTTTCCCCCCCGAAGAGGTTGATTTTGAAGTCGGCCATATATCATTTTTATCTTTTTGTGAGCTGCTTTCATAACAACAATAGGTAAATCATGCAGGTATACATGGCCTTGATAGTATATTTTACAAATATTCTTCATCCTCTTTTGAAGCGTAAATTATGGTTGTTTGCAGGTGGGAATGAATTCAAATGGGGCCTTGAGACTTTATCCAACAACAGTGGGTTTGTTACGTTAGTAGTAAATTCAGTGAAGCTTGGACGGATTTCAATTCCCATAGGCACCCAAGTTACTCCAATTATTACAATGCATCATGATACAAATTGATTGGGAAATGATACCAATGAGTTTAACTCAGGGTAATTTAGTGAAGAACTCACAAAGGCTTCCAGGCATCCCTTCGCATTTCTGCCCTTTGGATATGGTCCAAGAATTTTTGTGGGTCAGAGCTTTGCACTCATGGAAGAAAAAGTTGTATTGGCTATGGTTCTACAATGATTTTAGTTTTTCACTTCCCATCTTATGACCATGCACCTACCCATATTTTCGCCTTGTAACTACTACATCGAGCCTAGGTAATCCTCGATAGTTTGAATTTTTAATAAGCCTTTTCACCACATAGGTGAATAAAATGGCATTTCTTAAATACATGGCATGAAATTTCTTTTGTATTCGAATAAATTGTTCTTAAGGTAATGAATAGAGACATTATGTTGAAAAAGGTTACAGTAGTCACGGAAATCCTTGCAGAGGGAGGGAATTAATTCTTCTTGCATAGGTTGGTAGGGATAAAAAGTTGTAATATCTAAATGGTTTGTTGGCTCATAAACAAGATTATGTAGACACATTTTTTTATTGTTTTAGGGTACACAGGGATACCAATGAATAGGATAGAGGAATCAATGTGGAAATCAGAAAATCTAGCAACTATAACATACTTCAAATATATCAAGACACAGATCGAAAATGTAAACAAATTAATTTAACAGGATAACAGACTTGAGAGGAATTCATACTGGTTGAGTGTAAACCAGGGATAAAAGATGCAATGGAACTTCAAAGTTCACACATAAGATAGAAAAAATACTCAGAATTGTAATATGGTAATGGAGGGTCAAAGTTTCATGGTACCTTTTTTGGTATGGGTTGCTCCTGAAAACACCATTTTCTTTATTACCTAAATTGGAAGAAATCCTATGTAGGGACAAATTGATGGTCCTGCAGCTATAAACACATCAAATTGAGAGCCATAGTTGACCAATTATACTCAAAATGTTTATTTATGAATGAGGTAATGGAGAGACAATTCATTTCGGTCGAGGGCAAATTGAGGGATAGAAGGTGCAATGAAACTTCAAAGTAACACATAGGATATAAAAAATACCTAGAATTATAATATGGTAATGGAGGGGGAAATTCTCCTGGGACCTTATGTGGTATGGATTGCTCTTGAATAAACCATTTTCTTTCATCCTCAGGTTATACAACTTTTTCCATAGGAATGGTTTATTCACCAGAGACTAAGATTGGTACAATGATACATTCAACAATACTGAATCTGAGAGACACAATCGTTCTGTGCTATTTGCATTCCGATCCAACTTCTTCCATTCTTCATCAGACACTCCCATTGGTTTAGTACTCGGATCTACCACAATCCACTGATCCTTACCTACCAACAAATCCTCCATCTTGAGTTTCCATAACTCAAAACTCTGACCATTAAATTTCTCGATCTCTATATTTCCACTGCTTGCCATCTTTTTTCACCACCAAAATCGATCCTGCAGATCTCCCACTACACAGGGTCTACCACATGCCTGAGCGAAACCCCTCAACAAAAAAGGCATCTCCTTGAAGCCAAAACAACTTTGATACCAAATGTAGGTTTTAACCTCGTACAAAAATTACCTGCATATGAATTCTAAAACATAGAAGATAAACAATGCGAGAGCATAACACATAAAACACATATACGTGGAGATTTTCGCCTGGATCCCAAAACCACGACTACCAGCTTGATTTTTCTTTATGTTCCTTTTAATGTTACAATACATATATATACATGCTGAAGCATCCAATACCATGGACCAAAAACCATCGCACCCAAAACCATGTGCGAAAAACCATAGGCAGGTTTGCCCACCTAATACAGGGTCCAAAACAATTTTCCTCGACGTGCTACCCCGCACCTCGTAGAGGGGGGCTAACTATCCCCCTCAAATGCCCTGTGACCCCCCACTAAGCAATCGGTGCAATGAAGGGGGCGCTTTGCCCCCCCTGTAACCCCTCGTTTCACTAGGGTAGCTAGTCTTGGAAAAAATATAACACATCCCAACATTCTCCCACTTGTTGTTTTCTTTCCACTGGAGGCCACAAGAGAGCTTAGTCATTTATCCAGCCCTACCACACCCACTATTTCTATACACCAAGAGAACTTCTCAGAGCTCACAAATTTTTTCAATGCATCTGCAGTATTCGTCAAAGTGTCCACCTTTACCAGCAACACCTTTTTGTCTTCTATCACATCCCTCACAAAGTGATACTGAACATCAATGTGCTTTGTCTTTGAATGGTAAGTGGGGTTCTTTGCCAAGAAAATTACACTTTGGTTATCATAGTCTATTCTTGTAGCTCCCTTTACTAACCCCATACTTGAACACAATCTCTGCAACTAGACTACTTCCTTGCTTACATGAGTGGCTGCCATGTATTCTGCCTCTGTAGTTGATAATTCCACTACAAATTGTTTCTTACTCATCCAACTGACTGCAACTCAAAATAGGTTAAACACATACCCACTTGTAGATATTCTTTGATCGAGATCTCTAGCCGAGTTTGCATCAACAAAGCCACGAATATCCAACACTCTATCCAATCCTGGCCTTCCTTGGTAGCACAAACCATAATCACTAGTGACACACAAATACCTGAAAACCCACTTCACTATTGTCTAGTGCTCCTTCCTTCGTTTTGACATAAACCTGCTCAATACTCCCACTACATGTGCAATTTCTGGTCTAGTATTGACCATCGCATACATTAGGCTACTGACTGTAGTTGCATATGGAACACGGGACATGTCCTCTTCCCCTTCTTGTGTCTTGGGACACTATTCAATAGATAACTTCACACCTACAGGAATATGAACCTTCACCGGTTTAGTATCCTGCATATTAAACCTCTACAGTATTGTCCTGACCTACTTCCTCTAGTTTAACCAGAGCTTCCTCTTTGCCCGATCTCTTTTAGTTTCCATGCCCAAAATATAGTTTGCAACACCAAGATATTTCATGTCGAATTTGGAGGACAATTGGGTCTTCAAATCCTGGATAATTTCTTTGTCATTTCCAACCAGCAACATATCATCCACATACAAGACCAAATAAATAACATGGTCACCAATTAATTTAAAATATACACAATGATCTGCTTTGCTTCTGGTGAAGCCAAGTCCCCTTATAAATGTATCAAATTTTTGATACCACATTCTTGGTGACTATTTTAACCCATACAAAGACTTTTTTTAACTTGCATACCAGTTATTTTTTACCCTTCACTGCGAAGCATTCAGGTTGCTTCATGTAGATCTCCTCTTCTAGATCCTCGTGAAGAAATTCTGTCTTCACATCCATTTGTTCTACCTCAAAATCAAAAGCAGTAGCAACAGATAAAAGTAATCTAATAGAAGCTACCTTGGCAACAAGAGAAAAAATATCACCAAAATCAATTCCCGACACCTGGGAATAACATTTTGCTACCAACCGAGATTTGTATTTCTCCATCTTTCCTTCTGCATTTGTCTTGTTCTTGAACACCCATTGCTGGCAATGGGTTTCCTTCCAGTCGGTAACTCCACTAGATCCCAAGCCTCATTTTTGTGCAAAGATGCCATTTCATCAACCATGGCCTCTTTCTAGAGTTTTCCATCATCTGAATCTACTGCTTCCTTCATAGTTCTAGGATCATCATCAGTAATAGATAAAGCAAAATTTGAATAGAAAGCAGATGGACTATACCTTTCTGTCTACCTTCTTTCTCGAACTGATCTTCTCACAACCAAAGTTTGTGGATATTCATCTTATGATTCCTCTTCTGCTGTAGATTCTGAATCTTCCTCCTTTAGCTCAAACTCTATTTTCTCAGGTTCCTTTGATGGGACTTCATGTTTAATAACATATTTCACCTCTCTAAACACCACATCTCAGTTTTGCACAACCTTCCTCATTACTAGATTCCAAATCTTATAACCCTTTAAACCATCCTTATACCCAATAAAGATGCACTTTTCAGATTTACTATCCAACTTGGTTCTTTTCTCCTTTGGAATGTGTACATATGCATCACATCCAAATACCCTTAGATGTCAAAGAGAGTGTCCATACCTCTTGTGGATTCTTATCCTCCAATTCTCATGAAGGTGATCTGTTGACCATGTAACATGTAGTCTCCACTGCCTCTGCCCAAAGGTCCTGTCCTAACTCGACACCATTGAGCATGCTTCTTGCCCTTTCCATCAACATCTTGTTCATTATTTCTACAATTTCATTTTTTTCACCTGTGTATGGAGTAATCTTCTGCCGTGCTATACCACAATTCTTACAAAATTCTTCAAATTCCTTCTTGCAAAACTCTTCACCGTTATCTGTCCTCAGCACCTTTATCTTCTTCTCTATCTGGTTTTCCACCAAAGCCTTAAATTCTTTAAACCTGTCAAAGACTTTAGGTTTCTTCTTAACGAAATATATCCATGTATTCCTTGAGAATTCATCTATAAATGATACACAGTACACAGACTTACCCAGTGATGGAGCCTTCACAGGTCCAAACACATCACTATGCACAAGCTCTAATATTTGTTTCGCCTTCTTACCAGTAGAGGGGAAACTCACCTGATTCTACTTCCCATATACACAATTTTCACAGAGATAAAAATCTAGAGAGCTATTAGTCATACCTTCTACCACATCTTTACCATGAAGTATTCGAAGGCCCTTCTCTCCAATATGTCCAAGCCTTTGATGCCAAAGCATGGTATTTTCTCCAGAGACCACTAGATTTTCTGTTCCACTTTCAGGAAACACAGAACTATTGCACCCATTAACAATAGTGATACCATGCATCTTTTATAGAGTTCCAATCCAAACTCCCCCATCAATACCAATTCTCCTCGAACCATCTTATAGGTGTCATTCTCGAACACTATTTTTACACCTGCATCATCCAACTTGCTTACATAAATCAAATTTCTGGCCAATGTAGGAATATGCAGAATACCCGGAAGTGTTCTAATCCTTCCACCTTCCAAATTCAACTTAAATTTTCTGTGACCAATGATTTTAGCCTTCCTGTTATCCCCTAAGAAGACATCACCACCATCATATTTCTCATACTCACAGAACCACTCTCTATGGGGAGTGAAGTGAAAGGATGCACTTGAGTCAATCAACCATGCCTCATGATCTACATGTGTACTTGAAGAAGACAAGTACACATCCCCATCTTCATCTGAGGTGGTTTCTGCCTCTGCAGAAGGAGCATCATCAGATCCCTTTCCTTTGTTAGGAGCTTAGATTTACAGTCCCTTTTGTAGTTTCCTCCCTTTCTGCATTTCCAACACACCTTTACAGGTTTTCTTAGAGATTTAGATCTCCCTCTAGATTTCGATCTCCCACTCGATGACTTATTTTTTCTTCTGTTCTGGGACCTTCCTCATATAGACAAGGCATCACCATTTCAGATCTCCATATTTTTCCATCTCATCTCCTCCGTCAGTAAGGATGAGATGATTTCATCAAACTGTAAGGTAGTTTCATTGCTACCTATTGCAACAACCAGACTATCCCACGAATCTGGTAGAGAACACAACAAACTGATGCACTTATATTCATATGAAAGTTTAATATCAATAGATAATAACTAACTTACCATAGTATTAAATGTATTCAGATGCTCTGTCACCGAGTCTCCATATTTCATCCTCAGGTTATACAAGTTTTCCCGTAGGAACATTTTATTCACTAGAGACTTAGATTGGTACAAAGTCCCTAACTTGTCCCACAAAGCCTTAGACGTAGCTTCCCCTGATACATTCAACAATACTAAATCTAAAACACACAATCGTATCGTGCTCCTTGCCTTCCGATCCAACTTCTTCCATTCTTCATCGGACACTCCCATTGGTTTAGTACCTGGATCTACCACAATCTACTAATTTTTATCTACCAACAGATCCTCCATCTTGAGTTTCCATAACTCAAAATTATTACCATTAAATTTCTCGATCTTTGTCTTTCCACTGCTTACCATCTTCTATCACCACCAGAATCGATCCCGCAGATCTCCCACTACACAGGGTCTACCACAGGCCTGAGCGGAACACCTCAGCAGCAAAGGCATCCACTTGAAGCCAAAACAACTCTGATACCAAATGTAGGTTTTAACTCCGTACAGAAATTAGCTACATACGAATTGTGAAACATAGATAATAAATAATGCGAGAGCATAACACATAAAACACTTATACATAGATATTTTTTCATGGATCCAAAACTGGGAGTACCAAATTGATTTTTCATTATGTGCCTTTCAATGCTACAATATATATATATATATATATATATATATATATATATATATATATATATATATATATATATATATATATATATATATATATATATATATATATATATATATATATACACGTTGAAGCATCCAATACCATGGACTGAAAACCATCGCGCAAAAAACCATGTGCGAAAAACCATGCACAAAACCATAGGTAGGTCCACCCATATAATATAGGGTCCAAAAAAAATTTCCCACAGGTGCTGCCCCGATGCCCGTAGAGGTGAGCTAACCATCCCCCTCAAATGCCCTATGACCCCCCTGCTACGCAATCAACGCAACAAAGGGGGGCTCCACCCCCCCTCTAACTCCCCGGTTCACTAGGGTAGCTCGTCGTGGAAAGAATATAACACAACCCAAAAACTTAAAAGTAACACATAGGATATAAAAAAGACTTAAAATTGTAATATGGTAATGGAGGGGGTAATTTTGCTCAGAACTTTTTTGGTATGGGTTGCTCTTGAATGCACCATTTTATTTGTTACCTAAATTGGAAGAAATCCTTTGTAGGGACTAGTTGATGGCCTTGTAGTTATCAACTCATTAGATTGAGAGCGATAGTTGACCGTTACACTAAAAATGTGTCTTTCTAAATAAAGTAAATCCCATGCTCAAAAAATTACCCCTAAACAATTTCAAATTCTTCTAGTTCCAACTGATCTTTCTAGATGTGATGCAATTTACATTTTCCAGATATCATTGATTTCTCATTCATTTGATACTAACAATTGGTAGAAACTTTGATGAAATCCATAAATCTTGTTTGTAGCAGGTTTGGGAAGAGGATCTCAAAAGAGACTTGTTAAAGCATATTTAACATAAAAAAATTCTAAAACTGAGAAGCCAAGTAAGATGGAATCATTCCACTACTTCATAAATAGGTTTTCAATAGTTTTTACTTTAGATAAGCCATGCTTATTAGACATAAACATTTTGATTTTGGTTGTTTGTAGGTGGGAATGATTCCAAATGAGGCCTTGGTACTTTATCCAAGAGAAATGGGTCGATTACGTCAAGCGGTAAAACCATTGAAGCTTGGAAAGATTTCAATTCCCGTAGCCACCCAACTTACCCCATTTCTTGCAACGCATCATGGTCTTACTTTATGGGGAAAAAATGTAAATGAGTTTAAGTCAGGGAGATTTAGTGATGGACTCACCAAGGCTTCTAGACATCCCTTCGCATTTCTACCCCTTGGATATGGCCCAAGAATTGTGTGGGTCAGAACTTTGCACTCATGGAAGTAAAAGTGGTATTGGCTATGGTTCTCCAACAACTTTTCTTTTATCACTTCCCCATCTTATGTCCATGCACCTGCCCATATACTACCCTTGAAACCATTGCATGGAGCCTAGGTGATCCTTGAGAGTTTGAATTTTTAATAGGCCTAGAGCTACTTGAAGAAGTATCTAATCATGGAGTATCATGTAAGAGGAGTAACTGAACTATTTTACTTTTTAGATTTACACATGATTAAAATAAATGAAATTATGGAAAAAATAGTGAATGTATGACCAAAAATAACATTTAAAAAGAAAAACAGTTAAACAATTCCCTATCAAGATTGATGAGAAGGTTCAACTAGTCATGAAAGTCACTTTAAACTACAATCTCCTCTTTGTTATTATTATTATTAGAGCCCCACTATTGTTGTTATTATTATTAGAGGAAATCAATGGAAACTATTTAAGCACACAACAATGGAAGAGGATTACTCTTCCTCATCTAGTGGCTTTGTTGGAGATGGATTAGTTGATTTCCATGGACACTATGTTAGGAGAACTCCTACTGGATGATGGAAAGCATCACTCTTCATAATTGGTATGAATTCATTTGGATTATATTCTGTGATACATTCAATTGTATTATAATCGCTGGTATATTTGTTCCAAATGTTTTATCATCAACATTACAATTATATTCTCTTATACATTCCATTAGGCATAGTCTAACTTATATACGAAATATCATTTTTCAGTAGAATTCACCAAAATCCGACAATACAATTTCAATATTTTTTTTGTTTAAAATACATTTTTGAATGCATAAATAGATTGAACATCTTGAAAAATCCCTTGGGCACTCAAATTATGCATATTAAACAATTTAAACTCATGTTTTTAAAAATATTTGTTGTATTTTGATTAAAATTAACAAGAAAAAATGTCGTGAAAAAGGCTATTTAGTGTATAAGCTAGACTACACCCATTCCATTATATTCTAGTAGTTGTTGTTTGGTACATATGTTTTACCATCATCTTCTTCACAAAAGTGGAGATAGTAGAAAGGTTAGCCTATGCAAGCATTCCTTCAAATTTGGTGACTTACCTCACAAATGTTATGCATGACAACACCACTACTACTGCAAAGAATGTGAATGTATTGTCTGGTGTGGTCATTGTCGGTTTTAACCCCGTACAGAAATTACCTGCATACCAATTCTAAAACACAAAAAATAAACAATGTGAGAGCATAACACATAAAACACATATACATAGAGATTTTCCCCTGCATCCCAAAACTGGGACTACCAGTTTTATTTTTCACTATGTTCCTTTCAATGTTACAATACATATTTATACATGTTGAAGCATCTAATACCATGGACCGAAAACCATCATGTCCAAAAACATGTGCAAAAACCATGCATAAAACCATAGGTAGGTTCGCCCAACCTAATATAGGGTGCAAAAAAATTTTCCTTGGGGTGCTGCCTATGACTTTTTAGAGGGGGGCTACTCGGCCCCCTCAAACCCCCGTGACACCCATGTTGCGTAATTAGCACAACGAAGGGGGGACTTCACCCCCCCTCTAACCCCCCAGTTAACTAGGATAGCTAGTCGTGGAAAGAATATAATACAACCCAACATTCTCCCACTTGTTGTTTTCTTTCCACAGGGAGCCACAGGAGAGCTTGGTCATTTATTCAGCCCTGCAATGCCCATTGTTTGTCTACACCAAGAGAACTTCTCAGAGCTCACAGATTTTGTCAATTCATCTGCAGTATTCTTTAAAATGTCTACCTTTACTAGCGACACCTTTTTGTCTTCTATCATATCCCTCACAAAGTGATACTGAACATCAATGTGCTTTTTCTTTGAATGATAAGTAGGGTTCTTTGCCAAGAAAATTGCACTTTAGCTGTCATAATCTATCCTTATAGCTCCCTGTACCAACCCCATACTTGAACACACTCTCCACAACCAAACTACTTCCTTGCTTGCATGAGTGGCTACCATGTATTATGCCTTTATACTTGATAGTGCCACTACAAATTGTTTCTTACTCATCCAAGTGATTGCACCTCCAAATAGGTTAAACACATACCCACTTGTAGATCTCCACTAATCTAGATCTCTAGTCTAGTCTGCATCAACAAAGCCACAGATATCCAAAACTCTGTCCAATCCTGGTCTTCCTTGGTAGCACAAACCATAATCACTATTGCCACACAAATACCTGAAAACCCACTTCACTGTTGTCCAATGCTTCTTCCTGGGTTTTGACATAAACTTGCTCAATACTCCCATTGCATGTGCAATGTTTGGTTTAGTACAGACCATCACATACATCAAGCTACCGACTGCACTTGCATATGGCACACAGGACATGTCCTCTTCCTCTTCTTGTATCTTGCGACACTGTTCAACAGATAACTTTGCACCTACAGGAATAGGAACCTTCACCAGTTTACTATCCTGCACATTAAACCTCTGCAATATTGGCTCGACATACTTCCTTTGGTTTAATCGGAGCTTCGTCTTTGCCCAATATCTTTTAATTTCCTTGCCCAAAATATAGCTTGCAGCACCAATATCTTCCATGTCCAATTTGGGGGACAATTGGGTCTTCAAATCCTGGGTAATTTCTTTGTCATTTCCAACCAGCAACATCTCATCCACATACAAGACCAGATAAATAACATAGTCACCAATTAATTTAAAATACACACAGTGATCTTATTTTCTTCTGGTGAAGCCAAGTCCTTGTATAAATGTAGCAAATTTCTGATACCACATCCTTGGTGATTGTTTTAGCCCATACAGAGACTTCTTTAACTTGCATACCAGTTCTTTCTTACCCTTCACCGCAAAGCCTTAAGGTTGCTTCATGTAGGTCTCCTCTTCCAGATCCCTATGGACAAATGTTGTCTTCACATCCATCTATTCTACCTTAAATCAAAAGCAACAACAACAGATAAAAGTAATATAATACAAGCTACCTTGGAAACAGGAGAAAAAATATCTCCAAAGTCAATTCCCAATACCTGGGAATGACCTTTTTCTACCAACCAAGCTTTGTATTTCTCCACCTTTCCTTCTACATTTGTCTTCTTCTTGAACACCCATTTGCTTCCAATGGGTTGCCTTCCAGCCGACAACTCCACCAGATCCAATGCCTCATTTTTGTGCAAAGATGCCATTTCATCAACCATGCCCTCTTTCTAGAGTTTGTCATCCTCTAAATATACTGCTTTCTTCACAGTTCAGGGATCATCATCAGTAAAAAATAAAGAAAAATGTGAACAGAAAGAATATGGACTATATCTTTCTGGCTTCCTTATTTCTCAAACTGATCTTCTCAAACCTAGAGTTTGTGGCTCTTCACCCTCTGATTCCTCTTTTGCTATAGAGCATGATTCTTCCTCCTTTAGCTGAAACTATATCTTCTCAAATTCCTTTGGTTGGACTTCAAGTTTAATAACATCTTTAACCTCTCTGAACACCACATCTCGGCTATACACAACCTTCCTTGTTACTGGGTTCCAAAGCTTATAGCCCTTTAAACCATCCTTATACCCAATAAAGATGAAATTTTTAGATTTACTATCCAACTTTGTTCTTTTCTCCTTTGGAACATGTACTTATGCATCACATCCAAATACCATCAGATGTAAAAGAGAGGGTTTCTTACCAGTCCATACCTCTTGTGGAGTCTTATCCTACAATTCTCATGAAGGTGATCTGTTGACCAGGTAACATGTAGTCTCCATCACCTCTGCCTAGAATCCATGTCCTAACCCGACACCACTGAGCATGCTTCTTGCCTTTTCCATCAAAGTCTTGTTCATTGTTTTTGCAACTCCACTTTTCTCAGGTGTGTATGGAGTAGTATTAAGTCATGCTATACCACACTTCTTACATAATTCTTCAAATTCCTTATTGCAAAACTCTCCACTGTTATATATCCTTAGCACCTTTATCTTCTTCTCTGTCTAGTTTTTCACTAGAGCCTTAAATTCTTTAAACTTGTCAAAGACTTCATATTTCTTCTTAAGGAAATATATCCATGTATTCCTTGAGAAGTCATCTATAAATGATACATAGTACACAGACTTACCCAGTGATTGAACCTTCATAGATCCAAACACATCACTGTGCACAAGCTCTAATATTTGTTTTGCCCTCTTACCACAAGAGGGGAAACTCACTCGATTCTACTTCCCATATACACAATTTTCATAGAAATCAAAATCCAAAGAGCTATTACTCATACCTTCTACCATACCTTTACCATGAAGTATTCGAAGGTCCTTCTCTCCAATATGTCCAAGCCTTTGATGCCACATCATCGTATTTTCTTGAGAGACCACTAGATTTTATACTCCACTTTTAGGAACCATAGAACTATTACACCCATCAACAACAATGCTACCTTGCATCTTGTACAGAGTTCTGATTCGAACTCCCCGCTTTAATATCAGTGCTCCCCAAACCATCTTGTAGGTATCTTTCTCGAACACTGTTTTTACACCTGCATCATCCAACTTGCTTACAGAAATCAAATTTCTGGCTAATGTAGGAATATGAAGAACACTAGGATGTGTTCTCATCCTTCCACCTTGCAACTTCAACATTACTTTTCTGTGACCAATGATTCTAGCCTTCCTATCATCCCCTAATAAGACATCACCACCATCATATTTCTCATACTCACAGAACCACTCTCTATGGGGAGTGAAGTGAAAGGATGCACTTGAGTCAATCAACCATGCCTCATGATCTACATGTGTACTTAAAGAAGCCATGTACACATCCCCACCTTCATATGAGGTGGTTTTCACCTATGCATAAGGAGCATCATCAGATCCCTTACCTTTGTCAGGAGCTTTAGATTTACAGTCCCTTTTGTAGTGCCCTTCCTTTCCACATTTCTAGCACACCACCTTTACAAGTTTTCCTGGAGATTTAGATCTCCCTCTAGATTTAGATCTCCCACTCGATGACTTATTTTTGTTTCTGTTCTAGGACCATCCTCACATAGACAAGGCATCACCATTCTGGCTCTCCATATTTTTTTGTCTCATCTCCATCAGCAAGGATGAGACTATTTCATCAAACTACAAGGAAGTTGTGTTTCTACCTATTGCAATAACCAGACTATCCCACAAATCTCGTAGAGAACACAACAAACTGATGCAGTTATCTTCATCTGAAATTTTAATGTCAACAGAGAATAACTGACTTACCAAGGTAATAAATGCATTCAGATGATTTGTCACCGAGTCGCCATCTTTCATCCTTAGGTTATTCAAATTTTTCCATAGGAATATTTTATTCACCAAAGACTTAGATTGCTCCAAAGTCCCTAACTTGTCCCATAAAGCCTTCATCGTAGCTTCCCCTGATACATTCAATAATACTAAATTTGAGACACACAATCATATTTTGCTCTTTGCCTTTCGATCCAACTTCTTCCATTCTTCATCGGACACTCTCGTTGGTTTAGTACCTAGATCTACCACGATCCACTCATATTTATCCACCAACAAATCCCCCATCTTGAGTTTCTTGAACTCAATACTCTGACCATTAAATTTCTCGATCTCTATCTTTCCACTGCTCGCCATCTTCTTTCCTCACCATAATCGATCCCACAGATCTCCCACTGAACAGGGTCTACCACAAGCCCGAACAAAACCCCTTAGTAACAAAGGCATCCCCTTGAAGCCAAAACAACTCTGATACAAAATGTAGGCTTTAACCCCGTATAGAAATTACCTGCATATGAATTCTAGAACACAAAAAATAAATAGTGCGAGAGAATAACACATAAAACACATATACACAGAGATTTTCCCATAGATCCCAAAACTAGGACTACCAGATTGATTTTTCATTATGTTCCTTTCAGCGTACAATACATATTTATACATGCCAAAGCATCCAGTACCATGGAATGAAAATCATCGCGTCCTAAAACATGTGCAAAAACCATGCACAAAACCATAGGTAGGTCCGCCCAACCTAATATAGGGTCCAAAAGAAAATTTCCCATGGGCACTGCCCCGAACCCCATAGAGGGGAGCTACCCACCCCCCTCAAACCCCTTGTGACCCCCCCGCTGGACAACGAAGGGGGGGCTTCACCCCCCTCTAACCCCTCGGTTAACTAGGGGAGCTAGTTGTGGAAAGAATATAACACAACACAATAGTCACCATGCTTCCTTTCCTTGGATATTTTGTTGTAGATTCATATTTGAGTCGATATTGGATCATTTCCCTATCTTCGGTCATCTATTTTATGGTTAGTAATTTATTTTCTTTTTCAAATTGTTTCTATAAACATATCCCAAGAGGTAACTAGTTGGAGATAACAATCTAGGATTTGCACCTAATCTCATTTCTTTGAAACCTATGCTAAACAGCTAAGGTAGGAATTCATTCTCCCTTGGTAATATGTTGAGAGGTAATTATTTTTCTTAAATAATCTAGATATTCACTAAATTCATTGGTTTGAAACTTAGACTAGATAGCTAGGCATATAGCAGTTAGATGCTCGTAAGTAATTTATTTTTCACTTTTTTTTTTCTTTTAAAAAGTGTTTAAGAAATGAGGAGTCTGAGTGGGCTTCCTTGTATTCAGATGCTAGGTCTAAGAGATAAGCTCTAAAAAACCCATAATTTGTATCCAATCTCAATGTCCCATCCTTACAAATTCATGCTATACAACAGGGGAATATGACAGTTAAATGGAACTGATGGACAAGTTAACAATTAGTGAACCACATCCATTAGGTGTAAAATAAATGGTGACAGATTTTATGTTAAGGCACTTCCTATGTAAAATTAGTCGGTTTGAAATCTCATAGATGAGTAGTACAACCAAATTATCCAACCTACCACCCTAAAGAATAGTTACTAAACCTCACATTGTCAGCATAGAAGCTTATCTGAATTCCCTAGAATTCAGTCAATCAGGAAAATATCACTAAAGACATCATGGACGTTCCTTTCATGAATCATTCTTGAATTACAAGTCCCTTGTTAGTGTCAAAGTTGATCACTACCTTATTAGGTTGACTTTCAAGTATGTGGCACCTAGCTAGCATTTTTTCTAATGTTGTAATATTATGAAATTGATAATTGTGTATCTGTACAATTGCTTGCCAATGAATTCATGCAAAATTTGATGGATACAAGAAATTTTTGCTATATATTTTGGGAAAAATAAACCCCTATTTAAAAGGATGATAATGTTTGAAAATAGTTTTTTTAATTATGTTTTAACATCGTTAATGGAGACTAAGTAACAAACACTGCATGAAATGGGTTGTTACAGTGATTAACTTTGGTCACTTTATTTTCCTCTTTTAGGAGTTTGAATTGGATTGGGATTTTCTTTTTCTTAATATGCTTGTTTGATCTAGGGAAAGCAAGCCACAAACCCTCTTTAGAATAATTTGATGCAGATCAGTTTGAAGAGGACGACTTGGTAGAGAAGAATCATAATAGTTTATTCTTCAACTATTGGAATTATGGTATATGCATTGGTAGTCTTATAGAAGTCACTGTACTCGTGTGTATTCAAGACAATGTCAGATGGGGTGTATGATTTGGCATTCCTGTCGTGACCATGGAAATAGATTTGTTTATCTTCTTGTGCAAGACGAGATTTTACCGGCATAAACTACTTAGTGGTAGTCCTCTCACTCGAATTATCAATGTTTTTGTTGCAATGTTTCACAAGTGGATTATTTCTACCTCTCATCAAGAAAAAAATAAAGTAGCTATCGATACAAAAAGGGAAGTTTTGCAGTTTGGGTCAAGAAGACAATATTTTCCTACTTATCAGTTTAGGTAAGCTCTCACTAGTCACGGTTGCTTTGCAAATTTAATTTATTAGATTCACATTTGATTTCACAAGTGGCCTAGTAATTTCTAAAGCTCTTGATAGTTGCAATAATCATACTATAGGATTGTGTGTACTCATAATTTATATTTTAGCGATATAGCATAGAATACTTCTACATCGTGACCACAATTAAGGTTCAATGAGTCCCTAAGTCATATTTCTATTTCTATTTCAGTCTTGTTATTCTATATTTTTGTTCGCTTTTTTTATAAGTCATTAAAAATTGATGTGTACCTTACCTTTTAAGGAGAAAATAGTGTCTCCACAAACATCTTTGTTCACATCACTACAATTTATCAAATGCACTTTAAAGAAAACTCTAAAAAAAGATCTTTCTATATAAGTTTCTGCAAAAAGAATTGAGCAAAGAGAGAAAACAAGGACATCATCATATCAAAGACAAGAAAGAGGCTCCATATGCACAATTGCAATATGCAAAATGTAGCCTCGAAGATCAACAAGAATTGAAGCAACTACCATAACTGCGAGTCCAGTAGGAAAAGGAAGAACCATTCCAAAGATTTCATTCATTTTCCCACATGCTATAAGTCAAGGTTTAAAAGCCATGAATAAACTTTTCATCCAACAAGTTTTATAATTCATTTAGCTTTGCATGTCTTCATCAAGAAAAATTGAGAAAAGACATAATTTCCTCAACCTACAAACATCTTAATCTATGTGATATACTATCCATGACATGCTAGAACTTGTGCCAAGAAAGATGGGGAAGATGTACAGGGCCATTACTCTCAACAAAATTATTTTGATATAATTTTCAACAAATAGAAGTGATATAATAGAGAAAACAGGGACATCAGCGAATCAAAGACAAAAAAATACTTGACCTAAATAATTGCAATATGAAAAATCTCGCCTTGAAGATTAGTTGCTATTGAAGCAACTGCTATAACTTCGAGTCCAGTAAGAAAACAAAGAACCATTCCAAAGATTGCATTTGTTTTCCCACATCCTATAAGTCAAGGTTGAAGACCCATGAATAAACCTCATCCATAAACATTTACAATACATCTTGTTGAGAAAATGAATATAGCTTTTGCTACTAAGATAACATTACTCTACAGACTCGTTGGGTGTTCTTCAACAGATTAACAAATATTTAAAATACTTATCCGATTTTGCTTTATGTATCTTACATCCAGGTTTTTAGTTTATTATTACAAGGCCAAGAACACATGTTGGGACAATACTATTCAGAGGAAAGACATGGCTAAGCAAGCATACGTTGATGCCATTCCACAATGAAGATAAGTATTTTGAAACAACTATCCAAATTCATTGAATTAGGTGAAAAAGTACTGTAATCCAATGCACAAAGTTCAAATTTAACTCATCTAAGTCTTCTTTCACACCTTGAAATCCTTCGATGGACATGATTTGGTAAGATTCCAACCACAAAACGTTGCATGTACATATGAGGTATCAGAATAGAATAGATGAAAATTAAGAAGATACAAATTCAGTCAATCAAAGTGCAATAAGTTTTTTGAAAATGGCAACTTTGAACACTCAGTAAAAAGAGGTTACCAAACTGGGGAAAGTAGAACAAATATTATGGACTATCATTTGCAGTGCCAGCACTAGAATACAATCACGTGCTCTCTGTCACTACACCCATAATCATAATGGAACTAAGCACCCCAATCAAACATACTAGATCATACGTGCTTTACATAAAGAAAAACAATTAAAATTTAACGACAACTTGCCATTAAATCATAAATGTCCCATCAGGGAAATATGTTGAAGTGTATGTGAGTCATAAAAAATTGAAAAGTATGAATTGCTTTACAATCAACAACCATAAAACAACACTCTCTCTCACACATGCATACATTCCTAGACTTCATCATGGAAAGGTAACAATTTAATGCTACTCTTTCCTACACTATTGCCTTACTTTTCTAGTGCAATTAGTAGTTAAAAACATATGAATAAATAAAGTACAATTTACTGTAGACAATGTGTTTAGAAAAGAAAATATTTCAATACTAATTATATATATATATATATATATATCTTATGATTATTATATTTCTAAGTGTATCACTGTTATACATTTTTTTGTTATATTTTATACTAAAATTTATGTGAAATCTAGTAAAGATTTCTTTTATTAGAATCTGAAGTTTATTTTTTGCAATTTACCCAACACAAATATACAATTTAAGCAATAAAAAACATTAATAATAAGGAGGGACATATATTCTGCAAAAAAAAATCAAGTTATGTACATTAAAGAAAATTTATACCTCATTAAATTTGGTCCCTTGATAAATCAGTTATTAAAATGACTGGACAATTATCAATTTCCTTTATCATTATTAAACTAGAAAATAAATCCAGTTATGTGAGGATTATTACACACTTTGTGAACATGAATTCAATATAATAGAAGTCTTTAGCATGGCTTGGTCTCATTTCTTGTATTTAAGTAACGTAGCAACATTTCAGTGAAGTGCAAAAACACCCTACGCATATCATGTTTTATAATGAAAGCTTATTTGCAGGGAATCAATTAAAGAAGCTCAGTTATCAATGTGTAGGCAGCCGTCGTTAGTACATACTATGTTCAATCTAAATAGCAAGAAGATGGATTAGAGGGGTTGGTTTAAAGAAGCTCAGTTATCAATGCGTAGGCAGCCGTCGTTAGTATATACTATGTTCAATCTAAATAGCAAGAACATGGATTAGAGGGGTTGGTTTAAATTGGAATTGTTTTTTTAGTAATGTGAAGAGAACTCACAACAACCAGAGTATGTGATCCCCAATGCTCATTACTAATTTATACATTAAGTAATTAATATATGGATTTTAGTGCATGGAAATGTTAATTGTATTTTTAAACTTATGTGCGAAATTTCTTTTAAGAGCATTACATTTCGATGTTACTTTATAGGGAAAATGACTAACAAAAAAAAGAAGAAACCTATCAAATAATCATAAGTAAATATATTATGAAAAATTGTGTGTCTCTTCATATTCAAAAACGATATTTCATGTTAATTTTGGTTCACAGACGAAATCAATTTATGTCCTTCAAATAAGGCTCGTGAGGAGTAATGACAACTTTAATTTCCATCCTAGTATTATTCACATAATCTCTATTAATATTTATAAAATGACAACTTTAGTTTCCATCCTAGTATTATTCACATAATCTCTATTAATATTTATAATTTGTTTATAAATATAAGATGCCAAGAATGTGATTTCTTCAAAATTATTAATTAGTACTCCTATAGTTTGGTTAATTCAATGTCCCGCTTAGAATCACCTCTTTAATTTACTATATTTTACAACGAGATTTCTGCTCTAAATTAATTTGATTGATTTTCGATTGGTATTGGAGATTAACCTTCGATCGTTATTAGAGAAAACATGTTACAGAAGAAGAATATTGGAGATTTATTAGAGGTACAATTTACGGTCACAAGAACTAAATCAGTCTAAGATGGTGACCATCTCAAAGCTAAAGAATCTATATCTAGAACATTAGATTCTTATTAATTTTATATTATGGATTTATGTGATGTGATTTTTACCAAATTTTTTTTCGTAATTTATTATAGATCATAAAATTTGAATCCAGAAAATCTTACATAACTTAAGATTTCGTAATTTATTATGGATCACAAAATTTGAATTCAGAAAATCTTACACAGGTTAAGATTTTCCAATTTTCCAATTTAAAAAGAAGTATGTTTGGAAATATGATTTTTGAAATATATGCATAAAGACAATATTTTATTACTAAGATTACGTGATCCAGTGGAAAATGGATACTTAGAGTTGGTTGACCAAGTTTCTTAGGCTGCATGGATGATATGTTGAAAGGAGTAGTTGAAATAGAAAAAGGGAAAGGATTTAATTGTATTTTTTTATATTTATTAAATCATTTTCAAAATTTCATTAACCATGAAAGAAATATGAGATATAATTCAAAATGCATATCAAAACATGAACCTGGTAAATATTGTCAAATTTCAAATGCTAAGAATAGATTTTAATCATTTATCAATGGAGTAAAAGTATGTGCATATTTTTTCAGCAGTGTTATGGGGATTGTAAAATTCCAGTACGTTCTCATGAAAAAAAATGATAACGAAGTAGAAGATAATTGAGAAAATATTAACGCAACTAATTAGGTGATTTGATTGAAAAATCATTCTGATTGAAAAATTGAGGAACTCAATATTATTTTCTATTTAAAATAATATGAAATCATTTCAAATACTAGCAATATATGAATAACTTTGTAAATTTTACTTCACTAAAATATGTATTTTGACCCAAATTAACATTAATTATTTAATAAGAAAAGATAACGCCTCTTAAAGAGAATCTACATCAAATAAATGGCAAGGAATAGGAGACTTTGGATGCGGAGAGGAAGTTGAGACAACAGGAGGTAGAATGGGTCGTACTACTTATGGAAGTAATAAAATTTCTGATAAATCATATATTCAATTTTTTTATTCGTTAAAAATATGGGCATTATGAATGTTAGTGTAAGATAAAAGGATTTTACATTAAAAAAACGACGCGAGGGGCTAAATAATATTTAGAATATTTTGGGTTACAAGAAAATAGTTGCAACAACCGTATGTAAGGTTATAAGGAGCAATTCCCAATTTCAATTACAATTTGGAAGCTATTGAATTGTTCTTTAGAAACAACAAGTATGTTATATGTGATAAAGTGTTAATAATAAATAATTGGTATTTTCCTTAGCATTTGTGGTTGGAATTCCTTAAGTATTAAAATTTATTTACAAGGATGAGTGTTGGTTTTGGGATATGAAGTTGGCATATGTAAATTTTCATTCTCTAAAATTATTATGCAAGAAACAAATGATGAATAGACTTCCCATGAAGAAGTTGAAAAATAAGGAATGTAAAACCTATATTCATAGAAAACATCATAAATATTATTTTCTAGTAGTAATATAATGGAGGAACAACAAACTTCTTTGGCATTTTCCTGAACACTTGTTAATGGAATTCCTTAATTATTGAAATTTGTTTATGATGCCAAGTATTGGCTTTGACATATGAGATTTGAAAATGTGACATCTCATTGCTTGGATTTATGTTACAAGATATAAATGGTGAATGGATTTGTTATATGAAATTGTTGAGATATTTGGCATGTTCAAACTATATTTTTGGAAAACAACATACATATTCTTTTCTACTAAGAATATTATGGAGGAACAAGGTGCCTCTTAATATTATGTAGGAATGAGTCACCTCTTCATTTAGTGCATATATATATTCAAATTCAAAGAAAACAATGTATATAGGTACATGTAATTATTTCCTTCCCTTTACTAATAATTCTAGTGGAAGGAAATTGATATTTTTCCTAACATATAAATCATAATTAGTTGGGGGTGTGAATATAGTTCCTTTGGTGGCTATGGAAATAGATTTAAATGAACACTTGGCTCATCTTCAAGTGGATGTGGCTGGCGACAGTTAATAACAATACATAGTATGTGTGCCATTGTGGGATTTTAAAGGTGGTTGTAAGGTCATGGAAGATTGTGGATTTGTGTTTAATAGGTGTGGAGGTGAGGATCATCCCTCTGCCTCTATTTGAGGCATATTCTTGCTCGTAATTAATATTGGTTCGTGTACTCTTTGGTGGTGTTAATTAGGTTAAACATTAAGCGATTTAACTTGTCTAATAATTAAAGGTGGAAATTACGTGCTCGGTGGCCTCTTGAGTGGGAATACCTTCTTCTTTAGAGTGCGATAAATCTGGGACTTACAAATTTCATGACGGAATTTGGTTGTTGGTGGTGTTTCAAGTGGTAGATACTTAGTTAGTGGTCCTCTATGTTCAGAGAAACATTCATGTTCCTGGTGAGTCCTTCTTGGTATGGTTTGAGATGACTCTGGTAATTTTGGTTCTTAACTCATATATGAGGATTCTAGGTTATTTGTTTTAAGTGTATGTTTGGGCCTATGAGAATCTTGTATACATTTCTATCTTTACTTAAGTTTCTTAGTCAATAATGAAAATGCCTTTTGTTCTAGGAGTTTTTGGGGTTGTATTTTTTGTCGCGGTGGCCCTTAGAGTTAATTTTGGGATTTGGGTTTTGGAATTCAGGTCTGGCATGGTTGGTATCTACAGTTCTGAGTAGTAATTTATAGCATCAATTCCCAATGGAATTTTTTGTGAGTTTAACACAGGTTAGTTGTCTATTTCAGAGGTCGGAACCACCTTTTAAGCCAATTGAGTCTTCTCTAAGACTTAAAGAGTTTCAATACTATTTTTGCATGGGTATCACTCTATAGTGTATCATATTACAACATCACCTACTATTTAGGCCTCTGGAGTTGTCTTTTGATGATGGAAAAATTATTTTTAGGTGTCGTTTTCAAGGTATCCCTTTCCGTTCATCATCCAAATTTATCGATAGAGGTGTGCCTTGTTATTGTCCTCAATGTTTATTTGTAGTTGTTGGCATGCCTCCTGGAGAGAGTATGAGCAATTTGGGAGGGAGTGGAGGTCCCATGGGGTATAAATGAGCTTTCCCTTTTGCCTATGATTCGATATCTTTTGTCTTTGATGATGTTCCTTTGGAGTTGAGGAAGGAGATTCTAATTCTGGAAAATAATGAGGCAGGGGACTATCCTTATTTCTCTGATTCAAAATTAGTTGGGGAGGAGGAGAAATAACTACAATCTCCTAGAAGATATAGAAAGAAGAGGCTACATTTTATGATTTCTCCATCCTTAAACCAACATATTTCAACCATGTTCCATTTCATTTTCAAGGACAGGCAAGTAGAAAACTACAATGTGTTTTCCTCCTTAGAAGATATCAAACAAATGCTTTGTAAAATGAGGTTTTACGTCGATAATGTTTATTCTCAGCTGCAGTGGATGGAAATATTCTTTTTTGATGACTATGCTTCCAGAGATTTAACGGATCCTCCATTTGACAATATTCATACTCTTTCTTGAATATCATCTAATAAAGACTTGGATCGTGGTTCTAGGTAATAAGGAAGTGAAATATTTTGAGCTTGTAGTTTACGTGGTCTCTAACCTAGGTCATTTCATTTGTTGCATGTTATCTCAAGCATAGGAGACTATGGAATTATCTCTTGGTTTTGGTTGTTTCGCGTTGGGTTTTTCAAGCGAATAAACTCGCATTGCATGATGTCGCAATTATTTTTTGTATGGAAAATATTATGTTGCATCCTCAGGTGCCAATGTATGCCTTCTCATGTCATTCTAGTGGCGGTGTACACAAACTACTCTCAGTGATTTGCCTTGGCTATTGGAGAAAATACTTTAAATATTAATTCATGTAATGTTTTAGTATTTTGATGAGGGAGAATAACTGTTTAGATTTTTTTTTTTTTTTTTTTTTTTTCATTTTTTTTTCATTTCCAGTTCTAAAGGTTAGATGAATTTAGTTATAGTTACTTATGTAACCATCATGTTTATAAACTAGCATCTGAACTTCATTGAACATGCTGGATAGTATTGGTATTTTGTTGTTGTTTCCATTGTAAGTCTGGTTGATTGTTAAGGGTTTAGTGGTTGAGCTAAAGCCTATGTGTCTTACGTAAAATTCAAGAGAGAGAGAGAGCAACTATATCTATATCTATATATATATATATATATATATATATATATATATATATATATATATAGAGAGAGAGAGAGAGAGAGAGAGAGAGAGAGAGAGAGAGAGAGAGCAACTATATATATATAGAGAGAGAGAGAGCAACTATATATATATATATATATATATATATATATATATAGAGAGAGAGAGAGAGAGAGAGAGAGAGAGAGAGAGAGAGAGAGCAATTCTTATGAATTTTAAGAAAATTCTAGGAGAATTGAATAAAGAGGCAATTAACCACAAGATATACACCTTAAAAATATTGAATAGTAAAGAAAAACGGAATCCATGGGACTTCTAAACCATATTCTAGAAAAAGTTGTAGATACATTATCTTACTTGTTTAACCTTTATCCTAAAAAATGTATGAGGTGGATGGATCTAGAAGAATATTCGAGTTGAATAAAGCCATGTTTGACTCATCTTAAAGTGTTGGGATACATTTCATATTCTCGTATTCCTAAAACCATTAAAAAGCATGGTTGATAAGGCTGAGAAGCATATGCATATATATATATATATATATATATATATATATATAGATAGAGAGAGAGAGAGAGAGAGAGAGAGAGAGAGAGAGAGAGAGAGTTGAGTTCTCGTGAATTTTAAGAAAAATCTAGGAGAATTGAATAGAGAGGCAATTAACCACAATATATAGATCTTAAAAATAAAGATAAAAGTAGAGAAAAACACCTGCAATGGTGAAGAGTGTGGGTAAATACATGGGACTTCTAAACCATATTCTAGACAAGGTTGTAGATACATTGGCTTACTTGTTTAACTTTTATCCTACAAAATGTATGAGGTGGATGGATCTAGAAGAATAATGGAGTTGAATAAATCCGTGTTTGACTCATCTTAAAGTGTTTGGATACATTTCATATTCAACTATTCCTAAAACCATTAAAAAGCATGGTTGATAAGGGTGAGAAGTGTATTTTTGTTGCCTGTAGTGGGAATGTAAAATGTTATTACCTTTATAATCCAATAAAAGAGAATTAATTTTGTTTGTGATGTATCCTTCACCTAAGGGGAATAATAATATAAAAAAGATATAAGAAATAAAATTGGACAATTGTGACATAAGTCGTATTAATGCAACACCTATCCCCTTCCTACAAATTGTAGTAGCAACTTAATTTTTTATGTTATTCATATTTTTCCATGAATGGTGACTATATGAACTTCAAGTGAAAATTCAACGTCATATGCATGTAAAATTTGTTTTCAATGTGTTATCTTATTTACACAACTAGCCCTAGGAATTGCTACGTTGCACCGAGCATAGTGGGGGAATTGCACAGGTGAACCCCCACTACGATGAGGGGTCTGTAGGGGGATAGGAACCCCCATGCATGAGGCTCGGGGTAGTGCGGTAGTAATTTTTTTTTTTTTGTGCACCTGTTGAAGCCTTAGATTTCTGCGGCTTCAACATGGGTGATAACTACTCGATCTAGACCTTAAGACAACTCCTTTTCCATCTGAAGTGGTGGCTATGATTGGGGATAATGGGACTAGTTTCCTAGAGTGGGTTTTAAAATGAGAGTGGGTGATTTACAAGTGATTGAAATAGAATAATAATAACTTGAATAACCTATTCTATCATGCAAATCTCTCGATAACTTGATCTAATGTAACTCGGGTATTTTTGTATAACATGCGATCTACAAAGGTATATTCTTGACATGTGATAATAAAGATAAATCACACATAACACAAAGATGATAACGTGTAAAGATAATTTCTTTGACTAAATAGTGAGTCAAAGAAATGTATAAACTATATCACATATGTGATGATATATATGTATGAAAATAAATAATCTCAACTAGACATCATACAATGGGGCAATTAATGCTTTAACAAAAAAAACATATCTCATATACAATTGATCAAAATAAAGCGTTGTCACTAATTAAATAGAAACATGAATAATCACATAAGTTAAAAGTACCATACATGTGAGGTTCTTCTCATTTGACTAATGACATAGATCAACTCCTTCTTCAGATCAAATTATCTTCCAAGTATAAACAAAGGAAAGTAGTTTGATATTTAAAAGAAACGATCATGTTCCATCATTTCACCGAAGCATTCACAAACCTACAATAGTGCATTATTTGCAAATGTTTTTGAAAAAATTTTGGACCCTTCTCTAAATGCATGAGAAGGGTATAAATATTATTTTAACTAATGTTCAAAAATAGATTATACAAAAATTTGAGGAGGTTTCAAAAAATCTTCCTCCTAACTAGTTAACTAACTCCAAAAATAAATAGTGGCTTAATGAGCAGAGGCTATGATGATGATTTGATGTCTACCATCTTATACTTCAAATCACATATATCGGCCATCGGTTTGACTTGAGGAGGTGCCCCGAAATGTGTTTTGACCTGTCATGTGAAAATCACATATGTGAGAGGTGGAAGCATCCGCTGAGTCGAGTGGAGAGAGAAGTTAAGGGTCATGATTTGACTGTGTGGCTTGACGAGGTATTGCCAATACGAGTCCCAATTGGTTTTTTCCAACTTTGCAATTTCTTTCATTTGATTTTCTGCCCTTTCCCTCTCCGTGCTATGCAATTCATTCAAATCGGGCAGTTCCTTCAAATTTCCTTCTTTTACCAAGTTGGTGGCAAACAAAGTATGGTTTACCGCCTTTACTATATTCTTTGACACCCCAACCACTCTTTTCACTGCTAGTTCGGCTTGGTTGATCCTTGCATCATAATCTGTGAAAAGAATGTCCATGTGTGTCTCCTCAATCTCAGGCAGATTGGCTTTCCTCCCCTCTTTTGTTTCTTTCCATTCGATGAACTTTGAGATTCTGGTTTTCAAATCTGTAAAATCAGTTCTTTGGTCAATAGATTTATCTGTTAGCTGGTCCTTAGTGATGAGATAAGGAGTGATATGTGAAATCTTTTGGAAAAATTGTGCTTGCTTCCTCAATAAGAGATAATTAATCTCTAGTGCCTCTTTGATAAATTCATCAATAGTAGGAACATCCTTATATTTTTCCATAGCTTGCTGCAAGTCTTGGAGTTGCATATTTTTGGCTGATATGTCTTCCTCATGGCTTTTTTTCACTACCTCCATGCTCTATTGCAATTGGGCCAGCTGCTCAGCAGCTTGCCTGTTTACACTTTCCCTTTCTGTTGCTCAAGTTGTGCAATATTTTCTTCTTTTTCTTTCAACAAAAGAGATATTATAGTAGCCTTGTCCATGGTAACAATTGCGTATGCTCCTGTAAACTGTGACAATCATGTCATGTTTTTAGCTGGGTTGGAAGGGATGTCTGTCCAGACTATGTCCATTTGCTCATTCCCAGGTAGGAGTTCAGGTGTTTCAATCCTTCTCCTTTTCCTTTGTCTCCTTACTACAAACTTGTGTAGTGGGTTGTAGAATACATCACGAGGAGCGATTTGAGTTACCTTGAAGACAATTTCTGATGTGGTTAGAGCGGGGATGATTTCAGTATCTCCCAATACATCGTCACTTGCTCGTCCATTGGTTCAAATTCTGTATTATTTTGAATATGTAGAGGAGTTTGATACTCCATAGTTTCCTGGGCATCTATCGTCTTCGGAGTGTCTTCTAATTTCTTATTGAATTGATCCCACTCCTTTTCTAGACTACTACCTTTGATCTCCGAAACAATTTCTTTGGGTTTGGTACTCATACCTTGCATTTCAGTTGATTTTGTGATGGATTCTGCAATATTCTCGATGTCTTGGGCCTTCTCTATGTTCAGTGCCTTCCCTGTATCTGCATGAGACTCTAAGCGAGAATCAGGTGCCTCGCTATTGACAGTTACACTGGGAGTAGGCTTGTCCTCGATCTTCAACAAATGTAGTGGGATAACCTCGAGCCTTTTGTTCTTGAACTCTTGAAAGCTCTCAAAATATCCAGGACTTAGATTTGTCCCCACCCATTCGAATGCTTGTTCGAAGGATTGAGCCAATTGTAAAAGGCCCTCAAAATTATTAGCCTCATGGTTATAAGGCTTTATCTTTACCGAAGTGGTGATGTTGTATGCTATCTTGTCTAGATCAAGCCGCGTTTTGGGAAATGTATGAAGCATGAGACCTTCCAAGTTCACTAATTTCTTTATAGCATGATTAAAATTTTCTAAGGAGAAAGAATTGCACCTGATAGGAAAATATGGCCATAACAACTTCTTACTTTCTTTGAGAACTTTGGTCAGGCCTTTTCCCACGGTCTGGTGGGCTATTTATCTTACCAACAATTTATCAGCAACATACAGAGGGAGGACATGTGGGTCTGTTGTGCTACCAAAAACCCTAATGTAGGTGAACCATTCTTCAACATAATATTTGTCGATAGCCAAAAGGTTTGTAGCGGCTTCTTGAGAAAAGCTGGGGGCTTTCTTATTCAAAATTAATTGATACAGTGGCAAAATAACGACATCATAAATTTTATAGAAAATGGGCATAGAATGGGATTCCCAAATTTGCTTATGGATAAGATGGATAGGGTAGGGGTCCTGCAAGGTCCATTTCCAGCCCATGATTGGAAATTTTGTGTAGAAATAGATGGCATTCATAATGTAGGCACTAAAATAGAATGAAGGAAGGTTCCCTAGAGAGGAGGATCTCTTCTTTCGATATTCAGTGATGATGGTGGCAAGGTTATCAGATAGGATGGTGGCCCAATTCATGATGTGGTAATTAACATAGGCATCAATAAGAGGAATCCATTCTATGGAAAACTTAGCATTATTAGGTAAACTGTATAGCCTACATAACATAGCAGCTGCATAGTTGTAGGGATTAGCCAAAGAGGCTATAGGATACATACCCGGTTTATCAAATTTTAACTTATTCTTCAATACTCTCCAGCCCTAGATCATCTTAAGGGGTTCTTCATTCTTCTTTGTGAAGTTGGCCACATATGTCTTATCATATAAAACTTGAGGGTCAGGTATATGATACATTTGCTTCAGGTCCTTTGCTCTGAATGACCCCATGAGTTCCATCTTGAATTCTTGAATTGCCTATCTTCAATGGTGAGTTTTTCCACCACCCATCTGATCATATCAATGTATGGGAGGATTTTACCTCTCACTCCTATCCTACGAAAGAAAGAATAGGAAGCATCCCTGAATTGGAGTCCTGAAGGTTTTACTGAGTCAGTTGTTGCTCTTGTGACAGTAATATTGGGATGCTCGTCATCAAGTCTATTGTATATCACCTCCCAAGTTGTTGCACCTTCGTCAGTGCTGCAGACCATATCAGAGAATATAGGAGACATTTATGTAAGCTCGAACTTTGTAATTCTTAGTTTTTTTTATTATTTCTGCATCATCTTCCACAATGACATATCTTTTGTAGCTTGCCTGAAATGGATGAGATATATCAGTGCAAACAATATTGGGTGATTAAGGCTGAAATCTTTGTGAAAAGACTTTGAATCATGGGAAGATTTCAAATGAGATATTTAGTATTAACTAGCCATAACTTGCTAAATCATTACCTCTCCTCGGGCCATTAAATATTAATTACCCTGTCCAACCGTTCATTATTATATTTAAAACATTGTTACTTCCCATGCATGCTACCTGATTCACACATTGCATTTTTTAAAACAATGTTATATAGTGTTACCTATTCATAATGTGAAATTCGATTTTGGATATCGCATTTCGCAAATTGTTGGCGGATGACATTGTGGTAGGTATTTTTACTTGTGACTTTGCGAAATGCGATTTGTGATTTCTTAAGGAGTTTTTCTCAGTATGTCGCAGCGAGAGGTTTGATCCCATATTGAAAATTCCTTAAGGTATTTATGATCATCACATGGAAAAATGCGATTTACGATTTGCGATGGGGAAAGGGTCCCCATTTATATGTCCAACATTAGATATTATTATACATAAATGGGGGGGTTGTTTCATAGTACAACAATTGGCGATTCACTTGGGAGAACTAGTTATCTCTTATTGGTTTATTGAAATTTCTAGAACTTTCAAAGTAAGAAGATTTATTGGAATAATAGTTACATAAGTTATAAAGTACACAACATTTCTCTAGAATCATAATCACTTACCTAGTCTATTTATTCAACTACTTTACCCTTTATAGTGATAAAAATGCAAATGCCTTCTCTAGTAAATACTAAGATTTTAAAGAGATATAGCAGGTGCCTTTCCACAGACTACTTTCTTGGGTTTTTACTTATTTATTACATATAGAGCCTTTTCTGCCAGTAGGAATTCATAGCCTCGATAGGGTTATCCGTTGACCAAAAATGATTCATTGTCCCATATGAAGCAATTTTCATAATTCAAAAAGATATTCACTTGCTTCCAATCTCATTTGGATCTTGTATTTTTATTTTTTTTTGTTTCTTAAAACACATTGTCTAGGCTTGGTAACCTAATAATGATAATGCCACTCACTGGTTGTAACTAAACTGAATAAGTTGGCCCTTGATGAGACCCCTTGTCCTTTGATTGCTTAGATCATTGGTTATTACCCTCTTTTGGTATGCAGTTTTGGTAATATTAGTTTAAGTATTTCCCTATGATCATGGTAAACAAGCTCATAACAAGACTTATTATCTTCTAAGTATTTTATATTTTAGAATTACACTCTCAAAAAGGAAAATTTTATCAGATGGGGTGAATAATTGGTTCATTTAAGAGTTTTGGATGATAATGATAGAGTTTTAAGATACTGATCTGCAGAAAATCCTTACTAGGTTAAAGATTCTTTTCTTGACTGACAACATCACATCTATACTTTGTAAAGGTAAGAGTTTGTTCATATAATAAATATTTCAGCAAGATCAAGATTTTCCAAAGAAATCAGGTTCACTCTAATACTCAAATGTCCTAATTATTTCTTTAAGTTTTCCTACTTATAGAAGCGAAAAATAAAAAATATTATCAAAGATTTTATTTTGAAAAACCAAAAGTAAATACTACTTAACTTTTATTTTCCTAAGAATTCTAAAGGGAATATGATACAAAATCAGAAGAGGTTATCTTCTAGGAAAAGTATTTCTTGAGAATTTGCCCATTAACGGGCAAGGAATTTGTCCTTCCTGATAAGTCTTATAAAAGAAATGTTGATTGACCAATTTTATCAATGAGCTGGAAAGGGCCAAGCCATAGTCTTTGGAATTTGGTATGTTTACCTTTTTCCTCCTGAGCTTTGTCACATTTCAAAACCAGATCACCTACTTGAAAAGTTTTATGACTGGCAGAGGTTGTATCAAATGAGGCTTTAACTAATTGCTGATGATGGAAGTGGGTTGCTTTAGCCTTTTTTCGTTCTTCCTCTAGTTTAAGAATCTGGAATTGTCTTGCTTGCAGGGAGGAGGAAGGGTTTTCATTAATGAATTTCACTAGGGAGAGAAATGGAATTGCTATGTTTGTGTGGAGAATCGATTCTTTTCCATAAACTAAAGAAAAAGGAGAATAACCAATGGAGGCCTTCTGTGTAATTTTGTCTGCCCAAAGAGTAAATTTCAATGATTTGTTCCAATTCCTATGATTTTGGTCAATAGTCCTTTTGATGATTCTGATGAGGTTTTTGTTTGTCAATTTTGCTAGTCCATTACCATGTTGATAGTAGTTGGTTGAATACTTTAACTCAAAAACTCTTTTCAAAGCAAATTCTACCATTGTATTTACAGAGAAATAAGATGCATTATCAAACGCTAAAGTTATGGGTAAGCCAAACCTGGTAATTATGTATTGATTAATGAAGTCCATAATGATTTCTATATTAGCTATCTTTAGGGGGATTTCTTCCACCCATTTTGTAAAATAATCAGTAGCTGTGAGGATGTATTTGTGCTGCTTGGAAGAGTTATGAACAATCTCACCAATTATACCTAATCGCCATTGTTCGAATGGTTGTTGGATGTTCACTGGTTGCAAAGGTAATGCTAGCTTTGTTTCTCTTCCAATTTCCGTTTGACAGGTTTTACAATTTCTTGCATATTCATGTGCATCCTTGAATATTGTTGGCCAATAATAACCTACATGGAGGATTTTGTGAGCTGGGGTATTTCCTCCAAATTGTCCTCTAGCTAGTCCATCCTTTAATTCCTACATGACCTTTTTAGCTTCAGGTTTTTCTAGGCATCTTAACAATACTGAATCATAATTTTTTTTCTAAACAATACATCATTAGTTAATTCATACTGATTTGTTTTCAACCTTAAAGCATTCTTTGTTTTATAATTGAGATGCATAGGGGCATGTCCATTCTTCAAATAAAATTTCAATTCAGCATATTGCGATTGTGCATCATTGAGGCTTACCTTTGAAATCTGCACTTCATTACCTTGGCATTCTTTTGCTTATAGGTGAGAAGCTCCAACTAACATCCTGTAAAAACCTTGGCCTCTAACAATTTTAGCTGGCCAGATTTCTACATCGTACTCTTGAAGAAAAGTAATCCAATTGGCTCTTTTCTCTCCTACTTATCTTTGTATCAATAATTTCCTTACTGCAGGGTAAGGTACTACTATTTTTATATGGGTTTTAAGAAGAAAAGGTCTGAAATGTTTCAAGGATTTAAAAATAGCAAAAGCCTATTTCTCAATAGCTGAATAATTTAACTCGACACCTTGCAAGTTAGAGCTCAAAAAAGAGATGGGTGCCTTGATATTTTGTTCATTTGGCTATTGAAAACCACTGCATATGATGTATTAGATCAAAAAGTATATAACACAAAAGGTTTGGGAAAGTTAAGGGTTGTTAAAGAAGGATAATTGATAATGGATTTTTTAATCAAATCAAATGATTCTCTTTCATCTTTGCCCCATTTGAAGACTGCTTTTTTTTTCTTATCATTGCTTGAAGGGGTAGGATAATCTATGAAAATTCTGGAACAAATATTTTTACAAAATTAATTTGGCCTAGGAACGATTGCATTGTCTTTTTATTATGTGGGAGAGGAATTTCAATCTCTTGGACTCTGTCGAGATCGATGTAAATCCCTCTCTTGGACACTATAAATCCAAGGAGTTTGCCTTCTGGTAAAGAAAAATAAGTTTTTTTGGATTTAAGGAAATCCCATATTTCTTGCATCTTTCAAAAATATGCTTCAGGTCATTTAAATGATTGTTTCTATCCTTAGAATAGACTGTGATGTCATCTAGGTAATTAAAAACTGATTTATTAATCATACCTTTGAAAGCAATGTCCATAGCATGTTGAAATGTAGCACCTGTGTTTATGAGTCCGAAAGGCATCTTCTGATAAGCTTATGTTCCCCACTTGGTCATGAATGTTGTCTTTAATCTATCATCTAGATGTACAAGAATTTGATTGTATCCTGGACATCCATCTAGAAAATACATTAATTTGAAACCTGCAACTGATTGTAGTATTTTCTCCATAGTAGGTGGAGGAAAGTTATCCTTTTGACAAGCTCTATTTAGATTTCTAAAATCAATACAAATCCTAATATAGCCGTTCTTTTTCCTTACGAGGACAATATTTGATACCCATTTTGAGTGTCTATCAGGAAAGATTATTTTGGCTTTGAGGAGCTTGTTCAATTTAGATTTGATTTGACTTTCAAGGTTTGGGTGAATTTTCCTAAGCTTCTGTTGTACTAGATTTTCATTTGAAGTCATTGGTATGGTATGTTGAATTACAGAGGTATCATAGGTCTTGAGATCTACATAATCCCGGGCAAAGACACCTTTATACGTTTTTAACAACTTAATGAATGATATAATCTCTTCAGATCATAAAACAAGACCTAGGTTAACATTTTGAGGTTTTTCAGTTGACCCTAGGTCTACCACTTCAAATCTCAGAGTGGAAATCTGAGTTTTGGGGTTGGTAATTTTCTTGAATCTGTCCTTTAAATCATAGAGATCTTCCATCTTAACTAAAAACCTTGGAATTTGATTTTTGATCTTCTTTATGGTTGATTTGTAGATCATGCTCATGTTCATCTATGATATGATCCTCATAAGACCCTTCTGATGTAAGGAAATCGATTAGATTTGCATCGTTATTAAACACTCTCCAATTTGTCACATTGTCAGGAATGGATGGCCTAAAAACTAACTATATTGAAAATCTGTCCAGACTAAATTCTTCAGAAGGTATAAGCTTGGATGCCACATTAGCAAGCAAATCAGCACTTTCATTTTGTAATCTGGGAATTCAAGAAATGTTAAAAGAAGTGAAATGAGAAGTAAGATTCTGTGCAAGAGGTTGATAATGTTTAAGGTGTCTAGACACACATTGAATTGTATTTCTTACCTATGGAACAATTAGTTTAGAGTCCCCATATAATTGCAAATATTTTACATTAAGGCCAATGGCTTTATACAACCCTTGAATTAATGCTTCATATTTTGCGGTATTGTTGGTGCATTGAAATTCAAGTCTACATGCTAACATGGTTATATCTCCTTGGAGGTTTTTTAGAATACACCTTGCACCTACACCATCTTCGGATTTGGAACCATCAAAATAAAGAGTCCAAAATAATTATTTATGTACCATTTTATCTACTATATTAGCACACTTTGAAGCATCATTTTGTGAAAAATTGTCTATTTGAGACACTACATCACCATTCGGAAAAGGGGACCTTTGAGCATTAAAATAGCTTAAGAATGACTTAGCTGAATAATTACCAATGATATTATTGATGAAGGCAATAGGTTCATTGCTTCCCTCAAGATCAGTGACTGTGTATTTCATGAACATTTCTCGGTCTACTCTAATTTGCTTAGGCTTACCATTATGTGGCAGCCACATGTGAGGCCATTCAGTTGCGAAGTATCCATGCAGTTTTGAAAACCAATCCTTACTTAGAATTAAACCATAAAATTCAGGATGTCAGACACTAGAATATTGATTATTTGTGAAACTTTTGGATTAGAGGAAAGCCTGATTTAAACCGATGATATTTCCCAAAGTACCTATACTTTTGTTCTGTCCAATTGAACTATGTGTACTGCAGATTTTTGAGGTGTAATATTCAGTTTGGTGCACATGGTTCTTGGCATAATATTTGAAGAGGCACCTGAATCAACAAGGAAATTATGGACATTTCTGTTGAAAATATCATAAGTAAGAAGAAATGGAGGAGTACAAAAGATAGACCTATCAGCTATTAGGAATAAATCTGTTGGATTTACTTTGTTTGAAGATGAGGGAGGTTTTCCAATATTGTATGCAGCTTGAGTAACTATAGCAGATGGTAAAGGGGACACAGGAACTTCCTTTCATTATCTTAATACAATTTTATGTTGTTTCTTGAGTTTAATGAGTTCATGCAAAGAAATGTTTTCTCTTGTCTTTTTCATATCTTTGACTATGTTGTATTCCACTATGTTTGAGATTACCAATGTTTTGGAGGCATTTGGAGGATATAGTGGAATAAGGTCAGTTTGAATTGTCTTAGACTTCTTACTACTTTCTCTTTTAGAGGAGTAGCAATTTTTTGTTTTTGACTTGTGATAGACATATCAGAAAAGTTTTTGCTTCTTGTAGTTACTGGAATAGCTTGTACTTCTTCTTTAGTTGGGAGAATTAAATCCCACATTCCATTTAATTCAAACTCTTCTTCTATTTCAGCTTCCTCTTCCGCTGGGGAGTCTTCTTCTGTCTCTGGATCAGATTCAGAATTGGAAATAATATAGGGTGGTTGTGATGTAGAAAAAGGGTTTCGTTTAAATGAGTGAAAAGGGTTTTTGGGATCATAGGATTTTACAACCTCTTCTTTGATTTTGACAATTTCATTGGACATGTTTTTTAATAATTTCTGAAGGCCTTCAATATCGAAAGGTTCCTTTGAAGTTTTCTTTTTGGAATCATCCTTAAATGTCACTTTCTTTGATTTCCTTTCATCTGTCTATAATCTCTTTTCTAAAGCAATAATCCTTCTTTCTACAGACAAGGCTTCTTTCATGTTTTATACAAGGGTATCCTTATTAGCTCTATCTACAAAAATTGCAATATTAAAAGGAAGAGAGGATATAAAACATTCTATTTGTACATCTACCGTAGGCTTTGAGGCAGCTGGGATTTTGTTTAGTAACTTGTTAAATCTGGAGTTCAAGTCTTTGATTCTTTCATCTGAATTTGATTTTATGTTATAAATATGATTGATTAAAGATGCAATGGTCCTATCATCACCAGTTTTTGCAAGAAATACTTCTTGAAAAGTATCCCAGTTTCTTATTGAACTTGCTGGAAGGGAAAAATACCAAGATCCAACAAATCCTTGGAAAGTATAAGGAAACAGTCTGATCACAACATCTTCATGTGCAACTCCATTAAGATTCATGACTAACATAAACTTATTTAGATGTTTTTCAGTTGGAAGACCATCATCGGGATTGTAGTTAGGTAACCATTTTTCTGGGTTTGCTGGGAGAGCATTTCGATTAACAACTAGAACAACACCATGATTTATCCAAGGTTGAGTGGGTTGATTGGCCATAGCTTGAGTTGGAGACTAAAAAGATGGGAAGGCCAGTCTAGAAGTAGTTATATATGGTGAAGAATTCACTACTGGGCTAGTACTACTAATAGTAGTTGTAGTTGGACAAGTGGATAGTTGGGAAGGAGCGGATTGAGTAGAAATGAATGGAGAAGTTAATGGATGAAACGGTGATGTGATCTCACTAGTATCTAATTATGATCTTGATGTAACAACTTCATGCATTATGGAGGGATGGGAAACTCAAAAGGAGTTACTCCAAGATTTTTAATTTACAATCTAGTTAATACACTAGTTTCTTGTAATAAGGAAGTAACACTTTCTTCATAAGATTTAGGCCTCTCTGGTTTCTTGGCAGAAATGGATATCTGTTCCAATTTCTGTATCAAAAAATGGACTTTGGGAGATTCAGGAGTGTAATTGAGAGAAGGTGGTTGTCGTACTACCTCAGGAGACAAGGGAGATGTTTCTACAACTTCAGATTTATGATCCGGATATTTTAAACGAGATCTAGAAAGTGTAGAAGTGGTGGAGGGGTTTTGAATATTATGAATATTTGTCGATTGATATTTAGATTTATATTCCATTCATAGTCCTATGCCTTACATTTAGCACCAAAATGTTGAAGCCTTAGATTTTTATTGCTCCAACATGGGGGATAACCACCTGGTCTAGACCTTAAGGCAACTCCTTTTCCATTTCAAGTGGTGTCTTTGACTGGGGATAATGGGACCAATTTCTGAGTGTGGGTTTTAAAATGAGAGTGGGCGATTTACGAGTGATTACAATAGAATACTGATAGCTTGAATAACCTATTCTACCTTGTAAATATCTAGATAACTTGATCTAATATAAACCTAGGTATTTCTGTATAACATGTGATCTACAAAGATATATGCTTGACATGTGATAATAAAGATCAATCACGCGTAAAGCAGAGATGATAATGTGTAAAGACAATTTCTTTGACTAAATAGTTAGTCAAAGAAATGTATAAACTATATCACATATGTGATGATATATATATATATATATATATATATATATATATATATATATATATATATATAGATATAGATATAGATATATATATATGAAATAAATAATCTCAGCTAGGCATCATACAATAGTGTAATTAATGCTTTAACAAAAAAAACATATCTCATATACAATTCATGAAAATAAAGTGTTGTCACTAATTAAACAGAAACATGAATAATCACATAAGATAGAAGTACCATATATGTGAGGTTCTGCTCATTTGACTAATGACATAGATCAACTCCTTCTTCAAATCAAATTATCTTCCAAGTATACAAAAGTGCATCAACAAAGGAAAGTAGTCTGATATTTAAAAGAAACGATCATGTTCCATAATTTCACCAAAGCATTCACAAACTTACAATAGTGCATTATTTGCAAATGTTTTTGATAAAATTCTGGAACCTTCTCTAAATGCATGAGAAGGGTATAAATACTATTCTAAGTAATGTTCAAAAATAGATTATACAAAAATTTGAGGAGGTTTCAAACAACCTTCCTCGTAAATAGTAAACCAACTCCAAAAATAAACACTGGCTTAATGAGTAGAGGGTATGATGACGATTTGTTGTCTACCAAATTGTCCTTCAAATCACATATATCAGACATCAGTTTGACTTGAGGAGGTGCACTGAAATGTGTTTTGACCTATCAGGCGAAAATCACATCTGTGAGAGGTGGCAGCATCCGCTGAGTCGAGTGGAGAGAGTAGTTAAGGTTCATGATTTGACTGTGTGTCTTGATGAGGTATTGCTAATATGAGTCCCAATCGGTCTTTTCCAACTTTATGATTGCTTCCCTTTGAGTTTCTGCCCTTTCCTTCCACCTGTTATGTAATTCATTCAAATCTGGCAGTTCTTTTGCATTGCCTTCTTTTACCAAGTTGGTGGAAAACAATGTATGGCTTACCACCTTTACTATATTCTTTGACACCCTGGCTACTCTTGCCACTACTAGTTTCGCTTGTTTGATCCTTGCATCCCAATCTATGAAAAGAATGTCCTTCTGTGTCTCCTTAATCTCAGGTAGATTGGCTTTCCTCCCCTCTTCTATTTCTTGCCATTCAATGAACTCTGAGATTCTGGTGTTCAAATTAGTAAACTCAGTTCTTTGGACAATCTCTTTGTCTGTTAGAAGGTCACTAGTGATTAGATAAGGAGCGATATGTGACATCTTTTGGCAAAATTGTTCCTGTTGCTTCTATAAGAGAGAATTAAGCTCTAGCACCTCTTTGATAAATTCCTTGATAGCAGGAACATCCTTATATTTTCCATAGCTTGCCACAAGTCTTGGAGTTGCATATTTTTGGCCAATATGTCTGCCTCATTGCTTATTTTTAGTACCTCCATGCTCTGTTGCAATTGGGCTAGCTGCTCAGTGGCCTTCCTGTTTACACTTGCCCTTTCTGTTTCAAGCTATTGTTCAAGTTGTGCAATATTTTATTCTTTTTCCTTCAACAAACAAGATATTTCGATAGCCTTGTTCATGGTAGTAGTTGCGTATGCTCCTGTAAACTGTGACAATCTTGTCAAGTTTTCAGCTAGGTTGGAAGGGTTTTCCTTCCAAACTATGTCCATTTGCTCATTCCCAGGTAGGAGTTCAGGTGTTTCAATCCTTCTCCTTTTCCTCTATCTCCTTACTACAACCTTCTGTAGTGGTCTGTAGAATACATCAAGAGTAGGGATTTCAGTTACCTTCAAGACAATTTTTGATGTTAGTAGAGTGGGGATGATTTCAGTCTGCTGAGACGTCATCACTTGGTCATCCATCGGCTTAGAGTCTGTATTCTTCTGAACATGTAGAGGAGTTTGATACTGTGTAGTTTCCAAGGCATCTATCGTCTTGGGAGTGTCTTGTAATATTTTATTGAATTGATCCCATCACTGTTCCAGACTACTGCCTTTGATCTACGAAACAATTTCTTTGGGTGGGGTACTCATACCCCGCTTTTCAGTTGATTTCCTACTCGATTCTGCAGTAGTCTCTATGTCTTGGGCCTTCTCTATGTTTAGTGCTTTCCCTATATCTACATGAGACTCTAAGTGAGAATTAGGTGCCTTGCTATTGACAGTCATACTGGGAGTAGGCTTGTCCTCGATTTTCAACAAATGTAGTGGTATAAGCTTGATCCTTTTATTCTTGAACTCCTGAAAGATCTCAAAATCTCCAGGACTCAGATTTGTCCTCGCCCATTCGAATGCTTGTTCGAAGGATTGAGCCAACTCTAAAAGGTCCCAAAAATTATTACCCTCATGGTTATAAGGCTTGATAGTTACCGAAGTGGTGATGTTGTTTGCTCTCTTGTATGGATCAAACTACGTTTTTGGAAAAGTATGGAGCTTGAGACCTTCTAGGCATACTGATTCCTTTATAGCATGATTAATATTTTCTAAGGAGAAATAATCACACCTGATAGGAAAAGATGGCCATAGCAACTTGTTGCTTTCTTTGAGAAATTTGGTCAGGCCATTTCCCACGGTATGGTGGGCTATTTCTCTTGCTAACAATTCATCAAAAATGTACAGAGGTAGGACATGTGGGTCTACTATGCTACAAAAATACCTAATGTAGGTGAACCATTCTTCAAAAAAATATTTTCTGACAGCCACAAGGTCTGTAGTGGCTTCTTCGGAAAACCTGGGGGCTTTCTTATTGAAAATTAATTGACACAGTGGAAAAATAATGACATGACATGTTTTATAGAAATGGGACACATAATGGGATTCCCGAATTTTCTTATGGCTGAGATGGATAGGGTAGGGGTCCTGCAAGGTCCATTTCCAACCCATGATTGGAAATTTAGTGCAGAAATATATGGTGTCCATAATGTAGGCACTAAAATAGAATGGAGGAAGGTTCTTTGGAGAGGAGAATCTCTTGTGTTGATATTTGGTGATGATGGTGGCTAGGTTACCAGATAGGATGGTGGCCCAATTCATGATGTGGAAATTTACATAGGCATCAACCAGAGGAATCTATTCTATGGAAAACTTAGCCTTATTAGGTAACCCATATAGTCTACATAACATAGCAGCTGCATAGTTTTAGGGATTAGACAAATAGGCTATAGGATACATACCCGATTTATCGAATTTTAACTTATTCTCCAATACTCTCTAGCCCTGGATCATCTTGAGGGGTTCTTCATTCTTCTTTGCAAAATTGGCCACATATGTATTATCATATAAATCTTGAGGGTCACGTATATGGTACATTTGCTTCAGGTCCTCTACTCTAAATGACCCCATGAGTTCCATTCTTGAATTGTCTATCTTCAATGGTGAGGTTTTCCACCACCCACCTAATCATATCAATGTATGGGAGGATTTTAGCTCTCACTCCTATCCTATGAAGGAAAGAATAGGAAGCATCCTTGAATTGGAGTCCTGAATGTTTTATTTAGTCAGTTGTTGCTCTTATGACAATAATTGTTAGGAAACTAGCTCATAAAAAGGTAGAAAGATATATCAATGCCTTATAATTCAGCCTCTTCAAGGGCGAAACCTCCTTTACATTACACAAATGAAAAATTCTTGGATGATACAAATGACTAAACCTCCCTTCTATATATATGAGTCTAAGGGGTCACAATATAATCAATCCGTCATAATAGTAATAACATAACGGCACAAAAATAACAATAGTGGGTTTCTATGGGGCATACTAATAACAATATGGGGACGGTAGCGGCACAATAATAACAATAAGGGATACAATAACAATAGTAACGGGGGAATCACTAGTATTATAGGGGCCTAACATGCCCCTTTCCTTCTGAAAAGCGTTGTCCTCAAAGATTGAGTAGTTCTAGATGCTTCTGTACAAAGTTCTCATCCTCACGTGTGGAATCTTCAGTGGATAAGTTCTTCCACTTGATGAGATACTCCAAAATTGATCGATTTCTTAGCTGTCAAGTTCTTGTTTCTGTGACTACCTCCAATTCCAATATGATTTTTCCTTCCTCGTCCACTTCTGGAAATATTGTTTGAACTGGGATCTTGTCACCTATAACCTTCTTTAAACATGAAACATGGAAAGCTTGGTGCACTAGGGAAGCTGCAGGAAGCTCCAATTTGTATGCTATAATAGCAATATTTTGCAACACCTTGTATGGACCATAATACTTTGGTGTTAATTTATTATCCTTCTTAGCTTGCTTGAGGGACATTTGTTTATATGGTTGTAGTTGTAGGAATACCCAGTCACCTACATCAAAACTTCTTTCGCTGTGATGTTGATCTTCCTGTTGTTTCATTCTATTCTGCGCCAACATGAGGTTATCCTTTAAGAGTTGGAGAACTTGTTTTTGATGCTCGATGTGATGTTCCACTGCTTGAACATTAGAATTTTCTCTTAAATATGATGTGATGGATGGTGAATGATATCCATAAAGTGTCATAAATAGGGTCATTTTTGCTACAGTATGGAAGGAAGTGTTATACCACCATCCAACCAGAGGCAACCATTTGACCCATTGTGTTTGTTTATCAGATACAAAGCAACGATGGTATCCTTCCAAACATTTGTTTACTATCTCAGTTTTCCCATCATATTGAGGGTGATAAGATGAGATATGAGCTTACTAAGCACCGAGACAAGAAAATAATTCTATCCAAAAATTTCCAGTGAAAATGGGATCTCTGTCGCTTACAATAATCTTTGGGTTTCCATGTAGCTTTTGATTGTTTCCATAAATGCAGTAGAAACTGTACTAGCTTTAAATGGATGTGATAATGCACAAAAGTGTGCATACTTGATAAGTCTATCAACTACCACCATGATGACACTCTTTCCTTCGAACTTGGGTAAACTTGTGATAAAATCCATTGGAACCTCCTCCCAACATTGGCTTGGAATTGACAAAGGTTGTAATAGACCTAGTGTCTTAATTGTTTCAACTTTATTTTGTTGGCAAACCGAACATTCTGCCACAAACTTTTGAATATCCAATTTAAGGCCATCCCAAAAAAATCCTTCTTAACCCTGTGGTAATTTTTTAAAAATCCTGAGTGGCCTCCTAAGGGAGAAGTGTGCAATTCCATAAGAATTTTTTGTTCGAGTTGGGAATTCTTACATAGGTATAAGAAATCATTGTACCATAACGAATCATTTTTCCAGCTAAAGGTATCAGATGTACTAGGATGTTGTTGTAACTTTCGAATGAGTGCCCACACTTCTTCGTCATTCTTCCATTCCTTCCTTTGCTTCATTTATCCAATTTGGTTTGATAACAGAAATGGCGCACAAAAATGCTTCCACATTCTCATCCTTTATTAAGAGTGCATTTGCCACAACATTTTGATTCCCTTTTTTGTAGATGATTTCAAAGTCATAACCCAACATCTTTGTGACCCATTTTTGTTCCTCTTCAGAGGATAATCTTTGTTCTAAAAAGTATTTAAGACTATCACGATCCTTTTTTACCTTGAAGTGTCTTCCCATTAGGTAGGGTCGTCATTTCTTAAGTGCATGTAGTATTGCCAACATTTCCTCCTCATAAATAGATTTGTGTAAATACTTTCCCTTAATTGGACGACTTTTGAAAGCAATGGGTTTTTCATCTTGCATTAAAATAGCACCAATTCCATTTTGTGAAGCATCACATTACACAATAAAGGTTTTTGTGAAGTTCGGTGTAGCTAAGACCGGTGCTTGGCACATTGCCTCTTTAAGATGTTTGAAGGCCCTTGTTTCTTCTGGAGTCCATGAAAATGCATCTTTCTTCAATAATGTTGTTATAGGTGCTGCTATTCTCCCATTATTCTTAACAAACATGCGATAATACCCTGTCAACCCAAGAAATCCTCGCAGATTCTTTATGGATGTGGGGATTTTCCTTTCCTTAATGGATTTAATTTTTCTAGGGTCTACTTACCACCTTCATGAGATACGATATGACCTAGATATTCCACCTCTTGTACTCCAAAGAAACATTTGGAGCTTTTTGCATATAATTGTTTCTCCTCCAATAGTTTGAGCACCCTGTCAACATGTTCAACATGATCCTTCCAAGACTTGTTGTAGATTAGTATATCATCAAAAAATACTAACACAACTTTTCTAAGGAAGGGTTTGAAAATGGAATTCATCAAACCTTGAAATGTAGAAGGTGCATTGGTAAGGCCAAAAGGCATGGCCAAAAATTCATAATGACCCTCATGAGTTCTAAATGTTGTTTTTCGGAATGTATTCAGTCTTCATTCTCATTTGATGATATCCTTAATGAAGATCCAACTTGGTGAAGTAAATTGATCCATGCAATTTATCCAATAATTTATCAATGATAAGAATGGGAAGTTTATCTTTAATTGTGAGCTTGTTGAGCTCCCAATAATCTAGACACATTCGCCATGATCCATCCTTCTTGTGCACCAATACTATTGGAGCAGAGAAAGAACTTTGACTAGGTTGAATTATACCAGCCTCTAGCATTTCTGCAACCATACGTTCAATTTCACTCTTTTGGTTATAGGGATATCTGTACAGCCTGATGTTTGGAGGAACACTTTTTGGAATCAAATGAATAGCGTGATCATGATCACGAATAGTTGGGAGACCTTTGGGAGTCTTAAATACCTTGGAATGATTGTCCAAGACTTTTTGGAGATCTGGAGAAATAGATGATTTCGATGTGGGATCCTGTGGCGAACATAATTGTGCAATTACACCTCGTTGTTCCTTATTTAGAAGCTTTTTCATACCATTAGAGTTGATTATGTTTCTCAGTTTCCCTACAATACCCCTTAATTCAACGTCCTTTCCTTCCACACAAAATTTCATGAAAATTTCTTGAAAATTAAAAGCTACTGTACCCAAGGATTGTAGCCATAAGACTCCTAGTACAACATCAGCACCACCCATTGGAATGAAAAGCATTCAGCTATTCAATACATATTCTCCCATGGATAGCTTGATATTATGGCACTTTCCAAAGCAATTTATGGTTCCTCCACTTGCAACCATCACCTGACACTCTAGTGCTGGATATAGGAAGCAATTCAATTCCTTTGCTATCTTACAATGAATAAAATTATGGGTACTTCTCGAATCAATCAACACTATTACTTTTTTCTTCTTGATATGTACTTCTATCTTGATAGTTTGATGAGTGGTAATTCCAACCAATGCATTACATGATATGGTCAGCTTCATTTCTTCTTTATCTAGGGTTTGTTGATGGATTATATCCTCTTATTTTGACTTTTCTTGTTCCTTTTCTTCCTCCTCTTCACAATCTATGTAGAATAATTTATTCTCAATGCACTTATGACCTTTAGTGTTTTTGCTATCACAACTACAACAAATCCCCTTTGCTATTTTTTGTTCCATTTGTTGTGGTGTCAACCTTGTAGGTTGTGGAAGGCTAGGCGCAACAACACTTCCATCTTTATAGTTGTGAGTGGTAGGCTTCTTGGTTGCCATAATTTTTCTTTTCATTTTTCTTGCTACCCTGAATTCCTTCTCTAATGAATCAGGTTTCGAAAGTTGAACCTCATGTTGGATGTTATCCTTTATAGTCCCTATGAACACATCAATCATATGCTCCTCTGGAATATCTTTTACCCTTATGTTCAATTTTTGGAAGTCCTCAACGTGCTCCACCATTGAACCCTTTTGTTTGAGATTTATCAATTGGATAAAAAAGGTATTGCTTTTTGTATCCTCATAATATGCTATCATTTATTCTGTAAAAATTTCCCAAGTGACAATTTGTTTACGAGAGAAAAGCCATCAATACCATACAAACTAATTTGGTTCCAAATATAAAGTTGGAATACGTACCTTTTGTGTGTTTTGCACATTATGGAGACTGAAAAATTGCTCCATCTGTAGTATCCATGTTTCGGGATCCTTGCCATCAAACTTCCTCATATCAATTTTTGGAACATGGTGGGTCTTCAATCCAACATTAGATTCTATGAAATCATGATTAACATTTCTTTTGTTCTCATCATGAGTTTCCTTTACTACCCTTTCACCATTAGTGACCATTTCTTGTAGCAACTTATTCAAATTTATCTTCAATTCTTCCATCTTATTGTCCATGACATTCATCCTAGCGTCCATGCCATGCATCTTAGCTTCCATGCCATCCATCTTAACTTGCATGCCATTTATATTAGCTTCCACACCATTCATCTTGGCTTCATTTACCTTTAGTGAGAGTGAAATTTGTGGTACTTGGTCTTGTAATTTTGATATATCATGTTTCATTTCTTCGTCTTCTTCATGAGTCCTTCTAGAGCTTTCATGTTGCTTACTAGGTGTTTCCATTTTCTCTCTTCAGGGAATTAATTAATGCTAATAATTCTTCACTATTCCCTTTGAATTCCTTCAATCTATTTTTCAAACCAACCTTATGCAAAATTTTAAAAAAACTACACACATTTTTTCACATTGTAAGAGCTTGATATTGAATTTTGTTGCATCTATGTAACTGCGGATCTTGAATATCTAAAATCTTGACTTGTGGTAGCCCTTTGAGTCCTCTTTCTAACCCTGCAAGTCTGATCAAGATTGGATTCTCCAAGGAAGAATTATGCCAAATATCCCACAGTGACCTGATTATATACTAGTTCAGTAGAGCAAACTTGTATGACATGCCACTTGTCACTTTTCTTACCTCAGTACCTAAAATTGATATACAGAAAAGAACAGGCCATCCTATTTTTGAAACTTATTACGAAATTTCAATATAATGCTCAAAACAAAAGTTATGATGATTTTCCCCAGGTCACTTGTTTGGAATTTAGTTCACGAGTCTTCATAACCCTAACTTCCTCATATCATATCTCTGCAAATATAGTGAGACAAAATCTGACATTTAGACCCAAAGTTCAGAATGAGTACGGCTCAAATGGGCTTTTTTTGTCACTTTTGAAACATCGCAGAAAAAATTTATAGCGAAAATTCCACGATGACCTGTTTGGAGCAGTGAAACCCTAGAATCGAAGCTCTGATACCAAATGTTAGGAAACCAACTCACAAAAATATAGAAAGATAAATCAACAACTTAGAATTCACCCTCTTCGAGGAGGAAACCTCCTTTACATTACCTAAATGAACAATTCTTGGATGATACAAATGACTAAACCTCGCTTCTATAGATAGGAGTCTAAGGGGTCATAATATAATCAAGCTGACATGACAGTACTAACATAAGGGCAAAAAAATAACAATAGTGGGTTTCTATGGGGCATACTAATAAAATTATGGGGAAAATAGGGGCACAATAATTGCAATAAGGGATATAATGACAATAGTAATGGGGGAATCACTAGTATTATATGGGCCTAATAGTAATCTTTAGACGCTCATCCTCAAGCCTATTGTATATCAACTCCCAAGTCGTTGCACCTCTGTCAGTGCTATAGACCGTACAGAGAATATAGGAGACATTTCTGTAAGCTTGGACTCTGCAATGCTTAGTTCTTTTGTATTTCTGCATCACCTTCCACAATGACATATCTCTTGTAGCTTACCTCAAATGGACGAGATATATCAGCACAGACAATATTGGGAAATTAAGGCTGAAAGCTTTGTGAAAAGATTTCAAATGAGATATTTAACATTAAATAGCCATAACTTTCTAAATCATTACCTCTCCTCGGGACACTAAATATTAATTACCTTGTCAAACCCATCATTATTATATTTAAAACAAAATTACTTCCCACACGTGTTGCTTGATTCACGTATCACAATTTTTAAAACAATGTTATATAACGTTACCTGTTCATAATGCGAAATGTAATTGCAAATATCGCAATATCAAATTTCGCAAATCGTTGGCGGATGACATTGTGGCAGGTCTCTTTACCTGCGACTTTCTTGAAATGGGATTTGCGATTTCTTAAGGAGTTTTGGTCGATATGTCGCAGCGATAGGTTTGATCGCATATCACAATTTCCTTAAGGTATTTATGATCATCACATGAAAAAATGTGATTTTTAATTTATGATGGGGATCCTAAACTTGTGTGGTTCTAAGAGTTTTTTCAAGGCGATTTCTTAGAGTTAGGATTTATTTTCTAAGGACTAATTTTTTTTAAAAGGGTTCCCTTTTATATGTCTAACATTAGCTATTATTATACATAAATGTGGGGGGGTGGGGTTGTTTCATAGTACAAAAATACCCAAGGATGGTTTGGTTGACCCAATGCTGGGGATAGTCCTAAGGATGATGGGTGCACCTACTAATGGTTTTGCAAATGTTTATGGGCATAATGGCATTACCCATGGTATTTTGTTGATGTGATCAAGGGAACTAAGGTTGTGTTCTAATCCAAGGTTAATGGATTGGGGAATTATAAATTCTTTGGAATGTACATAATGTATTGTAACATTGAAAGGAATGTAATGAAAAATCAATCTCATTTTCCTAGTTTTGGGTTCTAGGAGAGAAAAAAATATCTATATATATTCCAAGTTCTCGCAATTGCATATTCTTTATATTTTTTAAGAATTAATTTGCTGGTTATTTAATTACAATGTTAAAACCTTTATTTGGTATCAAAGTAGTTTTTTCTTCAAGGGGGTGCCTTTGGCAGACCCTATTATAGTGGGAGATATTTGGGATTGATTCTTGTTGTGAAAGGAGACCGAAAACAATGGAAATGTAGAGATAGAGAAATCAAATGGGAAAATAATTTAGTTGTGGAAGCTCAATATGAAGGATCTATTGGTTGATAAACATTAGTGGATCACAGTAGATATAGGTATTAAACCAACACTAATGTCGATATAAGACTCAACCAAGTTCGATTAGAAGGAAAAGAGAACAATATAGTTGTGTTTCATAGATTTAGTTTTATTTAATGTTTTAGGAGAAGATACAACAAAGGCTTTGTGGGAGAAGTTATGGGATTTATATTAATATAATTCCTTGGCGAAATAATTGTTCAGGCAGAGAAAATTATATAACCTGGGGTTGAGGGATAGAGATTCGGGGACAGAGCATCTGAATGCCTTAAATATTATGGTAGGTTTGTTATTATTTGTGGATATTAAAATTTTATATGAAGGAAAGTGCATGAAATCTTTGTGTTCTCTACCAAACTTGTGGGATAACCTCGTTGTTGCCATCGGTAGCAATACAAATACCTTGAATTCGATGAAATAGTCTTAGCCTTATTTTCAGAGGAGATGAAATAGAAAAATATGTAGAGCCGAAATGGAGATGCCTTATATTTAAGGGGAAGGTCCCAAAATAGAAATATAAATAAGTCGTCAAGTGGGAGATCTAAATGTCCAGGAAATTTTTTAAAGGTATGCTAGAAATTTGGAAAAGTAGGGCACCACAAAAAAGGTTGTAGATATAAAAATCTTGACAAAGGAAAGTGGTATAATGATGCTCCTTCTACAGAGGAAAAAACCACCTTAGATGAAGGTGTGGATGCATACTTGACTTCTTCTTCAAGTAGACACGTAGATCATGAGGCATGGTTGATTGACTTAGGTGTATCCTTTCATATGACTCCTCATAGGGAGAATTTCTACAAATATGAGAAGAGTGGTGGTGATGATGTATTCCTATGTGATGATAGGAATAATATAGTTATAGGATGAGGAAAAGTCAAGTTAAAGCTAATAGATGGAAGGATTAGAACACCTCCTAGTGTTGTACAACTTCATTGATTGGCTAGAAATCTAATTTCTATAAGCAATATGGATGATGTGGGTGTAAATAAAATGTTCAAGAAAGATACTTTCATGATGGTATGAGGAGCATTTTTATTGATTAGGGGAGTTTCAATCGGAGCTTTTTACAATATTTTGGGTAATATTGTTCTTGATGGGTGAAAAAATTCTATCATTCATGAAAGTGAAATATAAAATCTATAGTCTCTGTTAAGAAGATTATGTTATGGTATCAAATATTGGGACATATTGGAGAGAAGGGACTTCAAATACTACATGGTAATGGTATGGTAGAAGATATGTTTAATTTCTCTTCAGATTTTGGTTTGTGTGATTATTGTGTGTATGAGAAATATAATCATGTGAGCTTTCCCTCTGGTGCTAAGAGGGTAGAAGGAATATTAGATCTTGTGAACAATGATGTGTTTAAACCTTTGTTAGTTCCATCAATAGGTAAATATATGTATTGATTCTCATTTATAGATTAATTCTCAATGAATACATGGATATATTTCCTGAGGAAGAAATCTGAAGTGTTTGATAGGTTTAAATAATTTAAGGATCTGGTGGAAAATAATCAAGGTGTTTAGGATAGATAATGGTGGAGACATCCACAAGAAAGAATTAAAAGAGTTCTATAAGAACGATGGTATAACAAGACAAAATAATACTCCATAAACTCTTCAATAGAATGGATTTGTAGAAAAAGTGGAGTGGACAATGAGGAAAAGGCAAGGAGCATGTTTCATGGTGCTAGATTGGGGCAAGAATTTTTGGCAGACGTTTTATATATTGCATGTTACATGTTTAATAGATCACCTTCATAAGCGTTAGAGGATACGACTCCACATGAGGAATGAAATATTATGAAACCCTCTCTCTCATGTCTTAGGGTATTTGGTTTTGATACATATCTACATATTACAAAGGAGAAGAAAACCAAGTTGGATAGTAAATTTGAAAAGTGCATATGGATTAGGTATAAATATGGGTTAAAATGTGACAAGCTTTAGAGCCCAGAAACAAGGAAGTTTTTTTATAGTCAATATGTGGTATCTAGAGAAATGAAAGATATCATGAAAAGGGAAGACCTACAAAGGGATAAGGAACCATACAAGATAGAGTTTTAACTTAAGAATGAAGACTATGACTCCACAAAAAAACATGAATCAAAAGAAGAAGAACCATGCACTCATGTTTTGAGGAGATCATTTGGGAAAGAAGAAACTCAAAGAGGTACAGTCCATCTGATTTCTACTGAAAATTGTCTTTATTTTTTACTGATGAGGATCCAAAAACTATAAGTGAGGTAATGGATTAAGAGGATTAAAATCTCTAGAAGAAGGTTGGGGTTAAGGAAATGGAAGCTTTAGAAAAAAATGAGGCTTCAAATATGGCAAAGTTGCTAGTTGGAAGAAAACCCATTAGTAGAAAATGATTGTTTAAGAAGAAGATGAATGTAGAAGGAAAAGTGGAGAAATATCTGGCTCAGACAGTAGCGAAGGGTTATTTGTAGGTGTCGAGAATTGATTTTGTTGATATTTTTTATGATGTTTCCAAGTTAGCTTATATTCTCTTACTTTTATATGTTGTTGCTACTTTTGATTTTGAGGTTAAATAGATGGTTGTGAAGATAACATTCCTAAATGGGGATCTATAAGAAGACATCTACATGAAACAACTGGAAGGCATTGCAATGAGGGGTAAGAAACAACTGGTGTGTAGTTTAAATAACTTTTTGTATGGGTTAAAGCAATCGGGAAGGATATGGTACAAAAAAGCTGATACAAATATAAAAGGACTTGACTTCCTAAAGAGAAAATTGGATGATTATTTGTATAAAAAATTACTTGGTGATTGTGTTATTTATTTTGCCTTATATGCGGATGATATGATTTTTATCATAAATGAAAGATAAATTATCGAAGATGTGAATACCCAATTGTCCTCTAAATTTAACATGAAAATGAATATTTATTTAAACAACCTAAATATTGTTAAGTTTATATAATTAGTTAATTTTGATAAAAAATGCATGGAAAGTGAAATGCCAGAATGATGGCAGTAATTGTTTGATTAAAGTTACATGGGAGTGAAATGTCTGAAGGTTGACAATTTTACTTTCTCAAGCAGTTAGGTTGGGTGGTTACCCAACCCTAACTACTTCCTTGAGAGATTTATTCCAAGGAAGGGATCAAGAGGATAAAGGTATCTGAGATCAAGAAAAAGAGGAATTGATATTTTAAAAAGGTGTCAACTATGCCGAAAGGACAAAAAAATTGAAGGAGCTAAGTCTGGTTAAGACTAGATAGCTACTATTGTACAAGAACGGAAAGTATTGAGGAGAAACCCTGTGAGGGGTAGCCCGGGGGGAGACTTAGGTGAGATAGTGAGGCCAGAACTGTAAGTCTCATGGCTGGGAGGAAAATGAAATAAAAATATTAAGGTCTGGTTCAACTAGAACATTAGTGAGACAGATAAGTATATTCTCGAAATCCTAGACACTTAATCATAGAGTTTATCTTATTGAATGGCAAGTTGGACATGTTTCAAATAAATTCACTTACTGTTAATTATAGACTCAGTAGATAAAGAAAGGACTATGTGTGACCCTGTAGATAGGATAAGTGCAAATATCTACTATTAATTCTTAGACTCAATAGATAAAGAAAATATTATACATAACCCTGTAGATAGGGTAAATGCCAAATAGTTATTTACTATTATTTCACAGATTCAGTAGATAAGGAAAGGATTGTGTGTAACCCTGTAGATAGGAAGAATGCAAACAATTACTTCTATTATTTCATAGATACTAAGTGTAGATCCTGCGTAACCCGGAAGATTGGGTGAGATGTGAGAATTTGTTTTCAGTCTCTGAACAAGAAAACTCAAAATCTCAGTAGGGCAAAAGAAAGACCAAGAGAAACTTCGAATGGTAACCTATAGTAAAGAAAGAGGTAGGTCGAAGGGCCTCAAGAACTTAAATTAACCTGAAAAAGGGCAGAGTCGGAATAACATTCAACGAAACATTATACTCATTAAAATTTCCAACCAAGAAAACTAGATGCATGATACTTCCGTTTAAAAACAATCCTCGGTGCATAAATCATAATCATTGTGAAGAACTTTGTATAGAAACAACAATGAAAAACATGGAATGTTAGCATGTTGCAAGTCAATAAAAGAATAAAGCATCGTTGTAAAAATCTTAAACTGAAACTACTGATAGAGTACTTCCAAGATCATTAAACAATAGAGGATTAGAGTTATGAATCCCTTGCAAGGGGAAAACCATGAGAATACAAGCATCATTGTAGCCAGTAACTAGAAAGGAAATAACGATAAAAATATATACATGTAAACTAAAGAACCATCAGGTTTATTTCAAAAAAAAATGAGCACAAACCAGAACCCCAAATCGAGGGTTTCTTCATATATCATTGATCGCATAGAGCCTAAACCCCAGATCCTTCATTAAACATTTTAACTGTAAAAAATCAAGAATACAAGCTAAAACAGAAGCATGTGGGTTGCAACTATTCAGTTACAATACTGGCTCTAAGCCTTAAATAAATACACAGTCTCGGTAACTGCTATTACAAAATTACAGTCCAGATTCACTTAATGAAGGAGAAATCATAAAACCCTTTCTAGAATTAACCTAACAAAATTCCTCATGCATACCCTGTGATTCCTTTCTTAAGGATTGTGGGATCCGGTAGGTGGAGTAGGGGCTCCAAAATCTTCGGAAAAGCAGCATGAAAAGCCCTCACTAAACCTAAATAGACAAGAATTGAAGATTAGGTTTTAGCTTTAAAAATTTTAAACAAAGAGATAAAACGAAATTGTAGAGACTATGGAAATCAAAACACATACCTGACTAAGCAATAATGACACCCCAACAACACCTAGAAGCAAGAACAACAACGACGGACGAACTGCGAAAAGGAGGAAGGGCCTCAGACTCCATGGAAGTATCTGAGACCAAGAATTAATCGTGCCACAGAAGGTAAGTAGGTATAGAAGGAATCATTTACTTGGGAGGAAGCTCAATAGAGAGCTAGAGCCTAACCCTCTATGTGGCAAACGTAACAAAAAACGACCTCCATACCAAGCTATAGCTTAGACTGACAGGCAACCATCACCAGTGTCTGATCTAGAGGATGTTGGAGTAGCGTCGATGCAACATGCATACCTACACATGGAGAATTGGCTGGGAACCACGAAGAAGACTCCAGAGATAGTGGGTCCACTTTCCTAGGGTAGCTATCTGTCCAACAGATAAGGGTGTAATAAAGGCACTGTACCCATGATTAGATTTATGTAATTGTATTTTATAAGCTAATTTTGCCACTTGAATGCACCTTGGAGAGAACAAACTTAAATGTTATAAGGTGACGAGGCTGTAGTATCCTCACATTAAAATATAAAAAAAGGTATACCGTAGACAATAAATATACTCTAACATTACATCTATACTTATAAAAAAAGGACAAGAATACATATATTGGCTCGTTATATGTTAGTTTATATATATATATATATATATATTGGTTCGTTAATTGGGAAGGCATAATCAATGTACTTATATTTAAATAAATAAATAAAAATTTGTTTATGGGTATGTGACATGTGGTATTAGAGCACTCAGGTTATAAAACTGAGACCTCTGGAAAATAATGAGTAACAACATTTGTGATGTACACAAAGGTAGGAAAGTAGCTAGTATGAGGAGAATGATAACTACACCATACCGAATTGTGACTGGGATAGGACCATAATCGTTTTAGGAGACCAATCCTAAGGTATGGGTACAATTGCGAGAAGAGTCGCGTAACACTAATACTGTGATCTTGGAAATTGTGCAAGAGTTAAAAGATTAAATGGCTTGATTGTGGACAGATAATGAAAGGCTGATGCAAAAGGTGGAAAAGATCATGAAGAGTCTGTCAGATAGACAAAACCAGCAGCAACCAATTTCTAGTCCTGACCATGGAAACATGACTGATGAATAGGAATTTCATATTGAGAATGCAGAAATTGAAGGCGGTGAAGAGAACCACTAGGAGGAAGAATTAGTAATGTATCAAAACACAAAAAGTAAAAGTGACAAAAAATAGAACTTTAGGGAGAATTTCGAAAGATAAAGCCTCCCTTATTTGATGGTTGATGAGCCCCAATTTTTGGTATAATTTGGGCTCATTTGGCCTACTTGCTTTGCTCAAACCATTCATCTTTTATTGCTTATGCATGCACTTCTTAGTTTATTCGTGTTGTTTGTAGGAAGAAGGGTAGACATTTTATCTACGTGACTAATGCATGATGCTTTCAGGTTTTTGGCATTAAAAGGGAGAAAAGACCACGAGAAAGGAGACAAGGAGACAGTGAGGTGGCACTGCTGGTTTTTAGGAGAGGATGTCCACAGTCTTGGGGACCTTCCTCATGATTCCCACCATAGCTCCGAGCTCCAACCAATCTCCCCACCGAGCTTAGAGGCAGCCAACTGTTCTACAGGAACAGCAGTTACAACTGTTCTACAGGATCACTAGTTTAACCTTCAGTTGGACAGCCGAGCTCCACAAATCAAGGAAACCTGTTGGATCATCATTTTGCATAAATACTGAGGCTGTAGCCTTGGATAGGAGCTTTTTGAACTTTTGCATTACTCTTGTAATTTTGAAGTACGAGCTACAGCTCGGTGTTAGTTCTTGTTGTAAGCCAGTTTTGGCATGACATCAGATTTTTGGTTATGAATAAAGAAGGCAGATTTTGATCTCATTCTGAATTTCTAAGGGAGCTATAGCTCTCAGGTTAGGGCCCAACCTGAGAGCAATAGATCTCCTCTGTGTTGTAATGTTATTTGCCTTTCGTTCCAGCACTTCGTTCTTTACTTTGACATGCAATTCGAATTTACAGTTTGCTGATTTAGTTTTATGAGATTGCATAGGATTAGTTTATGGTGAATTTGCTTTCAGTTGCTTAGATTAGAAGAGGATAGTTATAAGTCATTGGAGCTCCAGAAAAAGGTTGTTAGAGATCACTGCCATCTCTGCTTAGGGATTGGGGTGAAATCTACATCAACCACCAAAAAGAAACGCAGTTCTTTCCACTTCCATGCAAGCTGCAACATAGTTATTTTCGTTGAAGATCCATCCATGCACTGTTGATATTGAACCATACTTCTTTATTCCACTTCCATGCACGAGTTTCCTTCCAATTTACATTGTTGTTCACTGAGTTTATATCACAAGTAGCTTAGGTTAATGAACTTTCGTTTTGGTGACATTCATAAGCAATTTGTTTCATTTACACTGCTCTACATCATTCCACTTCCTTCCTCTGCTTGTCAACCACACCTCAAGTCACCTTCTCGACCTCTGTCCAGCTCATTTACCTTCCAGCTCTCCCATTACTCACGTAACTCATTTACTTGACCTTTCATTGATCCCATCCTTTCGGCCATCAACCTACAACATGCACTCTTTCTCCATCTGACTTCTCTGCTCCCGAGCCATCACCAGGTCCATCTCCATCTCACCTATCCTCCCACACCACTCCATCACTTCACCATCTCCCAAAACTCCCACGGTCAGCCATCCTGTAGAATTTCACAGCCTTCCTGTAGAAACCCCTGAGTTTCCTGTAGGATCCCCTGCAGACTTCCTGTAGAAGCCTAAAAACTCAGTTGCTAAGCATCCGAACGTGGTAGACTTCTGGGGACTGATGCTAGAGACCCTCTGGGACCTCCCCTAGCCATCCTGACCTTGCCCATGCTTTCCTTCCATGTGAACCACTCCTGCACAGTCAAACCCTAATCAAAAAGCACCATCACAATAAATCCAACCACTTAATGACAAAATACAAAAACATGTCTTTTCAAATGCAAATAGCTTAGATTCATGTATTTCAACTCACTGCAAGTAATAGCATCATTGGTAGAAGTTTCATTCACATTTTTGCACTGTAAGAGTCAAGCTAGTTAAATTAGGGTTTATTAGGGTTTCTATGCTTTGTTGGCTTTCAATTTCCTTTTTGCAAAGTAGGTTAGCTTCCTTCAAGATAGCTTTCGTCCATCACTCATAAAGCTTCTTCTGAGAGCATATAGAAGTTGGCTTGAGCCCTAGCGGACTTGTGCCAGCTGACCAAGTGATAGCTGCGACAAGAGCTAGTACTTGTGCATACAGCACCGTCGCTTCCAAGTTTGTATGAACTACCGGGTTGATAAAATTAGAGATAGGAAGCTCCAGGAGTTGTAGCATTATTGCTACAATACTGGAGCCCACCAATGGTGGACAAGAGGAGGCAGTGGAAGCATGACTCATCAATGTGAACAAGTATTTTCAGCTGTATGAATATGATCATAAATTAAAAGCTCAATCGGCCATCTTTCAGCTGCAAGGAAAAGCCACCTTGTTGTGGGAAGAAGTAAAAATAGTACGTGGTGTAAATGAGCAAAGAATATCTTGGGACAAATTCCAAAGATATTTTAAGGACAAATGTTTAACTGAAAGATTCTATGATGAGAAAGCCAAGGAGTTTTATGACATTTGTCTTGATCAAATATCTATGGACAAATTCATAACAAAATTTACATCCTTACTGCGATATGTCCCATACATACAGGAAGAAAAGGCTAACGTGCTTCGGTTTATCAGCAGCTTGCCATTGTTTATGAAAGAGTGTCTTGAGTTCGATAACCTGAAAACCATGGATGAAGTCATACAGAAGGGTAGAATATGCTATTAGAAAAACAAGCTAAAAGGGGATGGAGGTAAGAGATGGAATGACAAAAAAGTGAGTAAATTTTCCTCCAATAGTAAGGGAAATAAGATTATGGCCAATAAACCCCCAAAGGGATAGGCAAATAGAAACATGAATAAAAATAAACCCAGATTCAAATTTCCTAGTGAGTCCAAGATGAATGAACAATCTGTGAGGAGTGATGTGGAGATGGCAGCCAGACCCCCAGTATAGTACTGGGGATGCAGAGGATCCCATTATGTTAAAAATTGTCCACACCACAAGGAAACCGATCAGGTGGCGCAGATCCATGGGGCATCAATGATCGGAGAAGTGGTAAGAAGCATTCCTAAAATCAATGCTGCTCCTGAAGACCATCAAGTAGAAAACCAGCTGACCATGATAGAGTTTGAAGGTAAAATCTTTGACCAAACTGTGTCTATTTTAATTGATTCGGGAGCCACCTTAATTTATATTGGTCCCAAAATAATAGAACAATGTTGTTTGCAAGATGTTAAGTTTAAAATTCCTTGGTTAGCACAATTAGCTATGGGAGCCAAAAGAACAGTGTTGGCCAAGTTCACCAATTGTTCCCTACAGTTAGTACTTCAATCTATTATGGCAGATTTGAATGTGTTTCCCCTAGGGTCATATGATATTTTAATAGGAATACACTGGTTGAAAAAACATTGGCCCCTCATTAACTATAAAATAAAAACTATTAACTCTATGGACGAGTAAGGAAAGAGGCAAGAAATTCTGGGAATAATAACACCCTTAAAGATGAGACCAGTAAAAACTTCCCAATTGGCAAAGTGTATCCGGAAAGGATGCCATATTTATGCAATACAAGTAGGGTACTCTAATTCAAAAGAGAATTTTTTGGCCTTAGAAAATATACCGGTAGTGCAAAATTTTCCTAATGTGCTTCCTGAAGAAATTTTGGGACTTCCACCATAAAGGGATATAGATTTCACCATTCAATTAATTCTAGGAGGTACTTTGGTATCTCGAGCTCCTTATCTCATTAGTATACTACAGATAACAGAACTAAAAATCCAAGTACAAGAACTTCTTTATAAAAAATATATTCGACCAAGTGTATCACCTTGGGGAGCCTCGGTGCTTTTCGTTAAAAAGAAAGATGGAACCCTACGAATGTGCATGGATTACTGCCAATTAAACAAGTTAACCATCAAGAACAAATATCCTCTACCTCGTATAGACGAGTTGTTTGATCAAGTGAAAGGATAAACTGTATTTTCAAAAATCAACCTTCGCTTGGGTTATCATCAAATTAGAATCAAGGAAGAGGATATAGCAAAAATAGCCTTTAGAACTCGATATGGGCATTACGAGTTTGTTGTGCTGCCCTTCGAGTTAACAAATGCACCCACAACCTTCATGTGCCTTATGAACAATGTATTCCATCAATATTTGGATAAATTTGTGTTAATTTTTATCGATGACATACTAATTTACTCTCGGACGATAGAAGAGCATAAATAGCATCTCCGTATTGTCCTGCAAGTTTTAAGAGAACATCAACTATATGCCAAGTACAGCAAATGTGATTTATTTAAAGAACAAATCCAATATCTTGGGCATGTCATTACTAAGGATGGAATAGTTGTAGACCTAGAAAAGATAAAAACCATAATGGAATGGTCAGTGCCAAAAGATGTGGCTGATATAAGGTCATTTATGGGTCTAGCTGGATACTACAGGTGATTCGTTGAAGGATTCTCTAGGGTAGCATATCCTATTACCTCTCTGCAAAAGAAAGGAAATGTTTTTAAGTGGAGCATGGATTTCCAAAGGAGTTTTGATCAGCTTAAACATTTACTCACCACCGTGCCCATTTTAAGCATTGCTGATCCAAATAAAGATTATGTGGTTTGTACGGATGCTAGCAAAGAAGGTGTAGGTGGCGTATTAATGCAGGAAGGCAAGATTGTTTCTTACGAGTCTAGGAAGCTTAAGGAGCATGAGAAAAAGTATTCAGCCTATGATTTGGAGCTGACAACAGTCATTCATGCATTAAAGATGTGGCGACATTACCTAATGGGTAAGAAATTTCTGTTAATGATTGATCATCATAGTTTAACTAACTATTTTAAACAACCCACTCTAAATGCTAGGAAAGCTCATTGGGTTGATTTTTTAAGAGGATTTGATTTTGAAATTAAGCACTTGAAAGGAAAAGAGAACCGTGTCATGGATGCTTTAAGTAGGAAGATCAACTATTTATATGAGGTATCATTCAGTGAGGTGCAAAACACATTTAAAGAGAAAATTAAGGAGGCTACAATGCACGATCTAGAATATCAATTTTTATGGCAGCAGGAAAAAATTCTGAAAAGCAAAGAACAACAGCTGGGATATGAAGTAAATCAAGAAGGTATATTAATCTATAGAGGAAGGATGTATGTACCTAACCAAAAGGTTATTAAAAATTTAATTTTAGATGAATATCATAAAGTTCCTTATTCCGACCATCCTAGATATCAGAGATTGATTACCACACTTAGATAGGAATATTTATGGCTCTGGATGAAGAAGGAGTGGCTAAATATTTGGCCCGTTGTTTGGAATTCCAACAAGTAAAAGTAGAACACCATCACCCAACTGGATTACTCCACCCATTACTTATTTTGGAATGGAAATTGGAAGTTATTTCTGTCAATTTTATAATAGGGCTACCCCAATAAAAAAAGAAGTATGATAAAATAATGGTGGTAATTGATAAGTTGAGAAAATCTACTCACTTCATACCAGTAAAATTTACTTATAAGGCAGTTTATATTGCTAATATATTCATGCAAACTGTTTTTGAGTTTCACAGTATACCAAAAGTTAAAATTTCCAACCATGATGTAAAATTTACATCAGCCTTCTTGAAAGCCTTGCTCAGAGGACTGGGCACTCAGCTACATTTTAGTATTGCCTACCACCCTCAGATGGATGGGCAGACTAAGCGAGTAAACCAGGTAGTGGAGGATATACTTCAAACTTATGTAATGCAACAATTGTGTAAGTGGGAGGAGTATATACATCTAGTAGAGTTTGTGTAACTATCACACTTCTCTATAAATCAGTCATTTTGAAGTGTTGTATGGGCGTAAATGTAGGACTCCCTCGAATTGGGGTGGCCCAAAAGATAAGTTAATGCTAGGGCCTAATATGCTAGCATAAATGGAAGAAATGGTCAAAGGAGTACGAACCAATTTAAAAGCCGCTCAGGACCGACAAAAGAATTATGTTGATTAGAAAAGAATTTTCCAGGAATTCCAAGTGGGAGATCATGTCTATGTTCATGTTCGAGCCAAGAAAAGTACACTACAATGGAATGGATGTGCTAAATTTTCACCTCGATTTTGTGGTCCTTTTCAAATTTTAGCTTGAATTGGACCCGTGGCTTATCAACTTGCTTTACCTAGCCATATTCGTGTCCATAATGTCTTTCATGTTTATGTATTAAAGAAACATATATATGATCCCAAACACATAATAAATTCGTAAGATATATAGGTCGAACCAATGGGTATACTCAATCGGAGAGGTGTAATGCTGCAGAGACAAATTCTCACCCAATTTAAAGTGCAGTGGTAGCACTTTGGGCTAGAGGAGGCAACCTAGGAAGATGAATAGGCTATGAGGGAGATTTTTTCAAATTTATTTCCAATAGAGGAACATCGGGACGATGTTCAATCTTGGGGAGAAGATGTGATGTTCCCCGTGAATGTAAATATTTATTTACCGCATTTAAACAAACTAAATACTATTAAGTTTATATAATTAGTTAATTTTGATTAAAAATGCATGGAAAGTAAAATGCCAGAATGATGGCAGTAATTGTTTGATTAAAGTACATGGGATTGAAATGTCTAAAGGTTGACGGTTTTACTTTCTCAAGAAGTTAGGTTGGGCAGTTACCCAACCCTAACTACTTCCTTGAGAGATTTATTCCAAGGAAGGGATCAAGAGGATAGAGGTATCTGAGATCAAGAAAAAGAGGAATTGATATTTTAGAAAGGTGTCAATTGTGCTGGAAGGACAGACAGATTGAAGGAGCTAAGTCTGGTTAAGACTAGATAGCTGCTACTATTCAAGACGAAAAGTCTTGAGGAGAAACCCTATGAGGGGGTAGCTCGGGGGGAGACTTAGGTGAAACAATGAGGTTGGAACTACAAGTCTCATGGTTGGGAGGTAAACAAAAAAAAAAGATTAAGTTCTGGTTCAACTGGAACATTAGCGAGATAGATAAGTATATTCTAGAAATCCTAGACACTTAATCATAGAATTTATCTTACTGAATGGCAGATTGGACATGTTTCAAATAAAGTTATTTACTATTAATTACAGACTTAGTAGATAAAGAAAGGATTGTGTGTGACCCTGTAGATAGGGTAAGTGAAAATATTTACTGTTAATTCTTAGGCTCAATAGAAAAAGAAAAGACTATACATAACCTTGTAGATAGGGTAAATGCCAAATAGTTATTTACTGTTATTTCATAGATTCAATAGATAAGGAAAGGTCTGTGTGTGACCCTGTAGATAGGAATAATGCAACAGTTACTACTATTATTTCGTAGAGACTAAGTATAGATCCCGCGTAACCCAAAAGATTGGGTGATATATGAGAAATTGTTTTCAGTCTATGAACAAAAGAACTCAAAATCTCAGTACGGTAAAAGAAAGACCAAGAGAAACTTCTAATGGTAACCTATAGTAAAGAATGAGGTAGGTCGAAGGGCGTCAAAAATGTAAATTAACCTAAGAAGGGGCAGAGTCAGAACAACATTCAACAAAATAGTATACTTGTTAAAATTCCCAACCAAGAAGAAACTAGATACATGATAATTCCATTTAAAAACAACCTCAGTGCATAAATCATAATCATTGTGAAGAACTTTGTATACAAATAAAAATGAACAACATGAAATGCTAGCATGTTGCAAGTCAACAAAAGAATAAAATGGCACCATAAAAATCTTAAACCAAAACTACTGATAGAGTATTTTCAAGAGCCTTAAACAACAAAGGATTAGAGTTATGAATCCCTAGCAAGAGGAAAACCATGAGAATACAAGAATAATTGTAGCCAGTAACAAGAAAGGAGTTAACGATAAAAATATATACATGTAAACTAAAGAACCATCAAGCTTATCTAAAAAAACTGAGTACAAGCCAGAACCCCAAATCAAGGGTTTATTCATATATCAATGAGCTCATAGAGCCTAAAACTTAGAACCTTCATTAAACATCTTAACGGTAAAAAGTCGAGAATACAAGCTCAAAAAAAAGCATGCGGGCTGCAACCCTTCGGTTACAATACTGGCTTTGAGCCTTAAATAAATACATAGTCCTTTTAATCGCTATTACAAATTATAGTCTGGATTCGCTTAATGAAGGAGAAATCATAAAACCCTTTCTAGATTTAACCTAACAAAATTACTCATCCATACCCAGTGATTCCTTTCTTAAGGATTGTGGGATCTAGTAGGTGGAGGACGGGATCCAAAATCTTCGACAAAGCAGCATGAAAATCCCTGGCGAAACCTAGATGGAAAAGCATCGAATATTAGGTTTTAGATTTAAAAATTTTGAGAGAAAAAGTAAAAATGAAAATACTGTGGAAATTGGAACACATACCTGACCAAGCAATAATAACACCCCAACAACACTCGAAAGCAAGAACAACAATGATGGATGAACTAAACAATGGAGGAAGGGCCTCAGACTCCATGGTAGTATCTTAGACCAAGAATTAATTCTGCCGCAGAATGTAAGTAGGTATAGACAAAATCATTTACGTGGGAGGGAGCTCAACAGAGAGCCAGAGCCTAACCCTCTATGTGGCAAATGTAACAAAAGACTGGCCTCCATACCAAGCAAGAGCTTTGATCGGTGGAAAACCATCTCCACTGTCCGATCTAGAGGATGCTGAGTATCACTGATGCAACACCCATACCTACGCATGGAGAACCAATTGGGAACCACGAAGAAAACTCCAGAGGTAGTGGGTCCATGTTTCTAGGCATCCAACCGCTCAATAGATAAGGGTGTAATAAAGGCACTGTACCAACTATCAGATTTATGTAATTCTAAGTTATAAGTTAATTCATGCGACTTGAATGCACCTTGGAGTGAATAAACTTAAATGATATAAGGTGACAAGTCTGTAGTATCAATGCATTAAAATAAAAAATACATATACCGTAGTCAATCAATATACTCTGAGATTACAACTGTACTTATAAAAAAAGAAATGAATACATAGATTGGCTCATTGTTTGTTAGTTCATATATATATATATATATATATATATATATTGGTTCGTTAATTGGAAATGCGTAATCAATGTACTGTTATTTAAATAAATAAATAAATAATTGTTTATGGGTATGTGACATAGTGGATGCCAATCTTTGCAATTTTTTGGGGTTGCTTTACGAAAAAAATTCGTCCTTTCTCTAAATTTCATTCTCTGGGAATTTATTTATCGATAAGAAGAAAAGAACGAAATTTTATTTCTCTTTCTCCTCTGCTCAATTTTTTTCCTTTTCCACATAACGCTTTTTTCTCTTCTAAATTTGTTTTTTTCCACTTAACAACGAAATTTGTTTTCCTCCTTTCCAAAATTTTTTCCTTTTTTTGTCATAATGATACTTACCAAAATCAACTGAATTTCCATAAGTGATGAGACTAACCTTTTTCTTTCACAGCAGACAAACATCACAAATCCCTATGAAACATGTAAAAACTCGCTACACCATAGCAACTTATTGCAACTCTGAAAACGAACCATATAAATAGGTTGAAAGAGGTTGTAACACCCCAAAGTGCATGAACAATTATTGTGGTTACTAAGTTTTAATTATTACTTTAGCTTTTTACTATATTAGCTTTTTACTTTGTTTTTGAAATGTTAAATCACTGAGGCTGAGAGGGCAAGACATATTTTGTTACCTGATTAATGAATAATTAGGTGTTAAAGTATTTTAACAAGAATTGAAAGAAACAATTGTTAACCTCCAGAAGTAGTTAAATAAAAGAAAGAATTACTCATCTAGTTCCTAAGGAAGAGGAAGGGAGGAAGATCCTGGGGGGCAAGAATGAAGATGAGAGGAGATGGGTGAAGGGAAAAAGCAAGGCTACCCAGATTTCCTTGATTTGGGTGGAATAAACCAATGGGAAAGACTCGAATATAGTTAGAGAGGTATGTGACTTGAGGCTGGATTGGGAGTCCTAAAGCCCAAGATACTTGACTCTAATGGAATCAATTGAATGTGTGGAGAAAGTGCTTAGGGGTGAGTTTCGATGCAATTTCCAGGCTCATGGATGGGTGGTGAGACCTTCCAAGCAGGAACAAAAGTTACACAATCACAAGTTTGTGAACAGATAAGTGATCTAAATCTATCCTTAAGGAAGGCTATTTTAAAATGATAATATTAGTTTTGCAAATAAAATTAATTAGAGATTTACATTCCATAGAACTAATTGTGATTTAAACAGAGGATAGAAACTGGAAACTAAGGCAACACATGTTATCCAAAATAGATAAAGATTGTACTAAATAAATTAGAAAAATAGACAGTTGATATCATATATATTGAGGTAAGAAGTGCTAGTAATTTATATGCTTGGTATAGTTCATTAACCAAAAGTACTAATTGTAAGAAATGCTAGTAATTATATGCTTAGTATAGTTCATTGACAGGAAGTACTAAATGTTGTAACAATCAATTACTAAAAACAAGTAATTCCTTTAAGACTGTATTAATGTAATAGGTAATAAAACTTTACGATTACCATTTCGAATGTTCTTGAGTAAATGTTGACTGAGAAGCGAGAAGTAAATTACAGCAAGCAAACATTCCCTAAGTACCCAGATAATACCTTCTATCATTTTACATTCGATCTTTTTAACAAACAGAAGGATTCAACCATCTAACATTCAGTTCCAGAATGGAATAAACATAGAAAAATTATATTCATTATATTAATGAGAAAACATTGTAAACCATAAATCAGAGTCGAGTCTACATATACAAGTACGTCTTTAGAAGCCATTAAGTTTTAAAGGAAAAATAAATATACCGTTAAAACATTTAATTTATGCCTTGATGGTGGATAACTATAAATTGTGTTAATAAACCCATGAATTAAATATTCTTCAACAGAGAGAATTAAGAAACTTAAATCTCAGAAAAATTGCACAGTTTGTGTCGTAAAGAACTCTAATTAGTGCAGTTCACAAAAATGACTAGAACCTTTCATAAAAAACACACATTATGTACTAACTATAATAGGCGTATAGCCTCCACCAAAATCATGCATGTTCACAATATGAACCACCAACAAATATTTCATCTAAGCATCTAAAGAAACCAGTGAGATGAGATTGTTCCAACCTAGAGAAAATGATGAAGACCTATAAGAATTAAGGATGTGATTGAAGTCATCATGGCCATGAAAATTATGAACCCAACATAGGGTAATACCTACACATGCACAGTAACCAGTTTAGGAACCAATGTGGAAAATTGAACGAGATCTTCACCAAAATTTAAAGGCCAAACACTGAGGATGCTGCGTGATAGTACCTAAGTTTGGGTAACTCCAGCGGATGGTGGCCCGACTGTACCAAACAAACTCAAAAATTAAATAACAGAGATTGAAACTGGTATGAAATAACAGATCTTGGAAAAGTTTCATGAAGTATTGTTACTCACCTTTCTGAGGTCGATAGCTTCCCAAGTTTCCCACCATAAGATGGGAAAACTGGCGAAAGATCCATGTACAGTTGGGCAAACAATCAAACCCCCAAACTGGATGAAACCCTGAAGCGAAATCCAACAACAAGGAGCACAAAATACAAGAACAGTGAGGGAATGGATGAGGTGGAGTACCTCTTGAAGAGGGAATAGTGTAGTCCCCATTGAAACCAAATGGAACAGGCATAAACTCTCTCAGTGCAGCTGATGACCAACGTAGTTGTAGATTAGCGAACTCGGGATGCAACAACGTGAAATGACTCCACTGACAGTCGAACACAAGAGAAACAATTACTATGTTAAACCATAGTTGTTCCAAGATGTTAAATCACTAGCCCTAGATCAGAGGGGCAGATAAGACCAACTATCACGTGCCAACAAATCCCTATGGTGATTACATGTAGAGGCATTAACCATGCTTGTACTGTGTATAATATAGTACAACTGGTAATAAATCAAACTTAATTTATGTATGTCGATATCCAATGGGAATTCACATGAATCATAAATGGTAAACCATCGTGAACCATTGATTTTATTCACCGAGCCTCGCATATAGGTAAACATTGGAAAGTACAATGCACGGTAAGGATTATTAATCACAAGGTAAAGGAAATGACAATGTTTGCAATTATTGTAATTTTTTTTAACCAATTTGTATGTTTGTATGTTGTAGGTGTTACAAATGGTATCAGAGCTCAAGTTCGCACATTGAGACTTTTGGGAGATCTATGTATGTATATATTTATATGTAATGTAATAAAAAACTAAGTAAATGTGGATGTGAAGACAAAGGCCATCATCAACAAGAAAAAAGGTAGAATGCAGAGGAGCCCTAGACCATCGAACTAGCCACAGGAAACTTATGTGGAAGCCAACCCTCACATATGGATATAGCTAGGAGAGGAATCTCGTCAAGTCAATGTTGTCCTACTCAAAACCATTCAACAATGGCTTGTTGAGATAACAAATCTAAGGGTAAAAATTGAATGATTATGACAAGAATGGGAGAGAATTTTTAAAAGTCTATCTAATCGACATAATCAATGGGAACCAGATCCTAGTGCTGAAGATAGAGAGAAAACCCTAACATCCCATCATGCAGAAGATAATGCTGAGTCAGTTGAAAGACATGGGGAACATAAAGAAGGATGTTTGAACAATGTTTCTAACCAATGGAAGACAAAAAGATAGAAATCATAATTACAAGGGGAATTCAAAAAGATAAAATCGTCACTCTTTGAAGGTGAATCCGAAGAAGCAGTAGAAGCTTGGCTAATTGACATGAGTAAATACATTCATATTTATGATTACACTAATAAACTTAAGGCACGTCTAATAGTTTATTAGTTTAGGGGTAAGGCTACTCTTTGGAGGGAGGAAATCCAAACTGTGAGAAAAATCGATGAAGAAAAAGTTACGTGGAAGGAATTTCAAAAGAAATTCAAGGAAAAGTATTTAACTCAACATTATTATGATGAAAAAGCAAAGGAATTTCATGAGTTGAGAATGGGAACCTTGACCATGGATGAATATGTGAAACAATTCACCTCCTTACTGTCATATGTACCATATATGCAAGAAGAAAAGGCCGAGATTCAGCATCTCATTAAAATCCTACCCAATTTTATGAAGGAGAATTGATTACCCAGGAACCATAAATGATGCATGCAAAAATCCCACATCTACTGCCAACAAATGAATAAAAAAAGTGAGGGACCTAAAAGAGGATTGAGCAGGGGGGAGGAATCTACCCACAAATAGACAAACAAAAATTACTAATGGCAAGAATATACAACAAAAACCCTTTAGTAAATTTCCAGCAAGGAGCTAGTCCAAAGTTGCCTACTCTGAAAATTAACAGTCGTAAGGGGTTAATAAACCTGTTAATGATCAGTAGCCCAAACAACCTCTACAATGTTGGGGATACGAAGAACCCCATTACTACAAAAATTGTCCCATAAAGCAAGAATGGAACAACTCTCAAATATGCAAGAAGCTTCCATGGTTGAGGAGGTGGCAAGTAGTATGCCTAGAATTAATGTTTAGGTGTCAAGGAGTATGCCTAGAAGTTGCCTACTCTGAAAATTAACAGTTGTAAGGGGTTAATAAACCTGTTAATGATCAACAGCCCAAACAACCTCTACAATGTTGGGGATACGAAGAACCCCATTACTACAAAAATAGTCCCGTAAAGCGAGAATGGAAGAACTCTCAAATATGCAAGAAGCTTCCATGGTTGGGGAGGTGGCAAGGAGTATGCCTAGAATTAATGTTGCTCTGGATGACCATCAAGTGGAATACCAGCCCACCATGATTGAGTGTGAAGGTATGATTGCTAATCAACCTGTCTTTGTTTTGTTTGATCCCAGTGCTAGCCTAAGCTATGTTAGTCCTAAGGTTGTAGAGAGTTGTCAACTATAGAGCAGTAAGTTTTAAGAACCTTAGTTAGTTCAATTAGCCACCTGGGTAAAAACAAGGGTAACTGCGAAAACAGAATGTTGTCCTGTAACAATTTCAAGACAACCAATTTATGTTGACCTTAATATACTCCCTTTGGGTTCATATGATATTATAATAGGGATGGATTGGTTGGAAGGAAGTTGTTCCCTAGTTGATTGTAAGGAGAAAACTGTAAGTTATATCAATGAGTCAGGGAAGAGAAAGGAATTACAAGGAATCAAGAAAAATATTAAGTTCTGTCCTATTACTATTAATCAGCTAGGAAAATGTATTAGGAAAGGTTGTTAGATTTATGCAGTCCAGGTAGGATACACGAACTCCAAGAGTAAAATGAATTCCTTGGAAAATATCCCTATTATTCAAGAATTTTCTAATGTATTCCCTGAAACCATTCCTGGATTACCACCTAAGCGTGATATCGATTTCACCATTGAATTAGTTCCTGGTGCAACCCTTGTATTCAAAGCCCCTTATCGCATGAGCATACTTGAGTTAACAGATCTCAAAGTGTGTCTCCTTGGGGAGATCTTGTACTGTTCCTACGGAAGAAAGACAGAACTTTGAGATTATGCATCGATTATTGTCAGTTGAATAAACTAACCATCAAAAATAAATATCCTTTTCCATGTATTGATGATTTATTTGATCAGGTGCAAGGAGATAAAGTATTCTAAAAAATCGATCTAAGGTACGACTACCACCAGATAAGGATAAAGGAGGAATATATTTGTAAAATTGTCTTACGAACTTGTTATGGTCATTTCGAGTTTGTGGTGTTTCCTTTCGGCCTTACAAACACTCCAACTACTTTTATGAGTCTAATGCATGGTATTTTTTAGCCATATCTAGATAAGTTTTTACTGATTTTTATTGATGACATTTTAATTTACTCCAAGAATTAGTAGGAACATGAAAAGAATATGAGGATAGTGTTTTGAACTCTACGAGAAAATAAGTTATACGCTAAATATAGCAAGTGTGGCTTTTTTAAAAGTCAAATACAGTATTTGGGTCACGTTATATCAGTAGGGGGAATAGTGATGGATTCGGAAAAGATTAAAACTATTATGGAATGGACCACCCCAAGAATTTTTCTTACATTAGATCATTCTTGGGCTTCGAAGGTTATCACCATCGGTTCATTGAAGGATTTTCAAAAATTTCTTTTCTGATGACCTCATTACAGAGGAAGGGACGCACCTTCCAATGGACAACTGAATGTTAGCAAAGATTTCAATGATTAAAAAATCTACTTACCACTACCCCCATGCTAAAGGTAGAAGATCCAGAGAAATCCTTCATAGTTTGCACAAATGCAAATAAAGAAGCTTTTTGGAAAGTGCTGAGTGTTGGCGGAGTGCTGACATAGGAAGGGAAAATTATAGCCTATGAATCATGAAAACTGAAATAATATGAGCAACGATATTCTGCTTACAGTCTTGAATTGACAATAGTAGTGCATGTACTTAAAATGTGGTGACACTACCTATTAGGGAAGAAATTTATGTTATTAACAGATCACAACAACCTTACAAATTTCTTTAACCAATCTAGCTTAAATGCTTGGCAGGCCATATGGACAACATTTTTGAGCGAATTTGATTTTGAAATGAAGCACCTTAAAGGGAAAGAAAATCGAGTTGCCTACGTGTTAAGAATAAAATTACATTGCATTTATGAAGTTCAATTTAGCGAGGTGCAATCAAACATCCCTAAAATAATTAAGGAAGCCTCCCTTAAGGACCCAGAGTATGCTTTCCTTTGGCAACAGGCAAGAGAAGCTCAATTGAAGGGGGAAACATCAGATTATGAAATAAATTCAGATAGGATAATCAAATTCAAAAACTGAGTATATGTTCCTAATAAAAATTTCATCAAACAATTGATATTGGATGAATTTCATAGGAAACTGTATGTTGCCCACCCAGGGTACCAGAAGCTATTTGCTACCATCAAAAAAGGTTATTTTTGGCCCGGGTTTAGAAAATATGTCACTAAATACCTATCCAAATGTTTGGAGTGTCAGTTGGTGAAGGCGGAGCATCAACATCCCGCTGGGCTATTGCAACCATTGCCCATTTCGGAGTGGAAATGGGAGACAATTTCTCTAGATTTCATCAAGATCTTACCTCATACTAAGAAGCAGCATGACTCAATTATGGTGGTGGTGTACAAGCTAAGAAAACCCACTCATTTTATACCTATGAAATCCACTTATAAAATTGTGGAAATTGCAAACATATTTATGAAGGAAATTTTCTGTCTGCACGGAATACCTAAAGTGGTAATTTCTGATAGGGATGTAAAATTCACATCCACATTTTGGAAAACACTCTTTACCGAGTTGGGTACCCAGATTCAATTTAGTACCACCTACCATCCACAAACAGATGGTCAAATGGAATGAGTGAATCAAGTTCTGGAGGACATGTTAAGAATGTTTGTGATGCAACAACCACATAAGTGGGAAGATTACCTCCACTTAGTGGATTTTTCTTATAATAATGGACACCATGAATCACTGGGCATGAGTCCCTTTGAGGTGTTGTATGGAAGAAAGTGCAGGGTCCCAATAGATTGGAATAGCCTAGTCAATAAACTAACCCTAAGTCCTGATATGTCAAAAGAAATGGAGGAGATGGTTAAGAAGGTTCATCAGAATCTAAGAGCTACCCAAGATAGACAAAAGATGTATGCAGATAAAAAAGAACATACAAAGAATTCTAGTTGGGGGATCATGTATACCTTAGAATAAAGCCCCGAAAAATCACCTTATAGTGGAGGGGTTCTGCTAAGTTAGCACCCCAGTACTATGAACCTTTTCAAGTCTTAGAACGAATTGGCCATGTAGAGTACAAGCTTGTGTTACCAAGTCATATCTGGGTCCACAATGTTTTCCATGTTTCCTTGCTGAAAAAATATGTGTACAAACCCATCATATACTTAGTTGGGAAAATATACAGGTAATAAGTTAATAGAATACATAACTTCTACATTAATTGTTTTGGGAAAGTTTTGATGGAAAATTGTACATGTGAAGGTTCAACCAGAACGAAAGTTTCTCGAAAAACCTCTTCGTATTCTCGATTGGAGAGAAACCACCTTGCAGAAGCGAGCCATCACCTAGGTTAAAGTGTAGTGGAAGAACTTTGACCCATAAGATGCCACCTAGGAAGAAGAGGAATTTGTGTGGAAAGCTTACCCAGCATTATTTTCTTAAATCAGAAAGAACACCGGGGATGGTGTTACTCACATGGGAGGTGGGAGATGTAACACTGCAAACTACATATACAATCACTGTGATTACTAAGTTTTACTTATCACTTTAGCTTTTTACAGTATTAGCTTTTTACTTTATTTTTAAAATGTTAAATGACTGAGGCTGAGAGGTCAGGACATATTTTGTTACTTGATTAATGAATAATTAAGAGTTAAAATATTTTAACAAGAACTAAAAGTAACAGTTGTTAACCTCCAGAAGAAGTGAAATAAAAGAACAATTACTCATTTGCTTCCTCAAGAAGAGGAAGGGAGGAAAATATTGTTGGTGAAGAATGAAGATGAGAGGAGATGAGCCAAAGGAAAAAGCAAGGCTACCCAGATTTCCTTGAGCTGGGTGGTATAAACCAGTAGGAAAGACTCGAATATAGTTGGAGAGGTATGTGGTTGAGGCTGGACTGTGAGTCCTGAAGCCCAAGATACCTGATTGTAATAGATTCAATTGACTATGTGGAGGAGGAAGTTCTTGCCGCTCGAGGGAGAGTCTGGATGCAATTTCCAGGCTCACAGATGGGTGGTGAAACCTTCCAAGCAGGAACAGAAGTTACACAATTACAAGTCTATGAATAGATAAGTGATCTGAATCTATCCTTAAGGAATGCTAATTGAAAATGATAATATTAGTTCCACAAATAGATTTAATTAGAGATTTACATTCCATAGAACTAACTGTGATTTAAACAAATGATAGAAACTGGTAGCTAAGGCAATGCATGTTATCCAAAATAGAAAAAGACTATACTAAATATACGAGAAAGAAGATAGTTGATATCAAAGATATTTAGGCAAGAAGTGCTAGTAATTTATATGCTTGGTATAGTTCATTAACCGAAAGTACTAATTGAAAGAAATGCTAGTAATTATATGCTCAGTATAATTCATTGACATGAAATACTATATGTTGTAACAATCAGTTACTCAAAACAGATAATTCCTTGAACATTGTACTAATGTAACAAGTAATAAAACTTTACGATAACCACTTTGAATCTTCTTGAGTAAATGTCGATCAAGAATGGAAAAGTAAATTACAGCAAGTAGGCATTCCCTAAGTACCTAGAAAATACATTCTATCATTTTACATTCCATGTTTTTAACAATAGGAAGGATCCAACTCTCTAGCATTCAGTTCCAAAATGAAATAAACATAGAAAAATTATATTCATTATATTAATGAGAAAAGATCGTAAACCATAAATCAGAGTCGAGTCGACAGATACAAGTCCGGCTTTAGAAGCCATTAAGTTTTAAAGGAAAAATAAATATACCCTTAAAACATTTAATTTATGCCTTGACGGCAAATAACTATAAACTGTGTCACTAAACCTACGATTCAAATATTCTCCAAAAAAGAAACTTAAGCAACTTAACCCTCGACAAAATTGCACAGTTTATGCCGTAAAGAACTGGCATTAGCGTAGTTTGCAAAAATTACTAGAACCTTTCATTAAAAATTCACATTATGCACTAACTGTAACAGGTGTATAGCATTCACCAAAATCAAGCATGTTCACAAGATGAACCACCAGCAAAGCTTTCATCTAATCATCTAAAGAAACCAGTGAGATGAGCTAGTTCCAACTTGGAAATAATGACGAAGACCCATAAGAATTAAGGATGTGATTGAAGTCATCATGTCAATGAAAATCATGAACTCGACATAGGGTAATACTTGCACATGCACGAACCAGTTTAGAAACCAATGTGGAAAGCTAAACTAGATCTTCCCCAAAATTTAAAGGCCAAATGTCGAGGATGTTGCTAGAGAGTACCTGCGTTTTGGTAAGTCTAGCAGATAGTAGCCTCCCTGTACCAAACAAACTCAAAAATCAAATAACAGAGATTGAAATAACTGGTATGAAATAATGGATCTTAAACAAGTTTTGTGAAGGCCTTGTTACCCACCTTTCCAAGGTCGATAGCTGCACAAGTTGCCCGTGACAAGATGGGAAAGTCAGCGAAAGATCCCTCTACAGTTGGGAAAATAATCAAACCCCCAAACTAGATGAAACCCCAAAGCAAAATCCAACAAAAAACAACATAAAACACAAGAACAATGAGCGAATGGATGCGGGGAGTACCTCCTGAAGAGGGCATAGTATAGATCCCCATTGAAACCAGATGGAACAGGCATAAATCCTCACAGTGCAGTGGATGACCAACACAGTTGCAGAGTAGTGAACCCGAAATATAACAATGCCAAATGACTCCACTAATGGCCGAACGCGGGAGAAAAGATTACAAGGTTAAACCCTAGTTACTCCAAGCCATTGGATCACCAACCCCAGATTAGAGGGGGTAGATCAGACCAACTGTCGCATGCCAACCAAGCACCAAATGACTCCACTAACGGCCGAACATGGGAAAAACAATTACTAGGTTAAACCCTAGCTACTCCAAGCCGTCGGATCACTAGCCCCAAATCAGAGGCGATAGATCAGACCAACTGTTGCATGCCAACCTAGCCCTCTCACGATTACATGAAGAGGCATTAACCATACTTGTATTGTGTATAATATAGTACAACTGGTAATAAATAAGACTTAATTTATGTATGTCGATCCTGAATGGGAATTCATGTGAATCATAAATGGTAAACCATTGTGAACCATTTATTTTATTCACCGATCCTCGGTATAGGTAAATATTGGAAAGTGCAATGCACAGTAAGGTCTATTAATCACAAGGTAAAGCAAATGATAATGTTTGCAATTATTATAATTTTTTTAATTAATATATATGTTTCTACGTGATAGGTGTTATAGATTCTATCCAACATCCACACCCGTCCTTTTTTGTAAGGACCTACAGTTCTTGGCATGACCACCAGCACGAAGTGCGACTTGACATGGTGAGCGAGCGAGTTGGAAACATGGACGAAGTGCAGCTCTACGACCAAATGTGCAAAGGACATATGTTATAATGCGCATAGAGGATAGAGTGATGGTTTATATAGTGTGGGGAGCATGTAAACACACCCACGGGCCGACCTACATTCTATGGCAACTTGGGTGAAGGTTGCTGGCCAACCAGCAATAACCAAAGGTTGAACAAGCATTTGTAGGGCATTTGGCAAGTCGACTTAGGCAACTTGACTTGCCCAACCAATGATATAAGTAAAGGCAAGAGTTGGTGTGATGAGGCATCATTCGAACGCACTCATCTACGTATACAAGGAGAAGTGCGAAGTAAGGTGAAGCCGCAACAAGGGGGGTGCAGCTCTATGCGCCCAACCTTGGGCAAGGACACACGGTGATATCACACAAGAGTTGTATCGGTTGAAGGTGTGGGTAGGAGGTTGCTCGCTGTTTGGGTGAAGGCGCGGGTGGAGACTCGGGTAGGTCACCTGCTCGTCGTGCAAGAGCAAACATGGAGGTGTCTTCAGGTGACTTGGGTAGGTCGCTCGCCTACCGTGTGAAAGTGTGAAGGGTGACTCAGGTAGGTCGTCCGTCCGTCGAAACAAACTTCAGTTGAGGAAGCAGTTGGCAGCTCGTGTGAAGGCACGCCCGCCGAGCTCAGGCAAGGAACTTTGGTTGGCACATGAAGGTGTTGCCTTGATGTAAAATTGGCTAAGTATGAAACTTGGTGTTTCCTAAGTATACTTGTAAACTTTGTAAAGTTGATTAATATAATATATTCGGGCAGACTCATTGTTCAGGGAGTTGCCCCTCCCTTTATACTATGCAATTGTGCTATTCATTTATAATTGTTGTGGATAATGAATGTGTATGGGTGTTCATTGGTATAAAGCAATAAATAATAATACTTGGTTACGAAACACAAACTAAGTAGGACAAGTGGTTAGATGTAGTCCATGAACATAAGTATTGGTGAAAAGAAAGTGTTCAGTGGTGCCGCACCTCGCCAAGAGCGGTTGAAAGACTATCGTGGGCCTGGGGGCATGACAGGTGGTATCAGAGCAGCTGATTCGGGCATTGAAGGTTGAAGCTGCTACACAACTACACTGAAGTGCAGTTGGTATTAGAGCTCACGGTTGGAGCTAGTGAATGAAGAGCAAGGTTTGCTCGTGACAAAGTGACAGTGGAAACTGGTACTTGTAGGTGAAGGAAGCTGGTTTCACACAAGTGGAACAAGGACTGGTTTAGTTTGCAGGGTACAAGTGAAGCTAGTGGATGGTCGATACTAGATCACAAAGAAGGAAGAAGGAAGCAGAAATGGTAGGTGAATCTCGTGTTGTATCAGGCGAATCTAGCCACAATGCGACCGAGGCCTTTATAAACAAGATACTAGAGAGAATGGAGGCATTGGAATCTTACTGGACTACAAAGATGGATCTAGTCATGAAGGAACTAGAGGATCATGTGCAGATGAGGGAAGAGTTTGATGAACTCCAGACTCTGCATTAGTACACTGATCTTAAGTGTACACAACTTAAAATCAAAGTCAACGAGAGTGGAGAAGCAACGGATAAAGGTTTGGCAGAGATCTTGAACTTGTAGAAATCTCTTCATGGTGCAAATGATGAGATCTCGGTGTTGAAGAAGGCCGTGAGACATAACTCAGGAGGAGGAGTGTCTCATGTGAAAGTCAAGGAACCGAAATCTTATGATGGTACAAGAAGTGTGAAGACTCTTGGTAACTTTCTGTAGGATATGGAGCAATACATGGAACGCTTGGGTCTATCCGATGATGAGACAAGGGTGAAAGTGGTTGCTGAATTACTGACAAAAGATGCTAAGATGTGGTGGAGAAGATGGATGGATCAGATTGCCAACGGCAGTGCTGATGACATTACTTCTTGGGATGATATGAAGAAAGCTTTGCAGGCTCATTTCAGTCCTCAGGATGAAATGTGGGAAGCAAGGATGAAGATTAAATTCATTAAGCAGAAAGGGAACCTAGAAGCATATCAGAGGGAGTTTGTAAGTGTGGTTTTGGAACTTGCTAACATGGCAGAGAGGGACAAGGTGTTCAACTTCATCATTGGATTGAAACCTTGGGCATGCAATGAAGTGAAGGGGTAGAAGATAAAGACACTTGAAGAAGCTTTTGCTGCTGTGGATCGATTGGTGGAGCATTATGACAAAGCTTCTGATGGAAAGAAGAAGTTTGATAAGCTGAAGGAGAAGAAGAAAGATGATGCTTCAAAATAGGATGAAAAGACGAAGACGAAGAAGCCATTGAAGTGTTGGATTTGTGCTGAACCACATATGGTGAAGAATTTCCCTTCTAGACTGAAAGTGGCTGCTATTGCACAATCTAATGCGAAGAAAGAAGAACCTTCTATGGGGATGATGCAGATTCTTGGAGTTGCTGTTGCTACAGAAGTGGTCTCTCAGAGAGATCCTGAAAGGAATAGCTTGGAGTATGTTCGGATAAATGTTGGAGGTATGGAGGTACTTACTATGGTAGATAGTGGAGCTACTCATAACTTTATGAGTGAAGATGTTGTGAGAAGAGTTGGGCTGAAATTTGTAACAGTGAAGGCACAAATGAAGACAGTGAATTCTCCTCCTGATTCTATACTTGGTATAGCTGAAAGGGTGGACACAACACTAGGTGAGTGGACCGGGAAAGTCGACTTCACTATAGTGCGGATTGATGACTATGAGGTTGTGCTGGGGATGGAATTCTTGAAACAATATGATGCTACGATTGTTCCTCATTTGAGAAAGCTGTACATTTATGATGGAAGGGAAGATGTACCCATTTGTGTTCCAACCATTGGTGTGAAAAAGCTTGATTGCAAACTAGTAGTGATGTAGATGGAAGATGAGAAGTGCTTGGATGATGTATGTAAGCGGTTGTCTACTGCTGAGGCAAAGCTTACTGAGTAGTCATTGGTTATCAGGTCACTTTCTGATAGTATCTTGGATTTGTCAAGAAGGCTATAAGAAGTGGAGGATGATGATGATGAGGAGGTTTATGTGAGACCGAATGTCCATGAGGAGGATCGGGTGGCATATCTGCAGAGGATGGAGATAGAGGATCCTGACAGATGGATTGAGGTTATTAGTGAGTATGAGCCTTCAGGCTCTACTCCCTCTACATCTTCTTAGATGACATAGAAGATGGGGCTCATTGTTAGCTGCTCATGGCAGTGAGTCCTTAAAACAGGTTAATTAGGTATGACAGATGGTGCAAGAATTGTTTGGCATTAGCATCATGACATGTTGCAGATGGGATAGAGTTTCCATGGACCTGAGCATGGGATAGATTCTTGGTGAGTCTAGGATGTGGCAGAGTCTGAGAAAGAGTGATGATGGCATAAGGATGTGCATTCTTACGGTTTGAGCGTGACAGTTGGGTTGATCACTTGACTAGTTTAGATGATGAGATCTGGAAGTGTGTAGAGAGATGTTGGCATCAGGCAGGCAGGCAGTTGGAAATTCACAAGATGGGACGACACATGATGGAGACAGTGGTTTTTGCATATGTTGCAAGGATGTTGCAGTGTATGGACTGATCGATATCATGGACCAAGGATGAGATAGTTGTTGATGATGATCTTGGTGGATGGCTACTAGGGTGGATGTTGTTGAGGACGACAACAACTTCAGGTGGAGGAGGATGTAAGGACCTGCGGTTCTTGGCACGACCACCTGCACGAAGTGCGACTTGACTTGGTGAGCGAGTGAGTTGGAAACATGGATGAAGTGCAGCTCCACGACCAAATGTGCGAAGGACATACGTTATAATGCACATAGAGTATAGAGCGATGGTTTATATAGTGTGGGGAGCATGTAAAGACACCCACAGGCCGACCTACATACTATGGCAACTTGGGCGAAGGTTGCTAGCTGACCAGCAATAACCAAAGGTTGAACGAGCATGTGTAGGGTGTTTGGCAAGTCGGCTTGGGCAGCTCGACTTGCCCAACCAACGATATAAGTAAAGGCAAGAGTTGGTGCGATGAGGCATCATTCGAACCACTCATCTATGCATACAAGGAGAAGTACGTAGTAAGGTGAAGCCACAACAAGGGTGCCACAACTCTATGCATCCATCCTTCGGCAAGGCTGCATGGCGATATCGCACAAGAGTTGTATCGGGTGAAGGCACGAGTAGGAGGTCGCCTGCCGTTCGGGTGAAGGCACGGGTGGAGACTCGGGTAGGTTGCCCACCCACTGTGCAAGAGCAAATGCGGAGGTGTCTTCGGATAACTTGGGTAGGTCACCCGTCTGCCATGTGAAAGTGTGAAGGGTGACTCGGGTAGGTCGCTTGTCCATTGAAACAAAGTTCGGTTGAGGAAGCGGTTGGCAGCTCGTGTGAGGTTGCGCCCGCCCAGCTCGAGCAAGGAACTTTGGTTGGCACACGAAGGTGTTGCCTTGATGTAAAATTGGCTAAGTATGAAACTTGGTGTTTCTGAAGTATACTTGTAAACTTTGTAAAGTTGATTAATATAATATATTCAGGCAGACTCATTATTCAGGGAGTTGCCCCTCCCTTTATACTGTGCAATTGTGTTCTTCATTTATAATCGTTGTGGATAATGAATGTGTATGGGTGTTCATTGGTATAAAGGAATAATAATAATACTTGGTTGAGAAATACAAACTAAGCAGGACAGGTGGTTAGGCGTAGTACATGAACATAAGTATTGGTGAAAAGAAAGTGTTCGTTGGTGCCGCACCTCACCAAGAGCGGTTGAAAGACTACCACAGGCCTGAGGGCATGACATTACTGACCACGTTGGCACCAACATCCACACCTGTCCTTATTGACCTCCTCAACACCTACGCGCTTATCATATCTGCGTCCCCTTCCATGCACCAACACAAACCCACCGCCTGATCTTTGAAACGCATGCTTATGCATTCAAACATACCAGATGACAATGAATACATATAGCAACACTTTCTTATAGGGACCGCTCCCTAAGAAGCAAATAATTTCCCCCCTTTTTCTTTTTTCCTCCTGAATTCACAATAAATATAAATATAAATATAAATATATATATATATATATATATATATATATATATATATATAATTTCTTACTTATATTTCACACTTCGTTGCATTTTTCACATGATTTTGAACATTTTTTCCACCATTCTTTAACTACGTTTTCATTTAAATATGATCGGTTTCATTTCATCCCTGTATGTAAATAATTATTTAATGTAAACAATATTTACATTTTTTTTAATTATTAAAGTTTTCTCTGTAAACATATTTTACATTTAAGCTTTTTTTCCCTATTATTTAACTATATTTATATTAGTTTTCAACTACATAATTAAATTAAATTTTTTTTTAAGTATATCATATTATTTAACTATATTTACATTTGTTTTGAACTACATAACTAAATTTACATATTTTTTTTTTCAATTATATCATGAAAGTTGCACCTTTCTTTTTTCAGTTATAGAATTAGAATTACATTTTTTCTATTATATCATTAAAGTTGCATTTTTTTCAATTATAGAATTACAGTTACATTTTTTCCTGTCCTCCTGTAAACATATTTTAGATTTTAAGATAAATATTCTTTGTGTATGTTTCTTCATAATTATTTTTAAATTTTATCATTAAAGTTACATTTTTTTCCTTTATTTAATGTCCATCCGTAAATAACTTTTAAATTTTAAGATAAATATTTTTTGTGTATTTTTCTTCATAATTATTTTTAAATATAATTTTTAGATTTTAAAATAAATATTCCTTTTGTATGTTTCTTTATAATTATTTTAATGTAAATAATTTTTACATTTTATTTTAAATTTTTAATTATATTTTCAATTTTTTCAATTATAAAGCTAAAGATATATTTTTTTCAATTATATCATTAAAATTACATTTTCTCCGTATCCCATAATTATCTTTAAATATATATTTTAAATGTAAATAATTTTTACATGAAATTTTTATTACATTTACGAACTTTTCAATTAGTTTTTATTCCGTCTCTCTAAATATCTTTAGGTTTTAATATAAATATTGGTCATGTGTGTATCTGTCACGCCCCTACACCTGCGGTGATCTTCCAACCGCTTGTAGCAAGGTGTGGCACCACCGAACGCGTTCTTTTCACCAATACTAGCCTTCGTGGACTACGCCTACTTACTCATTAACATACTTAGTTTGTGTTTCACAACCAAGTAAAAGCATTATCCTTTATATTTTAATGAAGCCCATACTCGTTCATTATCCATATGCAATTAACCGAGAACAACAATTGCAAACAAGTATAAAGGGAGGGGCAACTCCCGAAAAGTCTGCCCAATAGTTTATTAAGAATATCAGTTTCTTCAATAATACAACCAGCAAGTATACTTGGCAAAACTCCAAGTCTATACTTAGAATATTTTTACAATCAAGGCATAGAACAACCTTTTACAACATTTTCTGCACCTTTGCATAAGAAGGAGTGCTCACCCGAGCCACTCAACCTTCCTACCAAATCCTGCATAAAATTGCACACCAGAACCTCCTCAAACCGTGGCACACTTGCCAACTGTTCACATAAGACAAACTTGCGAAGTCCTTAATTCTTATGCGCATGAGATATGTTCATATCCTTCCAAGACTACACACCTTTTCCCCTTGTCCTTCTGCGAGGGTGTATGAGCGAATGTTCATTGTTGTTCCAAATGAACCTGCACCTCAAGCTTTTATATGTTCACTTGGTGTGTCGTCCCTCCATGCGGCCGACTTTCGTTTCCATAGTTATAACGCCCAATGATCATGCAAAACTCCGTCGGCTTACCCCAATGCTCTGTGCATACCTTCGTCGGCTCATTCATAAGGCGAACTGCCTGTCTACCTTATAAGTGGGCGAGCGCACTCCACAACCGCGCGCATTCTCACACATGCCTTCATCGTTTACTCCGCACCCGCCTTGCACCCGTCATTCATCTCTTGGAGGCCTTACATTCTCCTCCACCTGAAATCGTTGTCGTCCTCGACAACATATCATCCTGGTAGCTCTTCACCAAGATCATCATTCATCCACGATGTCGACCTTTCTACACAAGGCAAACATCCTTGCAACATATGTAGAGACTCTTTCTCCACTATGTTCCGGCCTAGTGACCACTGCCACCAAGCTCACCATACCAAAGTATGTATCTCCATAATCCATGCTCAGGTCCATGGAAACTCCATCCATCTCATCTGCAACATGTTGCCCATATGTGTGTCTCCTCCAAGTGAAGAGAACATTTGCTCAAACCGACTCTTGATGTGCCCCATTTAGGTCCATGAAGCTCTCTTCATCATCTGCAATGTGCCATCCTCAAGTGTTCATAGAAACAAGTATGCACTTGTCTCATCTATCCATGTGCTACCCATGATCCTTGATCAAATCAGCTCCCATGTGTAGAAAGTAGTTGAGTCTCGGCTCAACCCATGCTCAAGTGTATCACCAAAGCATCATCATCATCATCGTTGTAACTCCATCACTCCAAAGTGCCTCATACCGATCCTCTACATCAAGTCACTCTTCCAAGCCATGCCCATACATGTACTTTGAAAGTATGCATCCCATACTGCATCAAAGTCTCCTGACCTCAGTTCCTCAATGCATCAGATCTTCTAAGTCCACCGTACATGAAGTCCCTAAAAGTCACAACAATCTCATGTCATCATGAGCTCCATAAACCATCCCCAACCAACACCTCAGCAAGCATACAAGATGCCTCAGCTCCCCATGTAGTAGGAATGCTCTATAGCTGCTCACAAGTCCATCCAAGTTCATGGCTTTGTTGTACCAAAGTGCACAACTTCACCATCGGTTCATAAGTAGTAAGTCTCCATGTCACATCAGCAAGCCCATCTGCACAACATTCCTGCCTTGGCACTCCTCCTTGGATGTCCATAATGACACCTCTACAAGTGCTTCCACACAATGTCCCTGCATAGGTCTGCCATGCTTCATGTCTTCATGCCTCCAACCTGATGTCCATCACTAAGTTGCCCATGTAGTCCAACCAAGTAGACTTCATCACAACAATTGGTCATCTCACCCAAGTCTTCAATCTTCGGTTTAGTGAACTCGGTCACTCAACCAACTCATCATATCATCATGTCATGAGCCTCTTCAACATAGCTCCTCCACCAAAGTGTCCACCAAGACTATCTCTTGGTCTCGGCCATGAGAAGTCCACCCAAAACATCACAAGTGTGTGCCCTCCTCAATCTGTCCATGAGTCATGCCGGGCACTTAGCCAATTCTCCATGTGGCTAAAGCATGACTCAATCTTCCACAACGATCATCAAGTTCCACCCTTGTCACGGGTCCTTGCACCTTTCATCATAAGGTCACAAGTAACCCCAACAAGCCTTGCAACAACTGACAATCCTTGCTTCTCCATACAAGGTTCCATCATAGTCATCCATGGTAAGATGTCCTCTTGCCTTGGCAAATTGGCTTTGCCCTTCACTGCACATGGTCCATCTCCCAAATGCCCAAATGAAACACAAGTATCATTACTTACTTCATCATCATGAGGCTCCTCCATGTGAGTGACCTCATCCATACATGTTGACAAACTGCACGATCCTAGTTCAACTTGATCAGCCTCAAGTTCTTCCTCCATCGTAATCATGTCTGCAACATCTTCATCTACCACGGCTTCCTCTTCCTTGTTAGCACAATCTGCAACTTCATCTTGCTCTATTGTCCAACCAAGCTGAAGAAGTTCTTTCTCAGCTTCAACCTTCCTCTTCAAGGCTAGGAGATGCCTCACTTCCTTTTGGTTCAATTCCTTTCTTATCTTGAGTTCCTTGAGTTCTGCTTCAATCAAGTCTACTTCCTTTGCAAGTCGAAGAGCTTCCCCTCTATCAGAAATCCCTTCCTTAATCAAGGCACGAAGAGCATCCTTTGTTTCAAACAACCTTTTGCCACATTCTACAAATCCTTGTTTTACTCTTTCTGACTCTTCAAGTAGACTCCCTTCGAATTCTTCGAAGGATGCATAACCCAACTTCTGCAAGATAGACATCTTTACCAAGTCACCTGCAACCTGAACCGACCCTTGTTCCACTTCGTGTGAAACGGTCTCCTTCACCTGTAAGTACCCTTGTCACTGTCACGAGCAACCTTTGCTCACCAGCTCCAACCGAGCTCTGATACCAACTGTCATGCCCCTACACCTGCGGTGATCTTCCAACCGCTTGTAGCAAGGTGCGGCACCACCGAACGCGTTCTTTTCACCAATACTAGCCTTCGTGGACTACGCCTACTTACTCATTAACATACATAGTTTGTGTTTCGCAACCAAGTAAAAGCATTATCCTTTATATTTTAATGAAGCCCATACTCATTCATTATCCATATGCAATTAACCGAGAACAACAATTGCAAACAAGTATAAAGGGAGGGGTAACTCCCGAAAAGTCTGCCCAACAGTTTATTAAGAATATCAGTTTCTTCAATAATACAACCAGCAAGTATACTTGGCAAAACTCCAAGTCTATACTTAGAATATTTTTACAATTAAGGCATAGAACAGCCTTTTACAACATTTTCTGCACCTTTGCATAAGAAGGAGTGCTCACCCGAGCCACTCAACCTTCCTACCAAATCCTGCATAAAATTGCACACCAGAACCTCCTCAAACCATGGCGCACTTGCCAACCGTTCACATAAGACAGACTTGCGAAGTCCTTAATTATTATGCGCATGAGATATGTTCATATCCTTCCAAGACTACGCACCTTTTCCCCTTGTCCTTATGCGAGGGTGTATGAGCGAATGTTCGTTGTTGTTCCAAATGAACCTGCGCCTCAAGCTTTTATATGTTCACTTGGTGTGTCGTCCCTCCATGCGGCCGACCTTCGTTTCCATAGTTATAACGCCCAACGATCATGCAAAACTCCGTCGGCTTACCCCAACGCTCTGTGCATACCTTCGTCGGCTCGTTCATAAGGCGAGTTGCCTGTCTGCCTTATAAGTGGGTGAGCGCACTCCAAAACTGCGCGCATTCTCACACATGCCTTGGTCGTTTACTCCGCGCCCGCCATGCGCCCGTCGTTCATCTCTTGGAGGCCTTACAGTATCAGTATAATTATTTTAAAATGACAATAATTTTTACATTTTATCTTTAATTATTTCATTACATTTTAAAAATTTTCAATTATATATATATATATATATATATATATATATATATATATATATATATATATATATATATATATATATATATATATATATATATCTTTAACAAATATATCACAAAAATATCTTTCACCTGTATTCAATATCACATTAATAAGTTTGCATATATATTTTAATGTTTCTGTCTCCTCTTATCTATATATATATATATATATATATATATATATATATATATATGTATATATATATATATATATATATATATATATATATATATATATATATATATATATATATATATATACACTTTATCTCTTTTCGGACTGTTGTTGGTGATCGGGAACAGATACTAGATCCTGACCTTGGGGGAGGAGTGACGAATGGTAAGAGCTAGGGTTCACCAAAATTACTCAGGCATTGAACACCATGGAGAGGCGTAAAGGGGGGAGCTCCACTCCCTCCTACAGTCAGATAGTCTCTAGCCGAGGCAAGAAACCGCTGGAGGTGGAAAAAGGTCTTTCAGGAGGAGGGAAAGGGAACATCAACGATTTATAGGAGAAAAATAATAAAAGGGAGGAAGATAGAATAAAAGAAAAAGAGGAAGAGGACAAGAAACAACAAGCAGAAAATAAAAAACAAAAGGGTCCATGTAAGCCTAAGACTGAGGTCATACCCAGAGTGGTTTTAAGTGATCCCCCACTACAGGCACATAGGGATCATATGAGGACTTATGCTATCATTTGTAAACTCATGTGGTTATGGCCCACAGAGAAGGTGCTACAAGTGTGGATTAAATATCACTGCAAACCTAAAGGGGATATAGACCTACATCTTGGGTCAAAGGGTTTCTTTACTGTAGCCTTTACTAACATTGAGGATAAAGAGAGGGTGTTTAAAGGAGGGCCCTACTTCTATGCAGCATCAGGCCTCTATATGCAGCCTTGGATGATGAATTTTGTTCCAGAGTGCGAGACTTTCACCTTAGTACCAGTTTGGGTACATCTCTACTCCTTACCCCTAGATTACTAGAAACCGAAATCATTATCAGTAATAGGAAATAAATTAGGGTATTTTGTTCAAATATCTGAGGAGACCAGAAGGGGAAAGTATACCTCCTTCGCTCGTATATGTGTGGAAATGGATCTCTTAGGAGCTCTACCGGATGAGGTGATCCTGGAAGTTTTTTATGAAGAATGGGTGCAAATAGTGGATTATGAACATATTCCTTTTGATGCTGTAAATTCCATGAACATGGGCATCTATTTAGAGAATGCCCTTTCAACAAAATAGAGATAAGAAGTAAAGTTGCAGTAGGGAAAGATACTGAGAAATTTCAGAAAGTGGGAAATAGAGGAAACGGAGCTAAAAGGTTGAAAAAGGAAACCACACAGAGGAACAATAGGAAAAAATGAATAGGTACAAAGTTCTAGAAGAAGAGGAAGAGGTAACAAAGGTAGATCAGGCCATGGAGGGCAGCCCAGGGGAGAAGGGAAAGGAAGAAAATAGTGAGAAGATACAAGACATTAACCAGTAAAATGGGAATATGTTGAGCAATATGGAACTGGAAATGGACTAAGAAATGACCCTGAGTGAGGTAGAAATGGAGGTTCATGAACTGCAGGACATTCTCGAAAGAGAACACCTAGATTTGGAAAGGTTCTTGAAACATGAGACCATGGAAGGGGTGGATTCACTACCTTAAGAGGAGTTTAATAGAGTGCAGCAGCTGTTTTTATGGATAAGTCAAGCTAAAGGGCCGGGAGGGAAAAGAAACCTCAAAAGGCAAGACAATGAAGGGGTGAAAACCATGAAAACCATAACAGGACTAGCTCCCAAAAACCCAGGAAGGAAAACGGGTAGAAAAAAGAAAAATGAGCTTCTGATTGAGTGTGGAAAACTAATGATAGATTCAGGTAAGATGAAATATTTAACCAGCTACTCCTTTACAAATCATTCTTAATGAAGCTCACGTCTTGGAATATTAGAGGTCTAGGAAGTAAAAGGAAACAAAGGATTCTCAACAACATAATGAAGCAAGAAACTCCTGATGTGATTTTTATCCAGGTAACTAAATGCTCAATTCAAAAAATTAGAGAAATACACCACAAATGGCTCAATAGATATGATTTTCCAGAAGTCAAGGTAGATAAGACAACTTGAGGCATTCTTACAGTTTGGAACCCCCAAAAGATTGGCATAGTGGATGCAGAGGCATTTAGGAATTATTTATCAGTGGTTATTTAGCCTCTGGGAGACAGGGAGATTTATTTAATCACAAATGTTTATGGCCCTTAGAGACCTGATGATAAACTAAGGCTACTCACTTCTCTAGAAGATCTAAGAGATAGACATTCAAGTATACCATGGATTCTGGGTGGGGACTTTAACATGATCAAATCCCTGTCAGAAAAAAAGGTGGGACCAGAACTATAAGGAGAGACTCAATAGCATTTCAGAATTTTATAGACAACATGAAGCTAATTGACAGAGACACTAGTAATGGCCTCTTCACTTGGAACAACAAAAGAGGAGGAGAGTCTCAAATAGCCTCAAAGTTAGACTGGTTCATAATATCAGAGGAACTTATGTTCAAAAGCCTTGATATGATAGCGAGAAATATGCCCTTTGGTGGCTTGGACCATTGGCTAGTTCAATTTGAGGTTACTGGCAATGGAACCCCAAAGAATAAACCTTGTAGATTTGAAAATATCTGGCTCACTCATCTATAGTTTATCAGCAACACTGAAAAATGGTGGAAAGAAGATCTGCAGATCTAGGGTACGAGAATGTTTCTATTACACAAAAGATTGAAACAAATCAAGCTCAGGCTCAAAGATTGGAATAAGAATGATTTTGGTAATATTTTCGAAGTGAGAAACGTTGTTGAAAGAAAAATGCAGGAAATTAATCAAACACTTATCACAGATGGATTTGATGGGGAAAGAAATGAACAAGTCAAAAAGCATCTACAAGATTGGGAGGACTTATGTAAACAAGAGGAAATATTTTGGAGACAAAAATCAAGAGTTCAATGGCTAAAAGAAGGGGAGAGAAACACAAGGTTTTTCCATAGATCTACAATGGAGAACAGGTCTCACTACAAGATCTCAATGATCAAGGACTCTAGAGGCCAACTTCTCAACACCCATAGAGATATAGAAGTTGTGTTAGTGCAACATTTTCAAAGCATAGCAGAGGAACCTCTCTTAGATAGATCAGAATTTATCAGGGACTTCAAAAAGCACATTCCTAAGCTAGTAACTAGAGAAGATAATCACAATCTTAATAGACCAGTGAATGAAGAGGAGGTTAGTGAAGTCATCAAAGAAATGCATAATGGAAAAGTGCTAGGCCTAGATGGTTTCAGTGTAGGTTTCTTTAAAGTATGCTGGAATATTGTCAAGCAAGATATTTTGAATGTAGTTGAGGACTCCAGGAAAAATAGAACCATATTGAAGGTGCTCAATACATCCTTTATCTCCTTGATTCCCAAATAGGACAATGTTATGACTCCAAATATATTCAGAGCTATTGCTTTTTGCAACGTGGTGTATAAGATTCTATCTAAAATAATTTCCAATAGACTTAAACCCGTGCTTCCAATTCTGGTTTCTGTGGAACAAATGGGATATGTGGAAGGTAGAGAAATTCTCAATAATATCCTTCAAGCACATGAGGTGGTTCATTCATTGATGAGTAATAGGCAGGTAGGAATGATTATGCAACTGGACCTAGAAGAGGCTTATGACAAGTTAAATTGGACCTATATTAGGAAGGTCGTTCTAGCCTTTGGATTTTACCACAACTACGTAAGATGGGTAATGGCCCTGGTGACTTCCTCTCATTTTTCTATTCTAATTAATGGTTCTCCATCTAAGACCTTTAAACCCTCAAGAGGCCTCAGGCAGGGTGATCCTCTATCCCCATTTCTCTTCATTCTCATGATGGAAGGACTTGGATGAACCATCACATCTGCTAAAGAAGCACGTAAGATCCAAGGCATCAAACTATCCGAGAATGGGCAGGCCTTGACCCATCAACAATTTGTAGATAATACCATGCTACAGGGCATCCCCATGGTCAAACGAGCTCTAGCCTATAAACAGATTCTGAGTGACTTTATTATGGCATCAGGTATAGAGGTAAGCCTCTCCAAATCAAAGATTTTCTTTTTCAGTACTAACATTGCTATTCAGCGGAATATCTCCAGAATTCTGGGCTTTCAAAGAGATATGCTACCTTCCAAATATTTCGGATTACTAATAACAGACAAACCTCTGAACAAGAATGTTTTGATTCTAGTTATCAATAAGCTACATGACAAGATTCAAAAATGGACAATCAGATATTTGAACCTGGCGGGTTGATTAGTGCTTTCAAAAGCTATCCTTCAAACAATCCCCATATTCATGTTTTCAGCCCTTCCAGCTCCAAAAGGAGTTATGCAACAATGTAGAAATATCCAAAAATATTTTCTTTTTGGTAAAGGGGAGGAGAGGAAAAAATGGGCCTTGGTAGCCTAGGAAACAATTTGTAAACCTAAAAACCATGGAGGTCTCGTATTGGATGATCCTGAAGTGCTAAATAAAGTTTTAGTGGAAAAATTATGGTGGAGATGGATAAAAGACTCAGATGCTTCGTGGGCTAGGATTTGGAAAGAAAAATATGCAAGTAATTGGTAAACCAAGGACCACATAAGGATGTTTGGTAGTATAAACTCCTCCCACATCTAGAATCAAGCTTGGGAGAATAGAGGCATAGTTCAAAAGAATAGCTTCTGGGAAATTAGAGCGAGAGACCCAGCATGGTTTTGGCAGGATATATGGCAACAGGAACCTAAACTGTTAAGATAGGCCTTTGTGGATCTCAAGAATGATACTGACACCAAAGCGTTACAAAAGGTAAAAGATTTTTGGGATCAGACAAATAGTGAAGGGAAATGGATAACCTGGGAGAAAATGGAATACAGGGATAATAGCCCCTTTAAAGCAAAGGCTAATGCTCTAATAGTAATTTTGGATTAAAGAAAAATATTGATATCAATTGACCAAGACCAACTTATATGGGGCAATAGCAATGAAGGCACCTTTAATCTGAAAGAGGAAAAACGCTTAGCCCTTGAGCTTCATTCTACAGAACCGGATTGGGTTTGGAAGAATATTTGGAATAACCAAGGATGGATGAAAACCAAACTGTTCATGGGGTTGGTACATCATAATAAAATTCTGACTTGGGAGAACATCCAGAAAAGGGGTGTTTTGGGCCCATCCAGATGTCAACTATGTGAGTCTCAAGAGGAGACAATGTAGCACCTCCTCAACACTTACATTTTTACCTCCAAGTTGTGGGACGACATTGCCTTAATTTTCAGACAAACAGACAGGGATAGAGGAAGCATTACCAATACCCTTAGCAACTAGCAAGGAAACTTCTCTGATAATGAAATGATAAACAGAGCTTGGGCTTTAACTCCAAGTTTCCTAATATGGAATGTTTAGAAAGAGCGCAACAATAGAATCTTGAAAGATAAAAATACTTCCTCTCAGAGCATCATGGAACAGATCTTAAGACAGCTTAAGGAGACGGTTGGAACTCTACTGCAAGCATCCCCTAAATATCTCCCTTCAAATGCAAGTATGCAGATACTTCTTCAATTGGGCATGCAGGGGCTTATACCTCAGGGAATGAACAAGATGCTAAAGCAACCGGTCAATGAGAAAGACTTCTGGCATCCTCCCCCTCAAGGATTTATGAAATATAACATAGATGGGGCCTCAAAAGGAAATCTGGGTATAGCTGGTTATGGTGGTGTGTTAAGGGATGAAAAGGGCTGCATACAATATATTTTTCATTTCAATTTTGGAACAGCCACAGAAAATATGGTGGAGCTGATGGCACTAGAACAATGTTTAGAAATCCTAAAGCACAACAATATTCAAAATATCATAATCGAAGCTGATTTTGAGCTAATCATCAACTCAGTAAAGAGAATCTATTGTGGTTCGGCCCCGGAAAAGGTCTCGAGATACTGGAGGTTGCTTTAGGTCTATCAAAGAATTCATTTCCACCTTCAAAACATGAGAACCTTGAGTTTCACACATGTGCAAAGGACGACCGATAAATTGGTGTACATTCTTGCCAATAAAGGGGCTCTCTATACTAAAAGCAATAATAAATTTAGATGGCAAGATGTTCCATAGGGGAGACTAAGGGATGACTATTTCAACCAGGCGAATGAGGACCGAGAGACATATCTGACCAGAGAATGTCAACAATAGCAAAGGCTAGGTTTAGTCGATACACATTTAACATGAAGTGGTTATCCAGAGGCAATGTTGCAAGCAGTACGTAGGTTGTTGTTAGTTATATAATCCCATAATAGCTCAGACACAAAGTTCTTAGGTGGAAGTTGATCAAAAGCTTGTGCATTTTTGCTAAAATTTCTCCTAATACAGATCATCTCAGTTTTGACCGATGGGAAGAGGGGATGAAGAGCCTTTATTCAAAAAGTACAACAGATTCACACCATAGGAACATAATTGTTGGCAATGGTCACAATAAACCAGTAGGGTTGGTCTATAGGTTTTCGGGTGTTCGGATGGCAGGATTCACTCCTTGTTTTATTCAAAGGGAGACTCCAATCATCCGTTGGATTAAGCGACTAAGGATCCAGGGTGGGAGTCTAATGGTAGTTCGATGGGTTCCAGCCAAGGTCTCGGTTTCTACAATGGACTCGAATCCTTCCTCATAACAACCTGTAGTGCCAATACCGCCCTCAGGGTGGTTTATGATTTATCGGAAACTCTCAACACCGGGAGTGGTTTCACTATTTTGAGCCCGATGCCACTCAACATGCAACACGTGGCTACTGTAGGACAGAGAATACCACCCTCATCGACGGGTATTCTCCGGGCTTCTTCGCCTTCTCATATGTTTCTCAACCATTGGATCTTGGGATGCGGATCAATGGCCCAGATGCATTATGCATGTTGGTGGGTCCGGGTCTGAGGTAGGATTCTCTGTTATTGTCCGTGCTTGTCTAGCTTAGTGGCAGGCATAAAGGAATTTCGAGTGGACCGCATATTCATTGTTGATTCCCCTTTCTTGGACCCAAATTCTGAATAGTTGGGGGTTTAATTTATTTTCGGCTCTAGTTTAAGCTTCATCCTATATGGTTCTCTTTAGTTCTGATGTAACAGATTAAAATGTTTTCTGTTTTGTGTAGGACCTTTTTCTGGGGAGTGAACCCTTGGCACAATGGTTTAGCCTTTGGATCGTATCCCATTCATGTAATTAATCCTTTTTGGTTATTTTGAATAGAAGGTACGACCCTTGCATTAGCAAAAAAAGAACACACACACATATATGCTGGTCTATTCAATAACACATTAAGGAGTTATATATATATATAGATATAAACTTTCATAAAATAAAATGTGGGGATTACACGACCCTTTTACATTGATTCATCACATATACAACACACAGCTGCTACTTTAATTTTTTTAACCTACTTTTAAGTATATTTTACTTCTTCGGTTCTGGCCGCTGGTGCCTCAACCATTGATGATCGACTGAAACTAAACATATTTCCGAATTCTCTCTCTAGAAATAATCCTCATTAATATTGATTAAAATACGTAAATGAATGTGAACAAACTTTTTACACCTAAGGTATCTAATTACGAATTTACACGGTAAGTTCTTTAGATAGTTTAGATAGAATGCTAAAAGTTGATATATGTATACATTATTTGATGTACGAATTTATAACTTAAATTTATAGGGTAAGTTTTTTAGATAGAATAACGAAGGTTTGTATATATATTATTTGATGTACGAATTTAGAGGGTAAGTTCTATACATAGAACATCAAAGAATGATAGGTTGATATATATACACTATTTGATGTACACTAATGTGCTCGATGTGGTTAATTAAAACCCTCAAAAGAGGGAAACAATGCACATCCTGAGCCAATGCAACCAGTACAGTAAATTTATTAATGTAAAAGAAAGAAAATTTACATAATTTTATCTCATGAATGGTTAGTGTCACCTAACAAATGATGCTTCATGCTCTTTAAATATAGATCATGGACCAATCGGGTGTTAAGGTAGAGATCAAGTATGAAGCGTTGGTAATACCGAGGAGAGAATGGACTATCAGATCAAGACACCAATAAGTGTTGGTAATACCGAGGAGAGAATGAACTGTCAGATCAAGCCGCGAATAAGTGTTGGTAATACTGAGGAGAGAATGCTCTTTAAATAGAGATCATGGACCAATCAGGTGTTAAGCTAGAGATCAAGTGTGAAGTGTTGGTAATACCGAGGAGAGAATGAACTATCAGATCAAGCTGCTAATAAGTGTTGGTAATACTGAAGAGAGAATGAAGTCTCGGATCACTTCATGTCTAGAACATACCATGACTGTTGGATGTTAAGTTACAAAAAGTACATACCAAAGAAACACACTTTACCTAAATATGCACTAGACGAAGTTATACTTAATTATTTACTATGTCTCAGAATATCCTAACATAGGAAAATTAAAATTATTTCCTATATATCCTCCGAATATATTAACATCTAGGATTTAAATTGAGATGAATTAATTTATCTAACATTTGAAAATTAAAATTATTTCCTATGTATCAGAATATCTTAACCTCTAAAAATTAAATTGAGATAATTTTTTTCAGCCAATTATTTTTCAATTTAATACTTTATTATAAGATTTATCTAACATTTTACTACCATATTTATTTCAAATTAAGTTGTAAATCACTTTTTGATTCAATAAATTTATTTTTCAAATAATTAATAATTTCATATTTTCATATATTGATAATAAAGAATCCATATTTTTTATACTAATAGAAAAATTTTAAACTTAAGACATGTAGTTACTAAATAAATTATTTTTTAAAATCACTCCAATGTTTTTTTTTTTAATTACAATATTGTAAATTAGGATGAATATTGGAACATTACATCAAGAAGATTTTGAATGAAAATCAAGACTTTAATATTAATATAAAATATCGCAATAAAATCTTACTGTAATATTAATATACAGTAGTATTTTAACCTAGATATAAACACCATGCGAATTTTGCGGAATGAATAGAAATATAAACTAAAATTTTTAAAATCAATTTCATGGTAATTTAAATAATTATCACCTATTTACATTAAAATTATTTCTAAAAAATGAAATATTCTTTTTTAATATAAAATTTATGATAGATTTATAAAATTTTAGTTCATTGGTAGAGATATATATTTTTAGTTTAGAATTAGAAAAATTTTATGAGATAATATTTGAAATGGTTAATTTTCCATTTTTTAAAAAGAAATTGTCAATCTCTTTTTTCTTTTCTAAAAATGATTCATCAAAATTTTATAGTATAAAATTATTTTATTTTAGAAATCACTAAAATTTTATAAATAATATATAAAATCATTAAAAATTTGAATTTTTTTACAAAAATGTTACCAATGACTTTACAATTTGTAATAATAATAATAATAATAATATCCATTTTTAAGGTCACAGCCAAGCCAAACACCAAATTGGTGCATGAGACCCCCTTGTTTCTGGGTCCCTTTATTTTAGAAATCACTAAAATTTTATAAATAATATATAAAATCATTAAAAATTTGAATCTTTTTACAAAAATGTTACCAATGACTTTACAATTTGTAATAATAATAATAATAATAATATCCATTTTTAAGGTCACAGCCAAGCCAAACACCAAATCGGTGCATGAGACCCCCTTGTTTCTGGGACAAGGGACCCGCCTCCGTGCAGTGATTTGACTGCTAAGTCTACGAAGGCATACATACTCTACCCCCTCTAGTTTTGAACTTATGACCACTTAGGAGGAAACACATGCTCTTAACCATTAGGCCCACTCAAGCTGTATAATAAGGACTAATATTATTGGCTAAGGTTTCTAAACTCTAAAATAGATTGCCATCCTCAAAATTTTCCCTTCTTAAAATAAAGAATATATGTAAGCACATGTCCTTTTTAAAATTAAAATATTAAAATATTCTATAAATAAGAAAATTATAGTGATTTCATTATAATAAATATCTCATTTAATGTGTTGGTATTACAACCATGAAAGAATGTGGTAAAATTATTTTATTATTGTCCTCAACCATAAATAAACTATTTCAATTTCTATGGAGACAATATAATTTCATATCAATTTATGATTTATAATTTAAACAATAAAAAGTATATTAAAGGTAGAAAAAACATATGTTTTGCAAAAAAAAAAATCATTTCAAATTTTGTACTCTACAAAAAGTTTATAACTCAAAAGAATTGGAACCTCTAAAATACGTGGTTAAAATGATTGGTTATTGTGAATTTTTTTAATTTCCTTTATAGTTATTAAACTGTAAACTAGAAGATAAATACAATTATCAATTATGTGAAGATTATTACACCCTTTGTGAACACGAATTCAATATAATATAAGTCTTTAGTATAAAATACGTGAGTAAAATGATTGGTTATTGTGAAATTTTTTAATTTCCTTTATAGTTATTAAACTAGAAGATAAATACAATTATCAATCATGTGAGGATTATTACACCCTTTGTGAACATGATTTCAATATATCAGAAGTTATGTGAGGATTATTACACCCTTTGTGAATACGAATTCAATATAATATAAGTCTTCGTCTCATTTCTTGTATTTCAGTAACGTAGAAACATTTCAGTGGAGTATAAAAACACCCTACGCCTATCATGTTTTATAATGAAAGTTTATTTGCAGGAAATCAATTAAAGAGGCTGAGTTATCAATCTGTAGGCAGGAGCCATTAGTAGATACTATGATCAATCTAAATATGAAGAGGATGGATAAGAGGTGTTGGTTTAGATTTGAATTATTCCTATCTTTTGAGTAATAACAAAAGAACTCACCACAATCAGAGTATCTGATCTCCAATGCTCATTACTAAGGTATACGTTCAGTAAGTAAGTAATGCATATATACTTTCTCTCCATGCGAATGGGATTTTAGTAAGTAAGTAATTCATATATACTTGCTGGGATTTTAGTACATGGAAATGTTAATTAATTTTTGAACAGTATATGTTAAAAAAAAATTATGCACATTACATTTCTATTATTTTTTTTAATAGGTCTAATGGGATTTTAGTAAGTAATCCATATATACTTGTTGTCCATGCTAATGGGACTTTAGTACATTGAAATGTTAACTGTTTTTGAACAGTATATGGGAAAAACAAATTATGCACATTACATTTGTATTATTCTTATATAGGGAAAATGACTAATAAAACAAAAACGTTATAAAATAATGACAAGTAAATATATAAAATTGTGTTTCTCTTCACCTTCAAAAACGATATTTATATTAATTTTGATTCACATAAGAAATCAATTCATGTCTTTCAAATAAGGCTCTTGAGAAGTAATCACAACTCTAATTTCCGTCCTCGTATTATTCACGTAATCTCTATTAATATTTATAAATATAATACGTCAAGAACGTGATTTCGTATTATTCAGGTAATCTCTATTAATATTTATAAATTGTTTATAAATATAATACTTCGAGAATACGATTTCTTCAAAATCATATCATTAATTAGTACACCTATAATCCCTTTTTAATTCTTTCTTAATTGAATGTGCGGGTTAGAATCATCTATTTAATTTACTATATTTTACAACGAAATTTCTGCTGTAAATTAATTTGATTGGCTTTCGATTGGTATTGGAGATTAACTTTCAATTGGTATTAGAGAAAACATCTTACAAACAACAAGATTATATTTTACAACGAAATTTCTGCTGTAAATTAATTTGATTGGCTTTCGATTGGTATTGGAGATTAACTTTCAATTGGTATTAGAGAAAACATCTTACAAACAACACGATTGAAATATGAAAATGTTTCATTATTCATTTTACCGCGAGATTCATTAGAGGTACAATTTGCAATTCCGAGAACTAAATGAGTTTAAGATGGTGAATATCTGAAACGTAATGAATTCATGGCCACGAATAGCGGTAACATCAAACCCTTATCAACCTTACATAGCCTACAATTTTTCAATTTAAGGAGAAGTAGGATTCGAAGTATGATTTTTCAATTTAAGGAGAAGTAGGATTCGAAGTATGATTTTTGGAATATACTTATAAAGACAATATTTTATGACTAGGATTAAGGGATCTAGTCGAAAATGGATATTTAGACTTGGTTGAATAAGTTTTCTAAGTTGTATGGATGCAATCTTGAAGAGAGTAGTTGAAATAAAACCAGTCTAGATCTATCTTAACTCTTGATTTATCAAGCTCCGAGAGAGATGAAATCTCTCTTGGCGTAAGCTTTTTTTCAGTGCAAAACTTAAGGAAAGTTTTGAAGTTCAAGAGATTTGATCCTTCTCAGTGCTTGATAGATTTGGAGTTAAACGAGATCTAGGTTGGTGCTTGATAGATTGAGAGTTAAGAGGGATATAGGTTGGTTTCAATCCTGTGCGGCCAAGGAAAATGAACAAGAGGGATATAGGTTGGTTTCAATCTCCCTCTGTCTCTCTATATCACCCCAAGAAAATAAACTCTCTTTCTCCAATCTATCTATCTATCCCTTCATCCTCCTCTCTCTCCCCTCGCCCCCCCTCTTCCCCTTCTCTTACTCTCCCTCACTTCTATCTCTCTTTCCTCATGTTGTCCTCTCTCAATCTCTCTCCATGTTTGTTATCACTCCCTCTCTCTATCTCTCTCCACATTTCTCTCTATCTTTCTATCTTGTTACCTCCCTGTATCTCCCCCTCCAACCTCATCTCTCTTTCCCTCCATCTCTCCACTCTCTCACATCGTCTATGTTCCTTCCTCTCTCTCCCTTTCTCTCCCACACACGCACACAGATATATATATATATATATATATAGCTACACCCTCCAACTCCGTTACTATATCCCTCCCTCAGTCCTTCTCTCTCCTTCTCTTCCCCCTTCTCACCATCTCTCCTTCTTTATCTCTTTATCTCACCCCCAAACATACAAAGTCTCTCTCCATCTCTACCTTGTCACACCCTCTCTCTCTCCATTTCCCACTCTCTCTATTTCTTCTTCCATCCCTCTCTCATCCTCTATCCCTCCCTCTCTCCTCCTCTCTCTCGTCTTTCCTCTCTCTCCCTTTCTATCCTACCTCTCTCTCTCTTCCTACATCACTCCCTCTCTCTCTATCTCTTTCACATCCAATCCTCTCTCTCCCTTTCTCTCTTACCTGCCTCTCTCTTCCCTCACCACTCTCTTTCTCACTCTCTTTTCCCTCCAATCCTCTTTATCTCTCTCTCTCTTCTCCTTCCAATCCTCTCTCTCTCTCTCTCTCTCTCTCTCTCCCCCCGACTATGTTACTATAACCCTCCCTTTCCCCTTCACTCTCTTTCTCTCCCCCCTTCTCTACATATCTCATTTTTTGTATCTTTATCTCACCCATAAACATACACACTCTCTCTCTGTCTCTCCCTTGTCACTACGTCTCTCTCTCCACTTCTCACTCTCTCTATCGTTGTTCTTCGCTCCCTCTGTAACCCTCAAGCTCCATCTCTCTACCCCCCTCTCTCCTCCTCTCTCTCAAGTCCTTTCTCTCTTACCTCCCTCTCTCTCTCCCCATCTCTCCATCTCTTCCCTGCAATCCTCTCACTATCTCCCTCCCTCTTCCCTTCTCTCTCCCCCTCCATCTTTGTGTCTCCCTCTCTGTAATGCCCTAGAAATAAAAAAAAAAAAAACAATGTAAATATTTGGTTTACTGCAATAGAAACAAACTGAACTGGTTACTTGTATCTGATTAAAGAAATTAAATATAATTTTGTTTGATGTTTTTGGTTGATGATAAATTGTAAAAAAATGTTCTCGGAATGAAGGGAAACCCTCAAGGAGGAGGCTGTCCTCTTGAGATGAGAAAAACGGTTACCGGGGAGGCAACCCTAACTACCTTTCCCTAGCTGGAGGAATTTCGGAAAAGAGAAGGGAAAAGAAAGTTCTGTGCTATGGGGACAGGCAGAAGAGAACCAAGGAAAAAAAGAACTCCAAGTAAAAAGGAGAAAGCTAAGTCTGGTGATGACCAGATAGCCCTGCTCAAGTGCTATACGAGCAATTTGCAGAGACTAAGGTCTTGCGAGCAACACAAGGGGGAAATTATGGTCCTGTAGGACGAATCTTATGTTTGGGTGGTTTGATTAATAACAGACCCAGATTTGGGTGATAGTGTGGAAACTATACTTGATCCAAGGAATCTCCAAGCATCGTTTCTTCCAGGGAATCGCCAGAAGACAACATTTCTATCAGGAGCAAACAAAAGAACTTCAGGTATGGACCAATCTCTGGATTGATATTACTTAGTAATTTTGTAAATTTAATCTCAGCATTTCCTTTCCTGTTATGTTGTGATATATGTGATAGCATTAACTTACAAATAAAAGAAACACTGTGCAGGAAAGTAATCTAGGGGACAAAGGTTTATATCTGTGTTCCTTCCTGTTCTTTACTTTTCTTTCTTTTAATAAAAAGGAAATGCATGTAGTCCCAGGAGTCAATGGAAAACAAACCCTCTTAATGAAAAATTAGAAAATTGGAACCACGTGAATACAGGGATTATAGGATTCTTGGAGATAAAGGGGCTGTGCGATAAAAACAATTATATATCTTGTATATTAGTAAAGGGTGTGATAGGTAACTGTTCTTTGACTAGAACCTAAATAAATCCCGAGTATAGAAAAAAAAAAACAAGAAGCCTGTAATATAAACACTGGCATAATCAAATTAAAATCTATTCCAAGAAGGACCCTGAGATATAAAGCCGGATACGCTTGGGTATGACGGCCTCAGGACCCAGGTAGCCCTTTTAACATCACCCAGAATAACAACTCCGTAAGCTGGTACTCTAGTTTTCTTTAAAGAAACCCATACATGTAATATAGTTGGTAAAATAGATGGAAAAAAAATGGTCTTCAAAGAATCAAGAAGAACAGAGAATTTATTTGCGTAAGGAACCAGAAACGAGTTCGCACGGGATTCCTGTGACTCATACATACATATGAAATTATAGCAAGAAAATTTGACAAATAACCCTTGCCTAATTCATGCAACTGAAAACATAGAACAATAAATGTAATCTGATAAGCAAACACATAGCGTAAAAGCCTTTTGAATGAATAACAAACTAATGAGCTTCAAACCATGATTATATTCCACAAAAAAAATGTTGTAACAGTTCAAAGTATTTTTTCCATAGTTCTTAAACCCTAGTAAAGGGCAGGTATAAAGTAAAGGTACCTATGCAGTCAGGAGTCACAGGGGAAACGAGCATTCCTCCATTTTAACCAAACTCGGGTCGTGAGGACCCTGGCCCTCCATAGAAGATTAAGAATAAAAAAAAATACAGACGAAATACATAGCCGGGAAAAGAATCTGTGGTGGAATAACAAACAGTTTTCCGGGATATATCCCGTGTATCTGACTGTTATAGAACTAAAATTACATAATACAAATACGCAAGCTTAAAGGCTCGGTAAGAATTAACTAAGGAAAGGTAAAGCTATTAGCTCATAGCTGCATCCTTGTGTTGAGCGACGGATTTGTCGACTTTAACCATGCCAAGCCCCTGACAGTAACCAAGAGAAGATACCGTAAGGGGGTTTGGGCTAGAGGGCGTAAACCATATTTCAATAATTCATAAGGAAAGTAGAGCAGAAACCAATCCTATACTCAACACAATAAATTCATAATAGAACGCCAGTGGTAAACGTATGGCAGGTAGGATTGTGTGGGAATGAACTCACCAGATTTACTGCAGCTGGAGGGAGCATGAAATGGAAGCCAGGAGGCCTCACCCGCGCCTGTGCACTTTATGCTGAACGAGACTCCGGCACCTCAACACAGTAAACACAAAAGAAATGACAGAACAGGTCAGAAATTCCAATACCCATTAAAAACCTGAAACAGTGTAGAACATAGGAAAAGATATTAAACCTTGGACAACATAAGAATCTTGCCACAGAACAACAACTGAAAGAGCAAGGTTCAATCTGCTTCAACTCAGTTGCAGATAGGAGGAAACTACCATACCTCAACCTGAGAAGCCGGGGTATGTGCTCGGTGCATGAGCGAGAAAGGAGCTGCAGTGTCTGGAACCATCATTGAAATGACCTCATTGGGAAAGGAAACAACTAAGGTAGTTCCGCTCGGATTTGCATTGATTCACCCACCGCTAATGCGGGAGGCTCCCGAGGACATAAAGGTAATGGGTACCAAGACTCTTCTCATCACGTGACAGAGTCGTCGGGAGTAATTGCCATAGCTAGGTGTATGAAAATCGAACAATCAACATTGACCCAGTAGTCAGTACACTGCCACCTTAGAAATATTATTTAATTGCTCACATATGACAAGATGGTATCCATAATAATTGGAACTGTGAACCTTACGTTGAGGTGCTATGCCATAGTATTTCATAGGCGGGGTAAAGTGTGTTAAAAGAAATTTTACTATTACCATGCAGTCATTACAAGTGGTATCAGAGCCCAATTCCAAAAAATGTGGCCTCTGGGAAAGTGGTGTGAATCTACAGGAAAAAAAATGTTTAACTCTCCTGAGAAATCTTATGTTTTTCTTTAAAAAAAAATTGACTGTTTCCCTGACAATTTATGTTTGAGTTTAGGAGCAGGTTCGACAAAATGAGAAGAATGGACAACGCATCCCAGGGATTTTTAGTAGGTCAAGGACCTGCAGGGAACAATCCGGAGTTGTGGGTACAGCTTGAAGAGGAGACTCGCAGTACAAAATGTGCAATTTTGGAAACTGTATAGGAACTGAAGAATGAAATGGCCCGTTTGCGAGAGGATAATGCCAGGATCACAATGGAATAGGAGAGGATTATAAAGAGCCTCTTGGATAAACAAAATCAACAACCACCGCACCCTAGTATTGAACAACAGGGGATATCATGGGAATAGAATCAGAATACAGAACCAGAAGAATCAGATGGAAGGGGGGAGGAACGATTTGATAACACCTCCAAACAGAAAACGTCAAAAAGGCAACGGATAGAATTGCAAGGGGAATTCCGCAAAATCAAACTGCCACATTTTGACAGAGAGCAAGAGGAGGCAGCTGAAGCATGGTCGATCAACGTGAACAAATATTTCCAGTTGTATGATTATGACCACAACCTTAAGGCAAGATTGGCCATTTTTCAATTACAAGGAAAGGCCACCTTGTGGTGGGAGGAAGTGAAGATGGTAAAAGGCGTGAGTGAACAGACTATCACCTGGGAAAAGTTTCAAAGGTACTTTAAAGAAAGATACTTGACAGAACGCTTTTATGATGAAAAGGCTAGAGAATTCCATGATCTGCGACTGGGACAACAGACTATGGACGAGTTCATCACTCATTTTACTTCCTTACTCCGCTATGTGCCCTACATTCGGGAAGAAAAAGCTAAAGTACAGAGGTTTGTCAGTAGTCTACCCTTGGGTATGAGGGAAAGAATCGAATTTGACAATCCGAAAATGATGGACGAGGCCATACGTAAAGCCCGAATTTGTTACCAGCAAAGCAAGCAGAAGGGAGAAAGCCTGGGCAAGAGATGGGTCGATAAAAAGGGTAGCAAACCAGCTGGGAGTACCAAAGGTAACCGTGGTGGTGGTAATCGAGGATTTTCCAAAGGGCAAATCAGCAGAAATTCACAAAAGAATTCGCTGAGACTAAAGCTACCGAATGAGTCCAGAACCAGTGACCAATTTGGAAAAAATGACAATGAAAGGACAACAAGGCCTCCAGTGCAATGTTGGCATTGTGGTGGCCCCCATTATGTGAAGAATTGTCCCCAACGAAAAGGGACTAAGAAGGTTTCGTAGGTCTACGAGGCTTCTACGGTTGGAGATGTAGGGTGGAGTCTACCAAGGATTAATGCTGCTCTGGAGGATCACCAAGCAGAATACCGGTCGACCATGGTGGAATTTGAAGGTACACTCTTAGACCTTGCTGTCACTGTTTTAATTGACCCTGGTGCAACATTAAGTTATATTAGTCCTAGAATTGTGGAACACTGTAGGTCGCAGCCTATTAGATTTAAGGACCCTTGGCTGGTCTAGTTGGCAACAGGGACAAAAAGACGGGTAAATGCCAAAGTTAAAAATTTCCCTCTAAAAATAGCAGGACAGCAAGTTACAGCAGAATTAAATGTGCTTCCCCTTGGCTCATATGACGTGTTAATTGGTATGGACTGCTTGGAGAGACTGTTATGAAACCAACTTACAAAAAGATAGAAAAGAGAGATCCACGCCTTAGAATTCAGCCTCTTCGAGGGGGCAACCTCCTTTACATTACATAAATGAACAATTCTTGGATGATACAAATGACAAAACCTCCTTTCTATATATAGGAATCTAAGGAGTCACAATATAATCCAGCCGACCTAACAATAATAATATAAAGCCACAAAAATAACAATAGAGGGATTCTATGGGGCACAGAAATAACAATATGGGGGTAATAGGGGCACAACAATATAAATAGGGGGTATAACTACAATAGTAATGGGGTAATCACTAGTATTATAGGGACCCAACATGCCCCTCTCCTTCAAAAAAGTGTTGTCCTCAACGCTTGAGTAGTTCTGGATACTTCTGCATAAAATTCTCATCCTCCCATGTGGAATCTTCAGCGGATAAGTTCTTCCACTTGATAAGATACTCTGAAATTGATCGATTTCGTAGCTGTCGAGTTCTTGTTTCTGTGACTGCTTCCGGTTCCAATATAATTTTTCCTTCCTCGTCAAGTTCTGGCAATATTGTTTGAATTGGGAGCTTGTCACCTATAACCTTCTTTAAACATGAAACATGGAAAACTGGGTGCAATCGAGAAGCTGCAGGAAGCTCCAATTTGTATGCCATAGTACCAATCTTTTGCAACACCTTGTACGGACCATAATACTTTGGTGATAATTTATTATCCTTCTTAGCTTGCTTTAGGGACATTTGCTTATATGGTTGTAGCCGTAGGAATACCCAATCACCTACATCAAAACTTCTTTCACTGCGATGTTGATCTGCCTGTTGTTTCATTCTATTTTGTGCCAACACGAGGTTATCCTTTAAGAGTTGGAGGACTTGTTGTTGATGTTCGATGTGATGTTCCACTGCCTGAACCTTAGAATTTTCTCTTAAATATGATGTGATGGATGGTGGTTGATACCCATAAAGTGCCATAAATGGGGTCATTTTTGTTGCTGTATGGAAGGAAGTGTTATACCACCATTCAGCCAGAGGCAACCATTTGACCCATTGTGTCTGTTTATCAGATACAAAGCAACGAAGATATCCTTCCAAACATTTGTTTACTATCTCAGTTTGCCCATCAGATTGAGGATGATAAGATGAGCTATGAGCTAACTGAGTACCAAGACAAGAAAATAATTCTGTCCAAAAATTTCCAGTGAAAATGGGATCTCTGTCACTTACAATAATCTTTGGGTTTCCATGTAGCTTTTGAACTGTTTCCATAAATGCAGTAGAAACTGTACTGGCTTTAAATGGATGTGATAATGCACAAAAGTGTGCATACTTGGTAAGTCTGTCAACTACCACCATGATGACACTCTTTCCCTCAGACTTGGGTAAACCTGTGATAAAATCCATTGAAACCTCCTCCCAACGTTGGCTTGGAATGGATAAAGGTTGTAATAGACCCGGTGTCTTAATTGTTTCAACTTTATTTTGCTGGCAAACCAAACATTCCGCCACAAACTTTTGAATATCTGATTTAAGGCCATCCCAAAAAAATTCCTTCTTAACCCTGTGGTAAGTTTTTAAAAATCCTGAGTGCCCTCCTAAGGGAGAAGTGTGCAATTCCATAAGAATCTTTTGTTTTAGCTGGGAATTCTTACAGAGGTATAAGCGATCTTTGTACCATAACGAATCATTTTTCCAGCTAAATGTATCAGAAGTACTGGAATCTTGTTGTAGCTTTCGAATAAGTGCCCACACTTCTTCGTCATTCTTCCATTCCTCCCTTGCTTCGTTTATCCAATCTGGTTGGATAATAGAAATGGCACACAACAATGCTTCCACATCCTCATCCTTTCTTGAGAGTGCATCTGCCACCACATTTTGCTTCCCTTTTTTGTAGATGATTTCAAAGTCATAACCCAACATCTTTGTGACCCACTTTTGTTGCTCTTCAGAGGATAATCTTTGTTCTAAAAAGTATTTAAGGCTATCATGATCCGTTTTTACCTTGAAGTGTCTTCCCATTAGGTAGGGTCGCCATTTCTTAAGTGCATGGAGTATTGCCAACATTTCCTTCTCATAAATAGCTTTGCTTAAAAACTTTCCCTTGATTGGACGACTTTCAAAAGCAATGGGTCTTTCATCTTGCATTAGAACAACACCAATTCCATTTCCTGAAGCATCACATTCCACAATAAAGGTTTTTGTGAAGTCCGGTGTAGCTAAGACCGGTGCTTGGCACATTGCCTCTTTAAGATGTTCAAAGGCCTTTGTTGCTTCCGAAGTCCATGAAAATGAATCTTTCTTCAATAATGTTGTTAGAGGTGCTGCTATTCTCCCATAATTCTTAACAAACTTGCGATAATACCCTGTCAACCCAAGAAATCCTCGCAGATGCTTTATGGATGTGGGGATTTTCCATTCCTTAATGGCTTTAATTTTGCTAGGGTCTACCTTAACTCCTTCATGAGATACAATATGACCCAAATATTCCACCTCCTGGACTCCAAAGAAACATTTGGATCTTTTTGCATATAATTGTTTCTCCTCCAATAGTTGTAGCACCCTGTCAACATGTTCAACATGATCCTTCCAAGACTTGCTGTAGATTAGTATATCATCAAAAAATACTAACACAAATTTTCTAAGGAATGGTTTGAAAATTGAATTCATCAAACCTTGAAATGTTGAAGGTGCATTGGTAAGGCCAAAAGGCATGACCAAAAATTCATAATGACCCTCATGAGTTCTAAATGCCGTTTTCGGAATGTCTTCAATCTTCATTCTGATTTGATGATATCCCGAACGAAGATCCAACTTGGTGAAGTAAATTGATCCATGCAATTCATCCAGTAATTCATCAATAACAGGAATGGGGAACTTATCTTTAATAGTGAGCTTGTTGAGCTCCCTATAATCTGGACACATGCGCCATGATCCATCCTTCTTGTGCACCAATACTACTGGAGCTGAGAAAGAACTTTGACTCGGTTGAATTATACCAGCCTCTAGCATTTCTGCAACCATACGTTCAATTTCACTTTTTTGGACATATGGATATCTGTACGGCCTGATGTTTGGAGGAACACTTCCTGGAATCAGATGAATAGCATGATCATGATCACGCATAGGTGGGAGACCTTTGGGAGTCTCAAATACCTTGGAATGATTGTCCAAGACTTTTTGGAGATCTGGAGAAATAGATGATTCCAATGTGGAAACATCTAGCGAACATAATTGTGCAATTACACCTCTTTGCTCCTTTTTTAGAAGCTTTGTCATGCCATTAGAGCTGATTATCTTTCCTGGTTTCCCTGCAATACCCCTTAATTCAACTTCCTTTCCTTCCACAGAAAATTTCATGAAAAGTTCTTGAAAATTAAAAGCTATTGTACCCAAGGATTGTAGCCATTGGACTCCTAGTACAACATCAGCACCTCCCATTGGAATGGAAAGCATTGGGCTAGTCAATACATATTCTCCCATGGATAGCTTGATATTATGGCACTTTCCAGAACAATTTATTGTTCCTCCATTTGCAATCATCACTTGACACTCTGGTGCTGGATATAGGAAGCAATTCAATTCTTTTGCTACCCTACAATGAATAAAATTGTGGGTGCTTCCTGAATCAATCAACACTATTACCTTTTTCTTCTTGATTTGTCCTTCTATCTTGATGGTTTGAGGAGTGGTAATTCCCGCCAATGCATTACAAGATATGGTCGGATTTATTTGTTCTTCATCTAGGCTTTGTTCCTGGAATATATCCTCTTCTTTTGACCTTTCTTGCTCCTTTTCTTCTTCCTCTTCACAATCTATGTAGAATAATTTCTTCTCAGCACACTTATGACCTTTTGTGTATTTGCTATCACAATTGTAACAAAGCCCTTTTGCTCTTTTTTCTTCCAATTGTTGTGGTGTCAACCTTGTAGGTTGTGGAAGACTATGGGCAACAACACTTCCGTCTTTATAGTTGTGAATGGTATGCTTCCTAGTTGCCATAATTTTGCTTTCCATTTTTCTTGCTAACCTGAATGCCTTCTCTAATGAATCAGGTTCCCAAAGGCGCACATCATGTTGGATATTATCCTTTAAAGACCCTATGAACACATCAATCCTATGCTCCTCTGGAATATCTTTTACCCTTATGTTCAATTTTTGGAACTCCTCAATGTGCTCCATTATTGAACCCTTTTGTTTGAGACTTATCAATTGGCTAAAAAAAGTGTTGCTTTTTGTATCCTCATAATGTGCTATCAATTCTTCCGTAAAAATTGCCCAAGTGATAAATTGTTTACGAGAACAAAGCCATTGATACCATACAAACTGATTTGGTTCCAAATATAAAGTTGCCATACGTACCTTTTGTGTGTTTTGCACATTATTGAGATCGAAGAATTGCTCCATCTGTAATATCCATGTGGCGGGATCCTTGCCATCAAACTTCCTCATATCGATTTTTGGAACATGGTGAGTCTTCGATCCAACATTAGAGTCTATGGAATCATGATTAACATTTCTTTTGTTCTCATCATGAGTTTCCTTTACTACCTTTTCACCATTAGTGACCCTTTCTTGTAGCAACTTCTTCAATTCTTCCATGTCTGTCTTCAAATCTATCTTCAAATTTGCCATCGAATCCTCCATCTTAGCTTCCATGCCCTTTATCTTAGATTCCACGCCATTTATCTTAGCTTCTGTTAGCTTTTGTGAGCGTGACATTTGTTGCACTTGTTCTTGTAATTTTGATATATCATGTAGCATTTCTTCCTCTTCTTCATGAGTCATGCTAGAGCTTTCAGGTTCCTTACTAGGTGTTTGCATTTTCTTTCCTCGGGGCATCAGTTACCGATAATAATGCTTTACTATGCCCTTTGAATTCCATTAAACCAAGCTTACACAAAAATTAAAAAAAAAAACTACACACCTTTTTTCACTTTATAGAAGCCTGATATTGAATCTGATGTATCTCTGTAATTTCGAATCATCCAATTCTGAAATTGCTACCTGTAGTAGCCTTCTGCGTCCTCTTTCCAATGCCACAAGTCTGAGCCAAATTGGATTCTCCAAGGAAGAGTTATGTGAAATCTCCCACAGTGACTTGCTTTTAGACTGGTTCAGTAGAGCGAACTTGTACGACGTGCCACGAGTCACTGTTTCAACCTTTGAATCTGAAACACACATACAAGAAACTACAGTCCGTCCTCTTTCTGTACCTTCTTACGAAATTTCAATCCGATCCCCAGAGAGAAAGTTATGACGATTTTCCCCAGGTCACCTGTTTTGAATGTAATTCAGGAGTCTGCAAAAAGACCAACTTCCTCAGATCATATCTCCGCAAATATCGCGTAAAAAACTCTGAAATTCGGACCCAAGGTTCAGCTTGAATTCTTCTCAAATGGGTTTTTTTTGCGACTTCTGAAACGTCACAGAAAAAAAGTTATAGCGAAAATTCCACGATGACCTGTTTGGAGCAGCGAAACCCTAGAATCCAAAGCTCTGATACCAAATGTTATGAAACCAGCTCACAAAAAGATAGAAAAGAGAGATCCACGCCTTAGAATTCAGCCTCTTCGAGGGGGAAACCTCCTTTACATTACATAAATGAACAATTCTTGGATGATACAAATGACAAAACCTCCTTTCTATATATAGGAGTCTAAGGAGTCACAATATAATCCAGCCGACCTAACAATAATAATATAAAGCCACAAAAATAACAATAGAGGGATTCTATGGGGCACAGAAATAACAATATGGGGGTAATAGGGGCACAAAAATATAAATAGGGGGTATAACTACAATAGTAATGGGGTAATCACTAGTATTATAGGGACCCAACAGAGACAGTGGTCCATAATTAGCTGTAAAACCAAGACTATCAGTTACAAGGATGAATTGGGAATAAAGCAAGAAATGTGGGGAATCAAACGGCCAGTGCAAATTCGGCCCATAACTACCTCACAAGTAGCAAAATGTATTAGGAAGGGGTGTTGGATTTACGCTATCCAAGTGGGCTATGCCAACTCAAAAGATAAAACAGCCGTGATAGAGAATATCCCTGTGATACAAGAGTTTGCTAATGTATTTCCGGAGGAAATTCCGGGGCTACCCCCTAAACGAGACATAGATTTTACCATTGAAATAGTGCCAGGAGTAGCTCCGGTATCCCAGGCACCCTATAGAATGAGTATACTGGAACTGACAGAATTAAAAATGCAACTACAAGAGCTATTAGACAAGAATTATATCCGCCTCAGTGTGTCACCCTAGGGAGCCCCGGTGTTGTTCGTTAAGAAGAAAGAAGGGACCCTACGCATGTGCTTAGATTATCGACAACTAAATAAGTTGACAATCAAAAATAAATATCCACTACCCCGTATCGATGAACTGTTTGATCAGGTAAAGGGAGCAACAGTTTTCTCGAAGATTGACTTGCGATCAGGATATCATCAAGTCAGAATTAAAGAAGAGGATATAGCTAAAACTACTTTCAAGACACGATATGGCCACTATGAATTTGTGGTTCTACCCTTTGGGCTAACCAACGCCCCTGCCACTTTTATGTGTCTAATGAACAACATATTTCACCAATACTTGGACAAGTTCGTGCTAATTTTCATCGACAATATCTTGATTTATTCTCGGATGATGGAGGAACACCAAGAGCACCTCAGATTGGTGCTGCAAACCCTCCGAGAACATCAACTATATGCCAAGTTCAGCAAATGTGAATTTTATAAGGAACAAATACAATATTTGGGACATATAATCACTAAGGAAGGGAATGCAGTTGACCCTGAAAAGATAAGAACAATAATGGAATGGTCGGTGCCTAAAGATGTGGTAGACATCCACTCCTTTATGGGATTAGCACGTTATTATAGACGATTTGTGGAAGGATTATCGAGGGTAGCATATCCCATTACTTCCCTACAAAAAAAGGGGAGGGCCTTTAGGTGGACCCCAGAGTGTCAAAGGAGCTTCGAGCAACTCAAATACCTGCTCACCACAGCACCTATTTTAAGCATAGCTGACCCCAATAGGAACTATGTGGTGTGCATGGATGCGAGAAAAGAAGGGGTAGGGGGTGTGTTGATGCAGGAAGGGAAGGTAATAGCATATGAATCAAGGAAATTGAAAGAACATGAGCAGAAATATTCTACTTACGACTTATAATTGGCAGCTGTGCTTCACGCTCTGAAATATGGCGACATTATCTAATGGGAATAAAATTTCTGTTATTGACAGATCACCATAGCCTGACTAATTATTTTAGTCAACCCACTCTGAATGCAAGGCAGGCGCGGTGGGTAGATCTCCTCAGTAGTTTTGATTTTGAAATCAAGCATTTAAAAGGGAAGCAAAATCGGGTGGCAGACGCCTTAAGCAGGAAAGTGCAATGCCTATACGAAATTTCCTACAGTGAAGGGAAAAGCCCCTTCAGCGAAATTATTACAAGAGTAGCTGAACAGGATGCTGTTTACCAGCAAATAAAACAGCAAATACAGCAACCGAACAATAGGGAAAAACAACCGGATTATGCCTTGAATGCTGCCGGAATGTTGTACTATAAAGAGAGATTGTATGTGCCCAATCAGAACAGTGTTAAAAATCTGATATTGGATGAATTTCATAAGAGTCATTATGCTGGGCACCCCGGGTATCAAAAGATGATTACTACACTACGGAAGGAGTATTTTTGGCCAGGAATGAAGAAAGATGTGGTTGGTCATTTGGCACGATGTTTAGAGTGTCAGCAAATCAAAGCGGAACACCAGCATCCTGCAGGATTATTACAACCGTTACCCATACCAGAATGGAAATGGGAAACCATTTCCATGGACTTTATAACAGGCCTACCTAAGTCGAAGAAGAATAATGACTCCATCATGGTAGTGGTGGACAAACTGAGTAAGTAAGCGCATTTTATACCGGTACAATCTACCTATAGGGCTGCGCAGATCGCCCATGTATTCATGCAGAATATATTTAAATTGCATGGGTTACCCAAGACAATAATTTCATACCGAGATGTAAAATTTACATCGGTTTTTTGGAAGACATTGTTTGAAGAATTGGGGACTCAGTTGAATTTTAGCACAGCTTATCACCCTCAGATGGACAGGAAAACTAAACGGGTGAACCAGGTGGTAGAAGACATGTTAAGGGCATATGTGATGCAGCAACCAACCAAGTGGGAGGATTATTTGCACTTGGTTGAATTTGCGTATAATAATGGCTACCACACATCATTGCTGATGAGTCCCTTTGAAGTATTGTATGGGCGGAAGTGCCGCACCCCCTCGAGCTGGAGTGGACCGGAGGACAAATTGATGTTAGGTCCAGAGATGCTTAAGGAAATGGAAGAATTGGTGAAAAAGGTATGATATAATTTGAAGGCAGCCCAAGATAAGCAAAAGAACTTCGCCGACAGGAAAAGAAGGTTTAAGGAGTATCAAGTCGGTGACCATGTATACATGAGGATCCGCGTGAGAAAAAGCACATTACAGTGGAGCGGCTGTACCAAGTTGGCACCTCGATACTGTGGCCCATTTCAGATCCTAGCAAGAATTGGGTCGGTGGCCTACCAGCTCGCCCTGCCAAGTCACATACGGGTTCATAATGTCTTTCATGTTTCTGTGCTAAAAAAATATGTTTATGACCCTAAACATGTGATTAGTTGGCAGGATGTTCAGGTGAGAGTTATCATCGATAGATATATTTAAATGTTTCCCTTTTGGTGGAAAAGCTGACTTAGAATGTTGTATGTTTCAGGTAGAACCGGAAGGAGAAATCTGGGTCGAACCGCTGAGCATCCTCGACCGGAGAGAGGTAACACTCTAGAAGCGGGATATTACCCAAGTTAAAGTGCAGTGGCAACACTTTGAGCCTGAAGAGGCCACTTGTGAAGATGAGGAAATTATGAGAAAGACCTATCTAGGACTGTTTGAGGTGGATAGACATCGAGACTATGTCCAATCTTTGGGGGCGAAGATGTAATGCATCGGAAATAAAAAAGAAAAATAATGTAAATATTTGATTTACTGCAATAGAAACAAACTGAACTGGTTACTTGTATCTGATTAAAGAAATTAAATATAATTTTGGTTGATGTTTTTGGTTGATGATAAATTGTAAAAAAATGTTCCCGGAATGAAGGGAAACCCTCAAGGAGGAAGCTGTCCTCTTGAGATGAGAAAAACGGTTGCTGGGGAGGCAACCCTAACTACCTTTCCCTGGCTGGAGGAATTTTGGAAAAGAGAAGGGAAAAGAATGTTCTGTGCTATGGGGATAGGCAGAAGACAACCAAGAAAAAAAATAACTCCAAGTAAAAAGGAGAAGGCTAAGTCTTGTGATGACCAGATAGCCCTGCTCACTATACGAGCAATTTGCAGAGACTAAGGTCTTGCAAGCAACACGGGGGGAGATTCTGGTCCTGTAGGACGAATCTCATCGTTGGGCGGTTTGACTAATAATAGACCTAGATTTGGGTGATAGTGTGGAAACTATACTTGATCCAAGGAATCTCCAGGCAACGTTTCTTACAGGGAATTGCCAGAAGACAACATTTCGATCAAGAGCAAACAAAAGAACTTCAGGTACGGACCAATCTCTAGAATGATATTACTTGGTAATTTTGTAAAGTTAATCTCAGAATTTCCTTTCTTGTTATGTTGTGATTTATGTGATAGCATTAACTTACAAATAAAAGAAAAACTGCACGGGAAAGTAATCTAGGGGACAGAGGTTTATATCTGTGTTCCTTCCTGTTCTTTACTTTTCTTTCTTTTAATAAAAAGGAAATGCATGTAGTCCTGGGAGTCAATGGAGAACAAACCCTCTTAAAGAAAAATTACAAAATTGGAACCATGCAAATACAGGGATTGTAGGGTTCTTGGAGATAAAGGGGTTGTGCGATAACAACAATTATATATCTTGTATATTAGTAGAGGGTGTGATAGGTAATTGTTCTTTGACCAGAACCTAAATAAATCCCGAGTATAGAAAAAAAAAAGAAAAAAAAAGCATGTAATATAAACACTGGCATAATCAAATTAAAATCTATTCCAAGAAGGACCTTGAGATATAAAGCCAGATATGCTTAGGTATGATGGCCTCAGGACCTAGGTAGCCCTTTTAACATCACCCAGAATAACAACTCCATAAGCTGGTACTGTAGTTTTCTTTAAAGAAACGCATACATGTAATATAGTCGGCAAAATAGACAGAAAACAATGCTCTTCAAACAATCAAGAAGAACAGAGAATTTATTTGCGTAAGGAACCAGAAACGAGTTCGCACAGGATTCCTGTGACTCATACATACATATGAAATTATAGCAAGAAAATATGACAAATAACCCTTGCCTAATTCATGCAACTGAAAACATAGAACAGTAAATGTAATCTGATAAGTAGACACACAGCGTAAAAGCCTTTTGAATGAATAACAAATTGATGAGCTGCGAACCATGATTATATTCCACAAAAAATTGCGTAACAGTTCAAAGTATTTTTTCCATAGTTCCTAAACCCCAGTAAAGGGCGTGTATAAAATAAAGATACCTATGCAGTCAAGAGTCGCAGGGCAAATGAGCATTCCTCCATTTTAACCAAACTCGGGTCGTGAGGACCCCGACCCTCCATAGAAGATTAAGAATCAAAAAAATTACAGACGAAATACATAGCTGGGAAAAGAACCTGTGGTGGAATAACAAATAGTTTTCAGGGATATATCCCGTGTATCTGACCATTATAGAACTAAAATTACATAATACAGATCCACGAGCTCAAAGGCTCGGTAAGAATTAACTAAGGAAAGGTAAAGCTATTAGCTCAGAGCTGCATCCTTGCATTGGGCGACGGATTTGTCAAATTTAACCCTGCCAAACCCCTGACAGTAACCAAGAGAAGATACTGTAAGGGGGATTGGGCTAGAGGGCCTAAACCATCTGTTAGTAATTCATAAGGAAAGTAGAGCAGAAACCAATCCTATACTCAGCACAATAAATTCATAATAGAACGCCAGTGGTAAACATATGGCAGGTAGGATTATGTGGGAATGAACTCACCAAATTTACCGCAGCCAGAGGGAACATGAACTGGAAGCTGGGTGGCCTCACCGGCGCCTGCACACTTTACGCTGAATGAGTCTCCAGCACCTCAACACAGTAAACACAAAAGAAACGACAAAACAGGTCAGAAATTCCAATAGCCATTAAAAACATGAAACAATGTAGAGTGTAGGAAAAGATATAAAACCTTGGACAACATAAGAATCTTACCACAGAACAACTGTTGAAAGAGCAAGGTTAAATCCATTTCGACTCGGTTGCAGACAGGAGGAAACTTCCATACCTGAACTTGAGAAGCCAGGGTATGTGCTCGGTGCATGAGCGAGAAATGAGATGCAACGTCTAGAACCATCATTGAGATGACCTCATTGCGAAAGGAAACAACAAAATTAGTTCTGCTCAAATTTGCATTCATTCACCCACTGCCAATGCGAGAGGCGCACAAGGACATAAAGGTAATGGGTATCGAGACTCTTCCCATCACATGACAGAGCCGTCGGGAGTAATTTCCATAGCCAGGTGTATGAAGACTGAACAATCAACATTGACCCAACAGTCAGTACACTGCCACCTCAGAAATATTATTTAATTTCTCACATATGACAAGATGGTATCCATAATAATCGGAACTATGAACCTTACGTTGAGGTGCTATGCCGTAGTATTTCATAGGCGGGGTAAAGTATGTTAATTTTTTTTTTACTATTACCGTGGAGTCATTACACTCTCCCTCTCTTACCCTTCTCTACCTCTCTCGCTCCCCTCTCTCTCTCTCTCTTCATTCCTCCTCTCCCTATCCTTCCATTTATCTTCATCTCTCCCTTATCACTCTCCCTATCTCTCCACCTCTATCACTCTATGTCTTTGTTCTTCCCTCCGATATATATCTAGAGTTAATATATAGGATGATATATTAATATATATTATAGTATAAAAAGTTTAATATTGTATTAATCCAAAGAAATTAAATTTAATAATATTAATATGAATATTATATTTAATAACAATAATAATATTAATATTAGAGTTAATAATATTTTTTTTCATGGTATTAATAATAATTTGACTCAAGATTTCACCTAAATAAAACCTCTTTTCTGAATGTTTGTAAATATAAAGAGGATTATGGAGTAAACATAGAAAGAGGTTTTATTTATTTACCATACTTTTGGTTTATTTATATTTTTATTTATTTACCATACCTCTTCTATTTACAATGGTATTTGGCTCATAGATTTTTGTAAATATAAAGAGGATTATGGAGTAAACATAAAAAGAGGTTTTATTTATTTACCATACTTTTGGTTTATTTATATTTTTATTTATTTACCATACCTCTTCTATTTACAATGGTATTTGGCTCATAGATTTGGTATATAATTAGATGTTGATTTATAATCCTATTTGATATATTTTTACATATTTACCATACCTCTTTATACCTCTTTTATATTTATTTATTTACCATGACTCTTTTATAAATATGGTATTTGGCCCATAGGCTTCACGTGAGGTTTTAATTATTTACCATACTTCTAGTTTATTTATATTTTTATTTATTTACCATACCTGACTAAGTAAAAAAGATGTTTTATTTATTTACCATACCTCCAGTTTATTTATAATTTTATTTATTTACCATACTTTTTTTGAGTGTTTGTAAACCTCTTTATATTTTAAATTTATATTGTGATTATACATAATAATAATTAGATTGATTTTTAAATAGCGCCAACATTACATTAAAAATGTTCGATGTTAAATGTGAAACATTATATGTTAAATGTCTACGTTTACCTGAGACCTACCCCAATACTGAGTTGTGGCTCAATAAAATTATATCAAATTAATATTTTCAAATATTACAACATTGATGTGGAAATACTAATTTCCTTAAATATTTTAATATATCCCTAGGATATGGATTTTCCTTTTAAAGATTCAATTTACAAATGTTTAGTTAAAAGAAATATTAAAATATTTTGGATCAAGATATTCAATTTTGTGTTGAATTATCCCCTTTCCTTTGATTTAAGAAATGGCATTGGATTTAGTAAGGAGTAAAGATGTTTAAAATTCTACTTAATTTGGAATTTTAATGTGGTAAATTTTTTGTTAAAATTAAATTTATAGTCCATTCAAATTCATGTATATGATAAAATAACTATTAAAAGAATGAAATAATTTACTATCTATTCAAATATATGGTTATATTTTAATAATTAATGATAGTCCATTAATAAAATTAAAAAGTTATATATAATTTTAGTGGACATTAATGGCAGTTAGTTTTATTATCTTTTGAAGACATCCTATAGCTGCACATCGGGGTCATACTGAGTTACTAGTTGTAAAAAGCACCTCTCTTCCCAACAACAGAAAATATTTAATAGTAATTTTTTATATTTATGAAAACTCTTTGAAAATATCATTGACAATGAAATCAAAAGAAACATGATATATAATTCAAAATGCATTTTAAAACATGAACATGATAAATATTGTCAAATTTCAAATTCTAAGGATAGATTTTAATCATTTATCAATAGAGTAAATGTATATACATATTTTTTCAGAAATGTAATGGGGACCATAAAATTATACTATGTTTTCATGAAAAAATGATGACAAGCTGGAAGATAGTTGTGAAAATATTTTCGCAACTAACTAGGTGATTTTATTAAAAAATCATTGTGATTAAGGAATTGAGGAACTCAATATTACTTTCTATTCAAAATATTATGGAGTCATTCAAATACTAGCCATATATGAATAACTTTGTAATTTTTACTCTTTAAAATATGCATTTTGACCCCAAATTAGCATTAATGATTTAATAGGAAAAGAGAACCCCTCTAAAGGATAATATACATAAAATAAAGGGCCGGGAATAGGAGGTTTTGGAAACAAAGAGGATGTTGAAACAAACAGGACGAAGTGGTCATATTGCTTATGGAAATAATAAAAAAATTGTTAAATCATATATTCAATGTTTTCAGTGTAAAAAATATGGGTATTATGTATGTTAGTGTACGCTAAAAGGATTTGACATAAACAATGAGGGCTTATTTTTTATGAAGAGAATAAAGTGCCTCTTTATTTATTTTTCACTTATGGCTAAACAATTTTTAAGAATATTTTTGGTTTCTAGAAAATAGTTGCAATAACCATATGTAAGGTTATAAGGAGTAATTCTCAATCTTAATTAAATCTTGGAAGCGATGCTAATATGCTACAAATAGGTAAAGAGCATACTATCTCATATGAGAATTGTTTTTATCTTTAATGTTTATTATACATTTAGTTTAAAACAATTTCCTTAATGTTGGGTAATTAGTTAAAAAATAACATTGAATTGTTCTTCCAAACTAACAAGTATGTTATATTTGATAAAGTGTTAATAATGAATATTGGGTGTTTTCCTTAGCATTTCTCGTTGGAATTTCTTAAGTATTACAATTTATTTTAAAGGATAAGTTTTGGTTTTGGCACATGATCTTTGCATATGTAAGTTTTCATTTTATTATACATTTAGTTTAAAACAATTTCCTTAATGTTGGGTAATTAGTTAAAAAATAATATTGAATTGTTCTTCAAAACTAACAAGTATGTTATATTTGAGAAAGTGTTAATAATGAATAATGGGTGTTTTCCTTAGCATTTCTCATTGGAATTTCTTAAGTATTACAATTTATTTTAAAGGATGAGTTTTAGTTTTGGCACATGATCTTTGCATATGTAAGTTTTCATAGCTTAAAATTTATTATGCAAGTATGCAAGAAACCGATGCTGAATGGTTTCCCACGAAGAAGTCGAGAAATGAGGAATGTATAACGTATATCCATGGAAAACAACATACATGTACATATTATTAGTCCCTACCATCTCGCAATGGCCAGGGACTATAGTAATCTGAAGGGGTTGATTTAGCATTAATTTGAAGTGTTATTTTGGAGAATACAATGGTTAGAGCAAAGTTTTCAAATGCTCCGTGCTAGGATGAGCAAAGTCTTCTGGTTTGCCATCTTATTTGGCCTCTTCCCGAGGCGGGAGAGGCTGGAGCATAGGCTATTTTCCTTAGCCATGTTTATTATTGCTGACCATCAGACGATTTCATATATTAATGTTAGCATTACTTAACATTAGTTTGGATTATTTGCAGTTTGAATTATTTGCAGTTTTAGTTTGGGCGTATTGGCAGGCAGGTGTTCCACTTGCAGGTGCTGCAATTGTCCGTGCATGGTGGAGCCGAATTAACTGAGACCGGATTTTGAGCTGTCGACCTGAAAGGATGCTGGGATCAATTGCTTAATCTGGACCAGGTACCGGGATCTGGCTTTCTAACTGTCCCTGCCTGCTTCACTCAACCCGCCTATTTTCCTCCTTCGATTGCCCTACTCATCGCCGCGATCAATTGCTTAATCTGGACCAGGTACCGGGATCTCTAGCCGCTTTTGCTCTGGCTTTCTAACTGTCCCTGCCTGCTTCACTCAACCCGCCTATTTTCCTCCTTCGATTGCCCTACCAGTAGGCCCTTCTGATTCAAAGAGATTCGAGTGCAGCTGGTTCTGGTTCAACTGGATCCACTCGACCAAGAAACACTCATGCTACCGCGCCTAATGTGCTTCTGATATGGGTTGGGGACAGAGTCGGCTGTGTTTCTACGGTGAGATACAATGAACCTACAATGAACAAGGTGAGACTATAAATCCCTGCAAGCTATTTTGATTTAATTTTAAGGAAATAGTGTATTCTGTAAAAAGAAATCCCCAAAAATGGATACAATTATTTCTTTATACGATCTACAAACTTTAGAGCGATTACATGTCTACTATATCGGTTTCAGGCCACCGAAAATCTGTAAGGGAGGATTTCCTTCATTTTAAAACATTCTGAATATCTCTAAAATGCATAAAATACATGAAATAATGCAGAAAATTCACTTCATTCTAGCAATATTGCAGTCAAATTAGTTTATCGAGGTCTAAATTCACTTCATTGTAGCAATATTGCATCTAATTAGTAGGGAGGTCAAAATATTAACGAGATTTGCTTTTGAAATGATAAGAACTCTCAGCAAAAAAATTACCAGAAGACTAACAACCCTAACCCATATAGCAAACATACAGATTTTATATCTAAGTGAAAACCAATCTTTTTCCTCAATGCCCTTTCTCAGCAAGATTTTGGCATATCGCTGGATAACAGAAATTATTAAGCACAGAGAACAAATTACCAAACCAAATTGTTGCCGCAATTCTTCTACTGTTGTGCAAAGAGCCCTGCAATTCTTCTACTATTGTAGAAAGAGCCCTGTCACAGAGATCAATATCAAGAATTAATGGATTCTGAAAAACATTTCTCTTTGAAAAAAAATAATAGTGTTGCTTTGATAGTTTTCTAAAGGAGGTGAAATCTTGCAGGTGGCAATAGAGGGCTCAAGTGTATGACATAGGGCTGGCACCTGTTACATGTAAACAGAAGCGGTGGAAGGTAGGCATACATTAGCCATGGACAATCAATATAATTCGGCGAATTTATCTCTTCATGGTTCAGTTTTTTAAACCTGTATATTTACATTTTTCCCTCATGCTTTTGATTGGGATTCTGAATTTAGAGATAAAGACCCATACCTTCGTGAGCAAGATCTAGATCTATCTCGAGAGCTTGAAGCAGAGCCTGTTGAAGCACACGTTTATCCAGGACCAGTAGCTTCAGTCTCCATTCTGACCTTAGTCTTAGACATTGAAGCTAGAAAACTCGACATCCTCAAGTTCATTCGTCTTAACAGAATTTGTGAAACTGAGCATGTTCCAATATTATATGCAAGCAGGTTATCTCTCATGGCCTTCATCGAACGTGACAGAGAAGCCTCCCAATCTGGACATTTGGTATGCATGCACCCCAGATCCGGAAGAAGGCATTTGATATGCATGCAGGTTATCTCTCATGGCATGAGAGATACATGGCTGTGTTGAGGCTTTTTTATAAAACAGGTGTATCAGTGACCGTTTCATGCCGTTGATATATTGTTGGTTAGATGTAACATGGCTCGTCGTGTGTAATCCGATACTCGCCACTTGTTTGGCGAATATAAATATTTACTATTAGGGTCGTGGTCCAACGGTCACTGTAACGGCTCCAATGCGCCACCATTTAAAAAACGAAATTAGTTGCGCAAGTTACTGACTTTCTGATATGAATGGATTTCATTATTATTTAGTGGAAACCTTTCCCACTTTTTAAATTAGTTGCGCAAGTTACTGACTTTCTGATATGAATGGATTTCACAGAGCTGATTGAACATTTGCACTTTATATGTACCTTGTACTTTTTAATATGTTGACTCTTGATCTCAATTGCTCCATATCCTCTGCTTTCCAAACATAGACCGATTTTCTTAGTCGAATTAGGTGAACATAATTGCTTCGCAAATCCAACCATTTTGTATATAAATTGAGCATTCGTATCGATGTTCTGCTTCGAATTATGTGAACACATAATCGTCCCAATTTTAATAACTGGTTATTCAAATTGCAATGTCGATTATCTACATGAATTATGAAGTCAGAGTAAAAAAAGAGATTTCAAAGGAATTATATTGTCGATTATAATTAAATAGACTGGGCTGTCTTTTATATAGAAAACGATGCATAACGAGTTTCTGAAACATATTGCTATGGCCTTCGCATCGTATACATGCCATATGCTCTTGTTAGTTGCAGCAAGAAAGAGGTCAGCGTTGCAACAAGTCTAGCGTTGCTAATGCATGTTGAAACGAGGCCCCCCAAACTAGACCCCCAAACAGGTGTAAGCCGTCGTTGTAGGGCCTAATGCGCACTGAAACGAGGCCCCCCATACTAGACCCCCAAATAGGTGTAAGCTGTGGTGATCTCGATGTCTTCCCTCGGAAGTAGAAATGTAAGTCGCTGAAAGCGTCGAAGGTCATATTCTGTTTTCTTGTGCTGTCGTTTTTGGTTTAAATGTTGCACATATCTTATCTAGATGCTCTCTTCCATCTTCAACCATTCAGAGTCATACAACAAAGATTTCTGGAGTTGCAGAAGATCGTTATCAAGGATCAATTTATAATTTTGATATATGGTTGACCTATTAAAAAATACATTATAAATCACTTTATCTTATTTTATGGGCAGTCACAGAGAGTGAATCTCCCCTTCTATATTGTAATCTCGTTGCATATTGGATAGAATCTATAATCGTCAACTAGTGCATATCGACAATGTACTACCGATAATTTTTATTATATACCTGAAACACTAATTAGCGACATCATGCTTTCTGCGTTGATCAAGAGTAGGTGTTTTAACGACCGAAGATTACAAAATTCTTCTGGTAACGATTCGAGTTTATCACTCTGAACCACAATCTTTTCGATGTGCATCAACCACCCAATGGACTTTGGAAACTTGAATAGAGGAGCATAAATCTTTAATTCCCGCAACTCCAGAGGTGCCTGAAACGCGACGTTTTCAATTGAATTTAAGATATGATCACTTTTCATATACAAAATGCTCCGTATACTAATAGCAACAGTAATCTACCATACATCAGAGCAGAGAAAAAACAAAGAACGAGCTTTGACCTGAGACTCTGCTCGCCAGAGTGTTTTCAATTTGCGTCCCCACACTTCTAAAACTCTTAGATTCTTCATCGGAATCCAAGAAGGCAGGCAAGAGTAGGGACAGTTGTTCCAGCGCAACCATTTCAAGTTTGGCGACTCAACCCTCCTCAATATGCTTTTTAGATTACCGTCTTCAGTTGCAACAAGTTGTAAGTTCCTGAAACTATATGGTGCACTGTCGATCAGCTTCCTCAGACAGTTTCCCAACAACTCATCACACCAAGTTTTGAACCATGAGCACCATTCTTCTTCTGATTCTGCGTGAGAAATGAAGCGAGGAACCGTCCTAATACCGCGCACCTCCGTTATTACCTGAAGTTGTTAACCATTAGTTTGCATGGGAGTAATCCTAGTGAATTTTCTCATTACCGATTTTCATCACTAGTAAATCCGCCAATTGACCGAGCAGAAGCACTTGATAGCAGGGATGATACGCAACAACAGTCTTGACACTTACACCTTATTTGAAACAACCTTTACAGATTGGAACACATGCGTCAGATGACAGAACAACACCTAGAACAATACCATTTGTTGGAACACTTGCAAATGCTGGTGTAACATGCTGGAACACTTGCAAATGTTGGTGTAACATGTTGGAACAAGATTTAGTTTTCGCACTTATGTTATCACTGTTTCGGGGCTGTGACTAGTTCAATGCTCAAGCCCCCTTCCAAGCCCCCCTTGTGTTCAGTGTATTGTTCCTGCACAGGCTAATACATCTTCTGGATCCATTCTTACCTGATTATAACCTGAGAAACCATCTAGCATGGGCATTCTTTCTGATCCAACTACCTTCTGCAACATTTAATCCATCTTATGCCAAGGGTAGTGGTCTTTTCATGATGCCTTGTTTCAGTTTATGAAATCTACGCATGGCCTTATTTCTGCATTCTTATTTATGACTAGTACCAAGCTAGCCACCCAATCTGAATACCTAAAAGGAATGATGATCTTGGCATCACATAATTTATTGACTTCTTTTTGTACCAGGGGGGAAGCATGGGATTCAATTGTCTTTGCTTTTGTATGAAGGTTTTGATGTCCTCCTTCAGGGGTATTTGATGCCGTAAAATGGTAGGGTCATAGGTCTTGAGATCTTCATATTTCCAGGCAAATGCATTTTCAAATTCTCTGAACAGCTGAATGTATTCCCCCTTCTCTTTTTGGGACAGAGTTTTGGACATTCTGACCTTTTTCGGGATGATGGAAGGTAAACTGGTTGGGCCATATTGTATCTGCTCAAGGGACAACTAGAGACCCAGCACTGGCATGTATCGCATGAAACAAACCCTTCTTATCCTTTCCCCCTCTTACTTATGTGTTTACTAACTACGTATCCACCTATAGACCACCCCTTATCAAAGTCAAGGGTGTTGCAATTTCTTATACTGTCAGATCCCTCTAGCTTCTTCATAGTAGACGATCTTTCAAAAGATAGGCTTTCCAAGGATTACAATATCATACATGATGCTGGAGTGAAGAGACAACATAAATGATGTTGAGCTGCATATGCTGAGATGTTATACCTAGGGCTCTGCCACAAGTAATAGAACTCATGCCGCATATAACCAAGAATATTCACTGCACAGGGTTCTATCCTTGATAGCTACAGGTCTTCATACTTTCAGGAAGACCATTCCTTTAGAGAAATTCAAGATCTTATCCTAGACACTTGTTTTCAACAGATTCTCTGCTCTGCTACTGAAGTTTCCTATGACTGTATTAAAGCTTATAATTTTTCTTCTCAAAACAGAAGGATGATTCATTCTGTTACTAGAGTCAAACCCCAATACTTTCGCTTATTGATGCCTGTAGCTACTATAAGACAGAAAATCTCCACAAGTTGGCTCAACTTAGTCTCCTTTATGCACAGGAGACTAGACCCCTTTCATTGCCAATCATCTCAGTTATAGCAAGTAAGAGCACAAGTAACTAGTTTTTTCCCAATTCTCAGGCTCAACTTGATGCAGGGACTTGCTGCTAATGAGCCCCAAAAATGGACAATTATTTGGGCTCATTCAATCTCCTAATTTGACTTAATCCACCATTCTCATTGGTTTATTGCATGTTTTTGATTATTTTTATGCTAATAGAGTGAATTTGGTTAGTCATTATGCCAACAAGTCTAATGGGTGCTTTGTGTAGCCTTTTTGGTCAACTTGGAGACAAAATTGAAGGTCTTAATGAGCACTTGGTAGCCAAATTCGTGGGAGAACAAGCTAGAGGATTTGTAGGAAGGTGTCCCCTTCATTTATGGGCCCTTACCTCGAATTCTCCACCATCAGCTCGGAGTTCAAGGGCCACCGAATCAATCAGCACAAGGGCAGCCAAGCAAGTCAAGTAGGACTGCTGTTAACTACAAGTCTTGGGCAGCCGAGTCCCTAAATTTTAGGAGGACTATTGGGTCCTCAAATTGTATAAATAAGAGGGCTTAAGACCTCATTTCAGTTAGTCAATTTGGTTAGCCAGTGTAAGCCAGTTTTGGCATGATGTTAGACTCATGATTATGATCTTTTAATAAAGGTAGGCAGCTTTGGATTCAATTCTGAGTTTTTAAGGGAGCTATAGCTCTCAGGTTAGGGCCCAACCTGAGAGCAATAGACCTCCTCTTCCTTGTATTGTTACTTGTTTTTCCTTTCAGCACTTTAGTTCTTTGCTTTGACATGCATTTGAAAACACACAGTCTGCTGATTTAATTTCTTTAATGTGATTGAATAGGATTAGTTTATGGTTAAAGTGCTTTTAGTTGCTTAGCTTAGAGTAGGAGGATCAGCATTCATTAGAGCTCCAAAAAAGGTTGATAGTGCACTCGCTGCCATCTCTGTTTAGAGATTGGGGGTGTGGGCTGTACCAACCACCAAAAAACGCAGTCTTATGCTTTCATGCAAGCTGCCACACAGTCATTTCAATTGTAGATCCATACATGCACTCCGCTCTTGAGCACTACTGCTTCATTCCAACACCATGCACAATTTTTCTCCACACTTTACATTGTTGTTCATTGGTTTAATAACACAGTTAGAATAGGTTGATGGAATTCTTAGTTTTGTGCAAGATATAGAGGATTTGTTTCTTTTACACTGCTTAGCATCACTTTATCGTGTTCTTCTTCTCAACCACACCTAAAGCCACTTGCTCAACCTCTGTTCAGCTCATTAGCCTTCCAACTCATCTACTTCTCACGTAGCTCCATCTTTTCAACTTTTCCTTGCTTCCACCCTTCTATTCACCAACCAACTGTACCCACTCTTTCGTCATCTCATATCTCTATCCCTGAGCCACCACAAACTCCACCTTCACCTTACCCATCCACCCATACCACTCCTCCACTACTCCATCACCCAAAACTCCAACCATAGCACATCCTGTAGAAGTTAGCAGAGTTCCTGTAGAAATCCCAAGCTTCCTGTAGGATCCCCTGCAGACATCCTGTAGAAGCCTGCAAACTCAGTTGCTGAGCATCTGAACGTTGTGGACTCCTGTGGAATGATGTTAGGGATCCCCTGGAACCTCTCCTAGCCCTCTTGACCTTTCCCAAGCTTTCTCTCCCTTCGCACCACCTCTGCACAGCCAAACCCTAATAAGAAACAAAATCATAATCACTCCAACCACTTAAGCAAAAATATAAAAACATGTTCTTTTCAATAGAAGTAGTTTGAGTTCATGCATTTCACATCATTAGAAGTAATGGCATCATTCTTAGACATTTGCACTCCCACCATTGCATCATAGAGATTAAGCTAGTCAGATTAGGGTTTACTAGGGTTTCCATGTTGTGGTTGGTTTTCAGTTCATTTTTGCAAAGTAGATTAATTTCCTTTGAGATAGCCTTCGTCCATCATTTAGAAAGCTTCTTCTGAGACATATAGAAGTTGGCTTGAGCCCTAGCGGACTTGTGCCAGCTGACCAAGTGACAGTTGCGACAAGAGCTAGTACTTGTGCATACAGCACCGTCGCTTCCAAGTTTGTTACGAACTACCGGGTTGATAAAATTAGAGATAGGAAGCCCCAGGAGTTGTAGCATTATTGCTACAATACTGGAGCCCACCAGCTGCCTCGTAGCTTCCCTTGTTTTATAGTAGTAATATTATGGATGAACAAGGAACTACTTTGGTATTTTCGTTAACACTTGCTAATGGAATTCCCTATATACTGAATTTTTTTTATAATGACAAGTATTGGCTTTGACATATGAGATTTTAAAATGTAACATCTCATTGCTTGGATTTATGTTACAAGACATAAATAGTGAATGGATTTGTTATATGAAATTGTTAGATATTTGGCATGTTTAGATTACATTCCTGGGAAACAAAATACATATTATTTTCTAGTAAGAATATTACAGAGGAACAATGCATCTCTTAATATTATGTAGGAATTAGGCATCTATTCATATAGTGCATATAGATATATTGCAATTTAATGAAAACAATGTATATAGGTACACATAATTATTTCCTTCCCTTTATTAATAATTCTAGTTGAAGGAAATGAATAATTTTCCTAATATATAAATCATAATGAGTTGGGGTGTGAATACAGTTCCTCTGGTGGATTTGGAAATATAATGAAATGAAGACGTGGTTCATCTTCAGGTGCACATGGAAGGCGGCAGTTAATGACGGTACATTAGTATGTGTGTCATTGTGGGATTTTAAAGGAGGTTGTAAGGTGGTGTAAGGTTGTGGATTTGTATTTGATGGGGGTGGAGGTGAGGATCATCCCTCCACCTCCATTCGAGGGTTATTATTTCTTGCTAGTGGGTGTTAATTAGGTTAAACGATAAGTAATTTAGATGTCTGAGAGTTCAAGGTGGAGATTTTGTGCTTGGTGGTCTCTTGGGTGGGAATTACTTCTTCTCTAGAGTGCGGGTAATTTGGGACTTAAAAATTTCATGAAGGAATTTGTTTTTTGGTGGTGTTTCAAGTGCTGAATACTTAGTTGGTGGTCTTCCAAATTCAAATAAAATTTTGTGTTCTTGGTGAGTCCTTCTTGGCATGGTTTGAGCTCACTCTAGTAATTTTGGTTCTTCAAATCATATACGAGGTTTCAAGGTCATGTGTTTTAAGTCTATGTTTAGGCCTATGATAATCTTATATATGTTTCTAGATGTATTTAAGTTTCTCATTAAATCACTAAAATGCCTTTTGTTCGAGGTGTTTTTGCGGTTGCATTTTTTTCTGCGATGGCCCTTAGAGCTAATTTGGGGATAATGGATTTTGTCTTTAGGTATGGCGTGGTTCGTATATGCAGTTCTAAGTAGTAATTTATAGCATCAACTCCCAGTGGCCTTTGTTGTGAGTTTAGCCCAAGTTAGTTGGTTGTTTCAAAGGTCAAAACCTCATTTTAAGTCAATTGAATCTTCTCTAAGTCTTCAAGAGTTTCAATACTATTTCTACATGGGTATCACTCTATACAGTAGAAGATTCGAACATCTCATGAGTTTCGGGCCTCTAGAGTGGTATTTTGATGATGGAAAAAAAATGGGTCTCATTTTCAAGGTATCCCTTTCCATTCATCATCCAACTTTATTGATAGAGGTGTGTCTCATTATCATCCTCAATGTTCAATTGTATTTTTGGGCATGCTTCATAGAGAGATGATGAGAAGTTAGAGAAGGGGTGGAGGTCGCATAGGGCATAAATGAGTTCTCCCTTTTGCATACAATTCAAAAACTTCATCCTTTGATGATGTTGCTTTGAAGGTGAGGAAGGAGATTTTAATTCTGTTAAATGAAGAGGTAGGGGACCATCATTATTTTTCTGATTCAAAACTAGTTGGGGAGGGGGCGAAACAATTGAAATCTCCTAGAACATATATAAGAAGGAGGCTACATTTTATGAGTTTTTTGGCCTTAAGCAAACAAATTTAAACCATGTTCCATTTCATTTTCAAGGACAAGAAAGTAGAAAACTAAAATGTGTTTTCGTCCTTAGAAGATATCAAATAGAGGGTTCTTAATATGAGGTTTTGTTTGGATAATGGTCATTCTTGCATGCAGCGGATAGAAAGCTTCTTCATTAGTGACTCTACTTCTAGAGATTTAACTAATCCTCCATTCAAAAATATGCATACCCCTTATTTGATTTCATTAGATAAAAACCTGAATGGTGGTTCCAGGTAATTTGGAAGTTCAATATTTTGAGCTCTTGGTTTATGTGGTTACTAACCTAGATTATTTCATTTATTTCATGTTATGTCAATCATAGCATATTGTGGAATTATCTCTTGGTTTTGGTTGTTTCTCTTTTTTTTTTCATGCAAATAAAATCACGTTGGATGATGTTGCATTTTTTTTGTTATGGAAATGCTTGTGTTGCATCTTCAGGTGTCAAGTTATGCCTTCTCAAGTGATACCAGTGGTGGTGTACATAGATTCCTCTCAATGATTTGCATAGCCTATTTGTGTAGATCCTTTAATGATTACTTCATGTATTGTTTTATTCATTTGAGAGGGGGAAATAATTGTATATATTTTATGTTTGATGGTTTTTGTTTTCAGATCCAGTTCCAAAGGTTAAATGAATTTAGTTATAGCTTTTTTGTAACCCCAGTATTTATGAATTAGCATCTTAAATTCATTAAACATGTTGGTGTTTCCATTACATGTATGGTTTATTTTTAATGGGTCAATGGCTAAGTTGAAACCTATACATCTTATCTAAAAATTAGTTTTTGAAATGAAGTGCAAAGATTAGATATTTACAACAAAAAAAATCATAACCATTTCACCTTTTAAAATTAGTTTAAGGCTATCCAAAATAAATATAATGGTTTATTTCTAAAGATAACATTTATATATAGAGAGAGATAATTTACTTCTTGTGAATTTTAAGAAATTTCTAGGAGAATTAAATAAAGAGGTAGTTAACGACAAGATACACTCCTTTAAAATATTGAATAGTAGAAGAAAAACACTACAATGGTGAGGAGTGTGGTTAAAGCCAAGGGACTTCTAAAATCTATCCTAGAAAAAGTTGTACAAATATTGGTTTACTTGTTTAGCTTTTGTCCTACAAAATGTGTAAGGTGGATGTATCGTGAAGAATATTGGAGTTGAAAAAAGCCATGCTTTACTCATCTGAAAGTTTTTAGATACATTTCATATTCTAGTATTCCTAAAGCCATTAAAAAGAAAGGACGATATGGGTGAGAAGTATATTTTCGTTCGCGATACTGGGAATGTAGAATGTTATGAACTTTATAATCCAATAACAAAAAAAAAAGTGTTCATGATGTATGCTTTATTGAAGAGGAATAATACTATAAAAAGGATGTAAGAAAATAAAATTGGACAATTGTGACATATGAATAGAAAATATTTCCCCTTCCAACAAACTCTAGTAGTAGCTTAATTTTTTGTGGCATTCATATTTTTGCTTGAATGATGACTCTGTCAACTTCAAGTGAAATTTCAACATCATATCCATGTCAAAATTGTTGTGTATGTGTTATATTATTTGCATAACTATGCCTAGGAATTGTTACATTGCACCGAGTGTAGTGGAGGCGTAATAGGTGGGAGAGAAGCCCCCCATGCTGAGGGGTTTACCGGGGGATAGAAAATAGTCTACACGAGGTTGACGGTAGTGCCCAAATTTTCTCTTTTTTTGTGGACCCAAAGATGGCTTGGTGGACCCAATGATGGCGACAATCTTAATGATGGTGGTTGGACCTACCCATGCTTTTCCATATGTTTTTTGACATAATGACATTGCCCATGGTATTTTGTTGAACCGATCAAGGGAACCAAGATTATGTTGTAATCCATGTTTAATGGATTGGGGGCTTATGAATTCTTTGGAATGTACATAATGTATTGTAACATTGAAAGAAATATAATTAAAAATAAATTTGGTTTTCCTAGTTTTGGCTTATATGATAAAAACAATATCTATGTATATTTTATGTTCTTGCAATTGTATGTTCTTTCTATTTTTTAAGAATTTGTTCGCAGGCTGTTTCATTATAGGGTTGAAACCTTGATTTGGTATCAAAGTAGTTTTAGCTACAATTAGGTGCCTTTTCAACTAAAGGGTTTTGATCAGGCCTATGGTAGACGTTGTTATAGTGGGAGATCTATGGGATTGATTCTTGTTGTGAAAGTAGATAAAAAAAAAATGGAAAGATAGATATGGACAAATAAAACGGGAAATTGTTTTAGTTGTGGAAGCTCAATATGGAGGATCTATTGGTTGATAAATATTAGTGGATCACAATGGATCTAGGTACTAAACCAACATTAATATCGACAAAAGACTAGACCAAGTTGGATCAGAAGGAAAAGAGAAAAATATAGTTGTGTGTCTTAGATTTAGTTTTATTGAATGCTTTAGTAGAAGGTACAAAAAAGGATTTGTGGGAGAAGTTAGGTGCTTTGTATTAATCTAAGTCCTTGGTTAAGAAACTGTTCATGCAATTATATAACCCAGGGATGAGGGATGGAGACTTGGTGGTAGAGGATCTGAATTCTTAAATATTGTGGTAAGTTAATTATTATTTGTTGATATTAAAATTTTAGATGAAGATAAGTGCCTCAATATTTGGTGTTTTGTACAAAACTTTTGGGATAGCCCGGTTGTTGCCATAGGGAGCAATACAACTACCTTGAAATTTGAGGAAATAGTCTTAGCCTTAATTTCGGAGGAGATGAAATAGAAAATTATGGAGAGTCATAATGGAGATGCCTTATCTTCAAGAGGATGATCCCAAAATAGAAATAGAAATAAGTTCTCAAGTGGGAGATGTAAATCTCCAAGAAAATCTTTAAAGGTATGCTAGAAATGAAAAAAAGTAGGGCACTAAAAAAAGGACTATATATATAAAACTCTTGACAAAGGAAACGGATCTGATGATGCTCCTTCTAGAGAGGCAAAAACCACCCCAGATAAAGGTGAGGATGCATAAGTTTCTTCTTCTTCAAGTACACAAGTATATCATTAGGCATTGTTGATTGAATTAGGTGCATCCTTTCATGTGATTCATCATAGGGAGTGGTTATGCATATACGAGAAGAGTGGTGGGGGTGATATCTTCCTATGTGATGAAAAGAAGACCATTGTTGTAGGATGAGGAAAGTTAAAGATAAAAATAATAAGTGGAAGGATTAGAACACTTGTTCGCATTCTCCACTTTCCTTGATTAGATAGAAGTCAAATTTTTGTAAACGATATGGATGATGGAGGTGTAAAGACAATGTTTAAGTAAGATACTTGCAAGATGGTTTGAGGAGCACTAGTATTGATGGGGGGTGTTTTGATCAGAGCTCTTTACAAGATTTTGGTTATTAATGTTATTGATGGGTGCAAAAATTCTATCATTCCTTAAAGTGGAGTATACAATCATGTAGTCTTTGATACAAAGACTATGCTATGGTATAAAATACTAGGACATACACCAGGAGAAACCTGATCCAAAGAGCATGATTCACGGTTTTATGAGACGGAAAATCATTAGTTCTAATCAATTTAAATATATATATTTATGATACTTTAAAAATTTAAATATATATATTTATTATATTTTAAAATAAAAAGTCCACTTCCTTAAAGTTATAGCCCACTGGAATAAGAGTTAGAGCATTACCAACTAACGCCGTCTATGGGAATCAAACCCATGACCACATAGTTAAAAGCCACACGGAGATAAGGGCCTTCAAATACTACATGGTAATGGTATGGCAGAAGGTATATCTAATTGCTCTTTGGATTTTGGTTTGTGGGAACATTTTGTGTATCAGAAATAGAATCAGGTGAGATTTCCCTCTGGTGTTAAGAGGGTAGAAGGAATATTAGAGCTTGTGCACAATGATGTGTTTGGACATTTGGTGGTTCCACCAATAGTTAATCATATGTATTAAATCTCATTTAAAGATGAATTCTCAATGAATAGATGGATATATTTCCTCATGAAGAAACCTAAAGTGTTTGACAAGTTTAAGGAATTTAAGGCTCTCGTGGAAAATCATAAAGAGAAGTAAATCAAAGTGTTGATGATAGATAATGATGGAGACATATACAAGAATGAATTCAAAGAGTTATATAGTAATTGTGGTACAACAGTACAGAATAATACTCCATACACTCTTCAACAAAATGGATTTGTAGAAAGAATGAATGGGACACTGAGGAAAAGGAAAGGAGCATGATGTGTGGTGTTGTATTAGGGCAAGGATTTTGGGCAGATGTTGTGGATACTGCATGTTACGTTTTTAATAGATCACCTTCATAAACATTAGAGAATAAGACTCCACATGATGTATAAAATATTATGAAACCCTCTCTCTCAGATCTTAGGGTATTTGGTTTGGATGAATATGTATATGTTCCAAGGGATAAAATAACCAAGTTCGATAGTAGATATAAAAAGTGCATCTAGAGTAGGTATAACGATGGCTTAAAAGGTTACAAGCTTTGAAACCTAGAAACAAGGAATTTTTTGTACAATCAAGATGTGATATGTAGATAAGTGAACGATGTCATGAAAAGGGAAGATCTACCAAGGGTTAAGGAGCCAGCGAAGATAGAGTTTTATCTTAAGAATGAAGACTCTAACTCCATAAAAAAATGGGAATGAAGAGAATAAGAACCATGCACTCTCTTTTTAAGGAGATCAGTTGGAAAAGAAGGAAGCCAGAGAGGTTTATTCCATCTGGTTTCTATTCAATTTTTTCTTTATCTTTTACTGATGATGATCCAAAAAATATAAGTGAGGTAATGCACTCAGAGGATGGAAATATCTTGAAGAAGGTTGGGGTCGAGGAAATGGAAGCTTTGGACAAAAATGAGGCTTCAAATATGGTATTTTTTCTAGTTGGAAGAAAACCCATTGGTATAAATGAGTGTTTAAGAAGAAGATGAATGCAAAATGAAAAGTGGAAAAATAGTTAGCTTGATTAGTAGCGAAGGGTTACTCCTAGGGGTCGGGAATTGATTTCGAAGATATTTTTTCTCATGTTTCAAAGTTATCCTATATTATATTACTTTTATATGTTGTTACTACTTTTGAATTTGAGGTTAAATAGATGGATGTGAAGATATCATTCCTAAATGGGGATCTAGAAGAAGATATCTACATGAAGCAACCAAAAGTCATTGCAGTGAAGGGTAAGACAGAATTGGTGTGTAGGTTAAATAACTCTTTGTATGGGTTAAAGAGATCGCCAAGGATATGGTATAAAAAATTTAATTTCAATTATACAAGGACTTGATTCACAAGGATCAAGGTAGATGATTGTTTGTATAATAAATTAATTGGCGATTATGTTATTTATTTGTCCTTGTATGTGGATGATATGTTTTTGATCAGAAATAAAAGAGAAATTATCAAATACGTGAATACCTAGTTGTCATCTGAATTCGACATGAAGGATCTTGGTGTTGGAAATTTTATTTTGGGCATATAAATTAAATCAAATTGGGAAAAGAGTAAGATTTGGTTAAACTAGAGCGATTATGTTGAGACAATATTGAAAAGGTTTATCATTTAGCGTAATAAACTAGTCAAGGTTGCTATTCTTGTAGGTGTAATGTTACATGTAGAATAATGTACCAAGGCACAGGAAGAGGAAGAGGACATGTCACATGATCGATATGTGAGTGGAGTTGGTATTTTTATGTATGTTATGGTATGCAAAAGACTATAAATAACACATGCATTAGGAGTATTGATCAAGATTATGTTGAACGCAGGGAAGGCACATTGGAAGATAATAAAGTGGGTTTTCATATAGTCACATGGCACTAGAGATTATGGTTTGTGATACAAAGGAAAACTAGGATTAGAGAGAGTGCTAGACATACGTGGCTGTGTTGTTGCAGGCACGGCTAGAGATCTAGATCAGATAAGATCTACAAGTGGGTATGTGTTAAAGCTATTTGGAGGAGAAGTCAATTTCATGAGAAAGAGATAATTTGTAGCAGCACTTTCAACTATAGAGGTGGAATACATGGCAACCAACCACTCGTGAAAACAGGGAAGCAGTTTGCTTGGAGAGATTGTGTTCAGGTAAGGATAGATTGTGATAGAAAAAGTGTAGTTTTCTTGATAAAGGACATTGCTTATTATTTTAAGACAAAGCCTATTGATGTTCAATATCACTTTGTGAGGGATATGGTTGAAGAGGAAAATTTTCCACTAGCAATGTTGGACAATTTGAAAAATGTTGGTGTTATAGCACTATTTAACACTCTTGGTAGATCTGATGCTCTGATTATGGCCTAGGGAAATCCTTCCTTCTAGACTTGGTCGAAAATCAAAAGAATAGTGCTTTATTCCCTATATGCTACTTTTCCCTTTGATAAAAGCATGTACACATGGGTCAGAATATATCCAACCCGTGTACATTTGTTAAAAAATTAAATTTCCTTAATTTTTGGTGGAGTTCACAGGTTTTACCTATTACTCACCACCTATTGCCCATGGCCCAACTATTTCCCAACTGAAAAGAACTAATTTGGAAAAGTATAAATAAATCTCATGGGAAGGACTTAAAGGAGAAGATATGAGATATTGATACTATAGTTAGATTATCCCTGATTGATTTTGACGAATCCCTGTGCCTCCTACACTCCCCAAAGCTTCAAGAAATTGTTGTTTCCTTGTTATAGATATCCTCCATCTTTCTTGAGATATCTTTGTATTGGTGATGGCGGAAGATTGTTGAAGGTTGGAAAGGACGGATCTAGAGGATGGTTCCACTTGGAGCTGGTGAAGGACTTAGGTCGTATTTCTCCACTTTCCTTATAGCTAACTTCAATAAAATGAATGTTGTTTTGTTTTCGATATTAAATGTGTTTATGCATCAAATTATGTTGTAATCTATTTATGAATCTTATATTGATGTATAATTAGTCATTCATTTATATGATTTAAAGTTAATATCATGAACATGCTTTATGTTTCCACTGTTGTGTATGTTCCATTTGAATAATTTTCAGGTTTCATGAGCATCAAGAGGAGCTGAGGGTTTGCACCCTACGGGATCTACCCAAACAAAGGACATCCAGGTAAGGACACTCCTACACAATTTAGTAGACTAAGCATTTTTGTAGGTTTCCTTAGTATTTCTTGTTGTGGTTTGCCCTTTGCTCTCTTGGGGTTCTCAACCCAAAGCCCTAGGGTGGTTTCACCCACAATAGAATTTGTGACTCTCACAGGGATAAAAATCTTGTTATTCCTGGTTTGGTTTGTTTTTTCTCAATGAGGGTTTAGTTTCTTGATTGCTTGCTTTTATAGTATTGTTTGGTCCATTAGTGTGTCAGGCATCAAGTCTGATCTTCTTGATCGAACATTGATTTTTATTTTTCCTAATAAATATTTGTATATGTTGTTTTATTTTATTACAGTAGCGTATACACGTAGGTTTATGTAAAGAAGACTCACGTATATGTGTTATGAAACTAACTCACAAAAATATAGAAAAGATAGATCAACGCCTTAGAAATAAGCCTCTTTGAGGGGGAAACCTCATTTACATTACACAAATGAACAATTCTTGGATGATTCAAATGAAAAAACCTCCTTTCTATATATAGGATTCTAAGGGGTCACAATATAACCAAGCTGACCTAACAATAATAATATAAAGGCACAAAAATAACAATAGAGGGATTATATGGGGCACAATAATAACAATATGGGGACTATATGGGCACAAAGATAACAATAAGGGATACAATGAAAATAGTAATGGGGAATCACTAGTATGATAGAGACCTAACATTCCCCTCTCCTTCAAAAAAGTGTTTTCCTCAATGCTTGAGTAGTTCTAGATGCTTCTGTATAAAATTCTCATCCTCCCATGTGGAATCTTCAACTGGTAAGTTCTTCCGCTTGACAAGATACTCTGAAATTGTTCGATTTCATAGCTGTCGAGTTCTTGTTTCTTTGACTTCTTTAGGTTCCAATATGATTTTTCCTTCCTCATCAAGTTCTAGAAATATTGTTTGAACTAGAATCTTGTCACCTATAACCTTCTTTAAGCATGAAACATGGAAAACTAGGTGCACTCGAGAAGATGCAGGAACCTCCAATATGTATGCCATAGTACCTATCTTTTGCAACACCTTGTATGGACCATAATACTTTGGTGATGATTTATTATCCTTCTTAGCTTGCTTGAGGGAAATTTGTTTATATGGTTGTAGCTGTAGGAATAACTAATCACCTACATCAAAACTTCTTTCATTGCGATGTTGATCTACCTGTTGCTTCATTCTATTCTGTGCTAAGGTGAGGTTATCCTTTAAGATTTGGAGAACTTGTTGCTAATGCTCATTGTGATCTTCCACTGCTTGAACCTTAGAATTTTCTCTTAAATATGATGTGACAGATGGTGGATGATATCCATAAAGTTCCATAAATGGGGTCATTTTTGTTACAATATGGAAGGAAGTGTTATACCACCATTTAGCCAGCGGCAACCATTTGATCCACTATGTCTGTTTATCAAATATAAAGCAACAAAGATATCCTTCCCAACATTTGTTTACTATCTCAATTTGTCCATTAGATTCAGGATGATAAGATGAGCTATGAGCTAACTAAGTACCAAGAGAAGAAAATAATTCTGTCCAAAAATTTCCAGTGAAAATGGGATCTCTGTCACTTACAATAATCTTTAGGTTTCCATGTAGCTTTTGAATTGTTTCCATAAATGCAATATAAATTGTACTTGATTTAAATGGATGAGATAATGCACAAAAGTGTGCATACTTGGTAAGTCTATTGACAACCACCATGATAACACTCTTTCCTTCAGACCTGGGTAAACTTGTGATAAAATCCATTGAAACGTCCTCCCAATGTTGGCTTGGAATGGATAAAGGTTGTAATAGTCCTGGGGTCTTAATTGTTTCAACTTTATTTTGTTGGCAAACCAAACATTCCACCACAAACTTTTGAATATCCGATTTAAGGCCATCCCAAAAAAACTTCTTAACCTTGTGGTAGTTTTTTAGTAATCCTGAGTGCCTTCCTAAAGGAGAGGTGTGCAATTCCCTAAGAATATTTTGTTTGAGTTGGGAATTCTTACATAGGTATAACTGATCCTTGTACCATAATGAATCATTTTTCTAGCTAAATGTATCAGATGTATTGGGATCTTGTTGTATCTTTTGAATGAGTTCCCACACTTCCTCATCATTCTTCCATTCATCCCTTGTTTCGTTTATCCAATCTGGTTGGATAATAGAAATGGCACAAAGAAATGCTTCCACATCCTCATCCTTTCTTGAGAGTGCATCTACCACAACATTTTGCTTCCCTTTTTTGTAGACGATTTCAAAGTCATAACCCAACATCTTTGTGACCCATTTTTGTTTCTCTTCTGAAGATAATCCTTGTTCTAAAAAGTATTTAAGACTATCATGATCTTCTTTTACCTCAAAGTGTCTTCCCATTAGGTAGGGTCACAATTTCTTAAGTGCATGTAGTATTGCCAACATTTCCTTCTCATAAATATCTTTGTGTAAATGCATTCCTTTGATTGGATGACTTTCGAAAGTGATGGGTCTTTCTTCTTGCATTAAAACAACACCAATTCCATTTCCTGAGGCATCACATTCCACAATAAAGGTTTTTGGGAAGTCTGGTGTAGGTTAGACTAGTGCTTGGCACATTGCCTCTTTAAGATGTTCAAAGGCTTTCGTTGCTTCTGGAGTCCATGAAAATGCATATTTCTTCAATAATGTTGTTAGAGGTTCTATTTTTCTCCCATAATTCTTAACAAACTTGCGATAATACCTTGTCAACCCAAGAAATCCACGTAGATGTTTTATGGATGTGGGGATTTTCCATTCCTCTTCATGGTTTTAATTTTGCTAGGGTCTACCTTAACACCTTCATGAGATACAATATGACCCAGATATTCCACCTCTTGTACTCCAAAGAAACATTTGGAGATTTGCATATAATTGTTTCTCTTGCAATAGTTAGAGCACCATGTCAACATGTTGGACATGATCCTTCCAAGACTTGCTGTAGATTAGTATATCATCAAAAAATACTAACACAAATTTTCTAAGGAAGGGTTTGAAAATGGAATTCATCAAACCTTTAAATGTAGAAGGTGCATTAGTAAGGCCAAAAGGCATGACCAAAAATTCATAATGACCCTAATGAGTTCTAAATGTTGTTTTTGGAATGTCTTTAGTATTCATTCTGATTTTATGATATCCTGAATAAAGATCCAACTTGGTGAAGTAAATTGATCCATGCAGTTCATCCAATAATTCATTAATGACAGGATTTAGAAATTTATCTTTAGTAGTGAGCTTCTTGAGCTCCCTATAATCTGGACACATGTGCCATGATCCATCCTTCTTGTGAACCAATACTACTGGAGCAGAGAAAGAACTTTGACTAGGTTGAATTATACCAGCCTCTAGCATTTCTGTAACCATACATTCAATTTCACTCTTTTGGGCATAGGGATATATGTAAGGCTTGATGTTTGGAGGAAAACCTCCTAGAATCAAATTAATAGCATGATCATGATCCCGAATAGGTGTGAGGCCTTTGGGAGTCTCAAATACCTTGGAATTATTGTCCAAGACTTTTTGGAGATCTAGAGAAATGGATGATTTCGATGTGGGAACCTCTAGTGAACATAATTGTGCAATTATGCCTTTTTGTTCTTTCTTTAAAAACTTTGTCATTCTGTTAGTGTTGATTATCTTTCATGGTTTCCCTGTGATACCCCTTTATGCAACTTCCTTTCCTTATGAAGACAATTTCATGAAAAGTTCTTGAAAATTAAAAGATATTGTACCCAAGGATTGTAGCCATTGGACTCCTAGTACAACATCACCACCACTCATTGGAATGGAAAGCATTGGGCTATTCAATACATATTCTTCCATGGATAGCTTGATATTATGTCACTTTCCTGAGCAATTTATGGTTCCTCCACTTGTAGCCATCACTTGACACTCAGGTGCTGGATATAAGAAGAAATTCAATTCCTTGGCTATCTTACAATGAATAAAATTATGGGTACTCCCCGAATCAATCAACACTATTACCTTTTTCTTCTTGATATGCCCTTCTATCTTGATAGTTTGAGGAGTGGTAATTCTAGCCAATGAATTACAAGATATGCTCGGATTCATTTCTTATTTTACAAAGGTTTGTTCTTGGTGTATATCCTCTTATTTTGACGTTTGTTGTTCCTTTTCTTCCTCCTCTTGACAATCTATGTAAAATAATTTCTTCTCGACACACTTATAACCTTTAGTGTATTTTCTATCACAACTGTAACAAAGCCCTTTTTCTCTTTTTTCTTCCAATTGTTGTGGTGTCAAACTTGTAGGTTGTGGATGGCTAGGGGAAGTAACACTTCGATCTTTATGATTGTGAGTGGTAGGCTTCCTTTTTGCCATAATTTTTCTTTCCATTTTCCTTGCCAACCTGAATGCCTTCTCCGACGAATCTGGTTCCCAAAGGCGAACCTCATGTTGGACGTTATCTTTTAAAGTCCCCATGAACACATCAATCCTATGCTCCTCTAGAATATCTTTTACCCTTATATTCAATTTTTGGAAGTCCTCAATGTTATCAACATATTTGGGCACTACAACCCCAATCATATATGTCCATAAGCCAAGGGATTCTAAGCCCCTATAAGTGTTGTTTCATACCCTAAAGGAGCTAGGTTAGCTGATTACATCATCTCCCAAAAATTCTCCATGAAAAATTACACGGAACTGGTCAAAGCAGGACCTTAAAGACTGCCCAGTGCTAAGGGTGCGATGCATCTCACCTCCCACATGCAAAAAGTGTGATGCATACTGGAAATCCCTTCTGTAGGGTGCAATGAGAGAGAGAAGAAAAATGGCACAAGCAGTTTTCTAGGTGGAGACCCTGAGAATTTTCTAGAAGCTGCTCATTTGACACTTGCCTCTCTGAATTCACCCAAGGATGAGTAAGATATCATGAAATCTCCAAGCGGAACCAAGAACTATTAGAGAGATGACACTAATCAAAATCCCAGAAGCTGACTCACCCCCATCCAACATCTATATATGGATCCCTCATCCCAGAGATCTAGGTTTCTCTTTGAAGACATTGTTGGGTAATCTTGCTTTGTATGAGGTGAAGAGGAATTTCATGCTGGGAGGATGGTGCTGGGTCAGACCAAGTGGTTTTCATTCTCTCTTCTACTACTTCTATCAATAAATTTATTTGAGTTTTCCTCCATATTCTTGTGTATCTCTGAATATTGTGTTGATGTATGCATTTGTATGGTCAATATATATCTGATCGTATATTGTTTACAGTGATATATCTCTATGCTTTGATGGTATTATGTTGCTTTGACTCTACAGGTGCTCTTTGAAGTAGGACAAGTAAGGAAGGAGTGGCGAGATTCTGTCAAAGGGGAAAGGAAACAGGCAAGGAGCCAAGTGAAAGACTGAGGTTGGTACTCTCTGCTTCTTTCTCATCTATCTCTCGTAAAGGAAAACACAAGTGACTTTAGTTTGTTTGTTTCTAAGATAGCTACCTGTCTTAGTGGGACTAGCAGTTCTGAATAGACACTAGTTTTCCCCATAACAAAATGGCGACTCTGCTGGGGAATGAATAGTTTGATTGCTTGTCTATATTTGTTTGCTTCATAAACTACAGATGGTGATAGAAGTTAAGCCAGCTGGCCTTCGAACTGCATTTTCTATGCAAGTGCAAAGTATATCAATGTTGCTTTAGTTAATCTCCAGGTTTGTTTATGAACTGAATAACTGACTTGCAAACATCCTAAGTGCCCTACAGGTAGCTCAAGTAACCTCATTAGATCAGCCCCTATACTTTGTATTTACTGACTATCATTAGCTTGACCTAAATCCCTGAACTAAGCTACAAACTGTGAAAAAACCAAGTTAAAGTCTCGTTCCTGGACCATCGCGCTATCTCCTTTTGGCAGACTAGATGCATCGCACCTCCCATGTGCAGTAAGTGGGATGCATCCCTCTTTCCCTGTGTTACAGGTGCGATGATTAGGTAAGACTGTTTTTGCCTCCATATTTTGTTTTTTCTTCACTGTCTTCAGCTTTGTTCAGGAGTTTTGCTGTCTGTGATCAGTAAACCATTGTGGAAACCCCCTTCCTTTTCATTATTCAACCTCCATTGTACAAAGAATTGTGAATGTTTTTATGTATTTTTCACCATTTACAGTTCTCCTTTACAAAATAGTAACTTAATCAAACTGTTGTCTTTTGATTTGAAAGTGTTGCAAGTGTTGTTTTCAGTCAAAGAAAAGAATCTTCCTCTTTTGATATTCGATTACACTATTACTCTTGTATTTGATCTGAGTTTGTAGTATTTCAAGTGTTGAAATCAGTTTTCAATTCAAAATTGCAAAGAGTAGTCTTGTCTCCCTTTCGTTTGTTTGAAAAGGAAATCCTTAGTATTGTCGCTTTGGAAGAAGAAATAATTTAGATTTGTATTGAGCATTCTTTTTGTCATTCATACATTAAGAAAGTAGAAAACAAATACATGCATGTGCATTTGCATTTATACTGCTTGTTGATTTTGATTTAGGACAGTGCATCTAGTGTGTGCTCTATGCTCTATGTTGAAAGGATTTCGCTTCTCTTTCTTTAGTAGCTAGGATTTTCATTGCAAAAAGAAGACTGAACGACTATTTATCATCTTAGATTGCATATTTAGGAGTTGTATATCTACATCACGCGGTGAAACTTAAAGGAAAACTTCTTAAGAAAGATCAACTGTAAAATAAATTCAATGAACATAAAAATGCTTTGGAACCTAATGCACAACATCTAGAAGTCTAGGCTAGAGACGTATTCCGGCGTCATAAAGCCTGGTAACTATCACTTTTATTTTAGGTTGGGTGATTCCTCCTCTTTGAGAAGACAAGTGCTAGTACGGACTTGTGCTCCCACTGCCATCGAGTATATATTAGGAGACCACAATAGGCTATATCCTTTATCCTTAGGAAGTCATGTCTGCCACCCTATCGATCACAATGCACTAAACACAACATTCGGGAAGATTGACTGTGGTACCATCAAAAGTATTCTATAGTTTTGTGATTGGTTTGGTAATCCCTTTGTCTAGATTTCCATAGCAGTCTCTTTCGTTCCTTTTCAGACTCCTTAAAGGAAAAGGTCCATCTGATCACTTGTCACTTCAGGCTCATTAAAAATCAAAGGCGACTAGAGTCATCTTTAGTTTTTTCTTGACTCTTAAAAATTGAAAAAGCAAGTTGTGTCAAAGTGTCTAAAATTCATTAATTCGGAATAACATTTTCCCCTCCTATTTTGAGTTGATCAAATAATCCGCAATCATGGAAGAAATTCAATCAAAACCCCATCGTTCACGGAGACTGACAAGTCAACTATCTTTGACTTTGGAAACGAAACCATTCCGAGCCAAGAAAACTTGTTTAACTCAGTCAAAGTCTCCTGGTTTGTTTGAAACTTATGTTTCAACATCCTCTGAGACTCCAGTTACTCCAACCATTTCTGGTATCCCTACCTCTACAAAAGAAGTTCCGCAGTTACAAGAGGACATTATAACTAATCCTAGTGTAACAGTAAACACTTCTATTCCTGAACTAGCTCCATCTAGAGTTGATTCAAAAGGTGTTACCCCTCAAGCATTTGTCACTGCAGAATCTATACCTTCTTCGGCACCAGAAATATTTTACAGACCTAACGGTCTACCTCTTCCACCTGGATTGATTGCTATAGAAGAGATTACGGAGGATCTTCCATCCAGTACTCCATCACATTTTGGAACTGGGATCCACCTATATCCTTCTACTTCAGAAGTTAATACCCCTTCATCGCAAGTTCCTGTAGAATCGCTAGGAAGTCTTTTGGATAGACTTGATATGTCTGGACAACCATCGACATCTAGGACTGTGTCATCTGATATAATGGTAGCAAAACCTCCTGCCACCACTTTAATGATGTTCGCTGGCATACCATCTATCCCTACTAGCTCTCAACCGCTAGAGGGAGTCCACCCAGGGACTGTTTCGACAGTATGGTATGTTCCCATTTGTTCGTCCGAAATGATATCTGGAATTTAGTCTGGAATGATATCTGGAATTTATTATGTTTTTTCTCAGTAATTGATCCTTCATGACAGTATCAATTTGGGCAGTCCGGTCTCCAAAGTCCAATCTTTCCTGTGAGCACTAGATTGCCACCGTATGGGGGGCAGTATGCCCTTTCATTGTTCCCTCTTGGAGAACAACAATATGAGAGTTCTCAACCGAATTTGGGTCAAAATGGAATCACATCTAGTGGTTGGGTGCCAATACTGCCTCAACAACCAAGAGTTTTATACTCAATACAACCGAGTCTACCTATGTCAAATATTTCCACTACACCAGCTATTGTGACAGTGTCGCAAGTACAATCATTGCCTGTTGTATGCCAACCTCAAGTTTCTCAAGTCATAATGCAACGGCCTCTTGTCTCCATGACGCAACCATAATTGCCAGTTAGTGGCTCCTTAACTGGAGTGACTCAGGCTCAAACAGGTTCTATTACCCCTCATCTTGGTCAAACATCAAGTATTAGGCAACAGCAAATGGTTTCACAACCATGGTTGGTGCAACACCAACAACCGCAATCCCAACAAGTGTACCAAGGACCTGAGCATCAAAACTTTGCAATTAATGGGCAGCCGTATATTCAAAACAGTTATCATCAATCATCCCAAATTATTTATGCCTAGCAACCCTATCAAAGTTATCAGCGTCAAATGCATTATGTTGGTATGCAAAGACCCACTACTCAGGCAATCCCATCTTATCCTCGGTATGCTTTGTCGAACCTGAATCAACAATTGCCCTTCGTGGCAACTTTAGAATTACCAAATCTAAATTGGCTAACAAATGATCCAATTTCTTATGCCCCTTGGTGGCCAGCGATTCCTCATAAAATTCCGTCAAATATTCCTAAATTTAATGGAAATCCGGGTGAAGATCCGTCGAATCATGTGATGACCTTTCATCTATGGTGTTCCTCCAACACTTTAAATGATGATTCGATTAGGCTTCACCTTTTTCAGCGAACGTTAACTGGTCTGGCAGCAAAATGGTACATCGAATTGCCTAGAGCTTCATTTGATAACTTCGGTGCCCTTGCCATAACCTTTTTAACACATTTTCAATTACCAATAAGGTACGAAACAAAAACAAAGCTTCTTACCAGTTTCAAGCAGACGACGGCCACTCACATATCTGATCATATTCATGAGTGGCGACGTCATCGTAGAATGGTAAAAACATATGTTCCTGATCAGCTACTAGGTGAATGGTTTATTAAGTCATTATTACCTTCTATTATAGAAGATGTGGCAAAAGGAGGAGTCGTCACCAAATAGCAAGTCATTGCTCGTGCGCAATATCTAGAGTTGATCTATACTCAGTCTGGCATGCTCTATGACAAGATCCCTGATGCTCCCAGACCAGAATTTTCCATTCCTCCTCCTCCTAAATCAAACAAGAACTCTCATGCTGGTGATGGCGTGATAGGTACGACAAGCATGAAATCGACAAAGGCTACATCTAAGAAAGCCCATAAGGTTTCTGGTCAAAATGCAAATGAAGAACTTCTAGCCTCAGAGGTTAATGTCGTGTCGACTAACAAAGGAAAAGAACCGAAGCAACCAAGGGGCAAGAAGAAAGGGAAGAGCAAAAAGAAGAAACAAGACGATTTGTCTCCTGAAAATCTTCTGCAAATCCTTCTGGGCAAAGGAAACCTAGTCAGCCATGCCTCATATGCGATGAGGATCATTGGATGAGAGATTGTCCATATAAAGCTGAAGTTAAGAAAATCTTTAAGAATTCAAGAACTTTAGCAGTATTGACTGACTCATTTCCGGACCCAGGAACCAATCTGGTTGCTAGCGACAATGCTTCCCCATCCCAAGTGCTTATGTTGTCCATTTCAAAACAAAAAAATGATGCTTTGATAACTACAAGGAATAAAGGTTATGGGAATCCACAACTATCAAACAACAAGGCTACTAATCAACCTAGTAGTTCGACAACAACTTCGACCGAAGTTGTGCCACCCATCATTCTTGAGCTAACGATAAAGCCGCCGAAGGGAGTAGTACACAAATCAACATTTAATCCTCATGCCAGAGCGGTACAGAATTATAATGTAGTATAGGACCTAGCCCAATCGCCAACCTCTATGTCGACACTTGAAGTACTGCAAAATTGCCCCTCCCAAAAGCAGGCTCTATTATCAGCAATAGGTGGGATTGACCCAGTGGATTCCAATCTTGTGGCCTTTAATAATAAAGGATATGAACCTTAGTTACCAACTCAACTCGCTTTCCTCATTCAAGTGAAAGCCCTCAACAAAACTATTCACCGAACAATTATCGATGAGGGGGCATCTACATGTATTATGTCAATGAGTTGCTGGAAAACTTTAGGATCACCACCCTTGTCGTGATCGTCAACGACATTAAAAGAATTTTATGGACAAACATACACTCCATACAGGATTTTGAGTAACTTACAAGTTGAACTAGGGGGCAAAATAGTAGAAATTGATGTTGAAGTTATCGAAGGAAATCTCGATTATAACATCCTATTGGGAAGGCCTTGGATTTATGGTATGGCTATTGTTGTGTGAACATACTTCAGAAAGATTTCATTTCCTTTTCAAGGAGGAATTATAATCGTTGACCATCAAACTTTTCTCCCCAACAGTTCACAAGTTATGGGAAGCATCCTGATGATCCACAGAAGCTCTCAGTTGCTTCAAAATATCGGAGTAGGCCTGCTAAAAGACCCTACATTGATGGGTACTTTTTCCCTACCACCTCCAAACAACCTGGCGGAAGTGGCCATAGTGGGAACCTACAATATGGTATCTTCCATTTAGAAGATGTCTGAACACGATGTTAACATGGATCTTCACCAGGTATTGCCTCCAAGCCCAATAGAAATATTGTAGCAATCAATGTTCTTGGCATGGCAGGAAAACCCAAATGAACGCTCATCAAGCATTTGGGTAGATAGGTCAAAAGAGTATGGTACTTCTTCAGATCCTTGGTCGCATGTACATCTTACAGGCGAAGGAATTGTTCGGTCAATGATCATAGAGGGGGCACCATGGGAAGATTACAACTATCGTTCCCATCTTCCAGATTACAACGAAGATTACTCAACGACCTTAATCATCCATCAGTTTTCTATTTTCTATCAAATACTGTAAATACGGTGGAATCTGAGTGAAATCTGTCCAACATTGAAGAAACTATCGCCATAAATATCTTGACCAAACCAGATGTTGTAGAGAATATTAATGTTGGAAAATCTTGTTCTTCTTTAGAACTGGAATTATATTACGCTCTCTTTCGTGAGTTCAGAGATGTCTTTGCATGGTCATATGAAGAAATTCCAGGCATTGACTCGAGCATAGTTGAACATGAAATTAATATGTATCCAGATGTCAAACCAGTAAGGCAACGGCTTCGAAAAGTGCACCCAAAGAAAGCCACTACCATCAAGGCAGAAGTTGAAAAACTTCTCCATGCTAGTTTCATTTACCCAGTTCCTCTAACTGATTGGGTATCAAACATTGTTCCTGTGATGAAAAAGCAGGGGACGATTAGAGTGTGCATTGATTACAGGGATGTAAATCAAGCTTGTCCAAAGGACAATTACCCTACACCCTTCATTGACCAGATAATCGATGAATGCGCCAGATTCGAAATATTTTCATTTATGGATGGATTTTAAGGGTATAATCAAATAAATATCTGCCCACAGGACCAGTCAAAGACGGCATTTATTTGTCCGTGGGGCACATGCGCGTACCGTAAGCTACCTTCTGGTTTAAAAAATGCAGGGGAAACTTTTCATAGGGCAATGAGTTATGCCTTCCACGACATCAAGAACATCGTTCAACCATACCTCGAAAATCTTCTGGCTCATTCGCAAAAGTGGACCGATCATCCGCAACATTTGAGAGAAATATTTCTACGTTGCCGACACTACAAAATGAGACTCAATCCTATGTTTTGTGTCAGTTATATTCATTTACTTGGCTTTGTAGTTTCAAAGGATGGAATTCTTCTTGACTGGTGCAAGGTTCAGGCAATCATCGATTTGCCTCCACCTTCAAATTTGCTTCAGATTCAGAAACTCCAAGGGAAACCAAACTTTTTGAGGAGGTTCATTCCAAATTACACTGAACTTGCTAAAGGTTATACGTGTCTATTGAAAAATGAAGTACCCTTCAACTGGGATTAGGTCACGCAAGTTTCCTTTGATGCTCTAAAGGAATCCCTAATAAAAGCATCATTAATGTACGCTCATGATTATCAAAGAGACTTTAACCTGTATATGGCTACAACAGATACGACCATCGCAATGGTTTTAGTTCAAGAAGACAATGGAATCGAACACCCTATTTATTATTTAAGTCAAAACTTAAATAATACAGAAATCAATTACTCCTATTTTGAAAAGTTGGCTCTCACAGTTGTTCAAGCAATACATAGATTTCGACACTATGTTCTCTTTCAAAAAACTACCGTTTTGTCAAATTGCAACCCCAGGACTTACATCTTGTCGCGACAGTTGCTTGGGGGAAAATATTCAAAGTGGATAGCAATTTTGCAATAGTTTGATCTGGAATTTGTAAAATCCAAATCAAAGAAAGCTCTAGTTTTCATGGAGTTACTATGTGATTTCCCATCGTCGTCCAGCGATTCAACATCCAAAGCAACAATCCTAGATGAATCTTTGTTTCTGATATCATCAAGCGATCTGTGGTATCGAGATATAATCATTTATCTCCAAACCCAAACATATAGGTCCAATACCTCTCGCTCAGAACAGTGACGTACTCGATACCAAGTAGAAGACTACATGATCGTCGGTGATACACTTTACCGTCGTGGTGTCGATATAGTTCTGCGAAGGTGCCTCACCCATGACGGGGCCAAAAAAGTCCTGAATGATTGTCATTCAAGCGCATGTGGGGGGCATCAATCTGGTTATGCTACGACACAAAATTTTTTATGAGCAGGATTCTTCTGGCCAACGATGTTCAAAGATTGTATAACCGCAGTCAGAAGTTGCCATGCTTGTCAAATCTTCGACAGCAAAACTAGAATAGCACCCGCACCTCTGCAGCCAGTAGTTGTTGTTGGGCCATTCACCAAATGGAGCATAGATTTCATGCAATGTAACCCCACCTCAACCAGGGGGCATGGGTATAACATAGTCGCAGTTGAGTATTTTACGAAATGGGCCAAGTCGATGCCTACATTAAACAATAGCGGCGAAACGACCGCTCTTTTCTTTCTTAATCATGTAGTCTCCAAGTTCAGCGTTCCACAAGATATAGTCATAGATCATGGATCACATTTCTGCAATCACATGATGGTTGAATTGGCCACCAAATTAGGACTGTCCCACGATAGCTATACTCCGTATTATCCGCAAGCGAACGGGCAAGTTGAGGCGATGAACAAAGTCCTGAAATGCATGCTGGAAAGGATGATTGGATTCCATAAACGGAGTTGGCACCTAATCTTGTACTCAGCCTTGTGGGCATACTGGCCATTGGTGAGAAATGCAAGCGGGTTTATGCCCTTTCAGCTAGTGTATGGCTTGAAAGCCATCTTGCCGGTTCAGTGCAAAATTTCATCTCTCAAGCTCGCAGTTGACCTCCTCCTCGGAACTTCAAAGGAAGAAGCTCATTTCTTAGAGTTAATCCAACTGGATGAAACTCGTCGTAATGCCACCTTGGCTAACGAAGCACATAAGAAATTATTCAAAGCATAATTTGACAAGAATGTCAAAGCCCTCATTGTCTCAGAAGGTGACCTGGTCTTGCTTTACGATCAAGAATCCGATAAATTGGGAGCAGGTAAGTTCCACTCTTTGTGGATGGGTCCCTATATTGTTAAGCATGTATTAGCAAAAGGAGCCTATGAGCTAGTAGATTACGATGAGATTCCACTGTCGCAACCCTGAAACGGGTTGTACCTTAAACGTTACTATGATTGACTCGGCATGATAACCTATTCATATGCTTTTGTTGCATTTTTGTTTTTGTTAAGAGTGATCATTTTGGTTAGGTAATCCACTTTTGCATTTTGTTGTAGATGTCGAACCTATTGGAATCATTTGTTGGATACGCTGATGGGGCAAGTCGTAGTACGCGTAACCTATCTTCTACAGCTTGGGCCATCTTTGATCCAAGCAGCGAGTTAGTGAGTTTCAGAGGGGTGTGTATTGGTCAATCAATGAACAACATCACTGAATATAGCGTGTTGATAGAGCTCCTCTCTGATGCCATCGTGCATGGCATACGCTGACTTGTCGTCAGGCTAGACTCACAGCTCGTCATTCTATAGCTTACGAGCATCCATTCCATTTGGAATCCAGCTATCTATCGTATGTTCCTAAAGGTCAAGATTTTGGAAAGGCAGTTTGATTCTATTCAATATCAACATATTTCCAGAAACTTAAACACATTAACCGATTCATTAGCAAATTATGTGTCAGATAGACATTTGCAACTTTTTTAAAAGAAAAGCATTTCATCAATAACTGCATCAGGATCATATAACTTAACCAAAATAAAGCTCCCAAAATAAAAAATATATATAATTGTTTATAGTTTGTACATAGTGTTCTGTGTCTAGGACAAAATCGGTCATATGACCCAAAAAATCAAAATGCATGGGGGCACCCTAATCTAATGGTGCTGGTGATAACTAGTCACCGCCTGTGCAATCATGCGCAAGAGCCTAGTCCATTGACTCGGCACGCAAGTGGTATGGCACTGTAATCTCAGAGGCAGCTCATCAGTCTTCACATCCCGAATATCGAGGGTAAGACCCTTGATCTGATCCTACAACACTTCAAGGGTATTGGATACATCCAGCTTGCGAAGAATGGCCCTCCCTACAACCTCTCTTGCTGGAATGGTAGCTGCTACTTACGGGCGCACTATTGGTCGCACAGGCTCGATATCTGCATAAGCACATGAGTTTTGATTAGTCTTGATAAACATTTGAAAATCACAAGAACATTATAAAAGCAATAAATAGAGATATGGTAAGAGATTTTTACATATGACACTCCACTGCTCGCCAACCGGCAACACCAAATCTGGGTCACCCCAGAAATCCATCCCAACATATGGATACTCAGCATAAATCATTTGTTGATGATTGAACCACTCGAAGAAAGCATCAGAGAATGAAACCTGCGATTTACCAGCATGTCTGGCCATAAGGTCAACCCATCTCTACATCTGTGGCTCAGTCGGTAGTGGTAGACCAAGTGAGATGTACTGTGGTAGCATCAGTGGGATCCTCTCCAAGGCGAAAGCGGTCAGAATAGAACCATAGCCAAAGTTCTTGGATCTTTCATTTTTCACCTTGGTAAGCTGTTCTTTGATCACTGGAAGTACTGCATCACACCATTTGAATACCTTGGGTTCAAGGCATTCCAAGGTGTACGAAATGAAATGGTAAAATGAGGGGTAGTACGACCGTCAAAAGAACATAGTGTTAACAATGAATCGAATATCAATGACCATCATCATGAGTAGTTTTACGCAAAGTTCAATTTCATTAAAAAATAAACCTAGAAATGAGCATATGTTCCAACAGAGTTTAAGCTCGTTAAATAATGAACCCACCTTTGGTAAATAACTAGTGCGATCGTATTATTATCATCTTTTGAGCCTTGGCCGTGTTCTTACCATCACCTCCACTCTTTTTTTAGCCAATCATACGCCTCCGTTTGATTGTTTACCCCTTCTGAGGAACAGTTGCAACGAGTGATCCTATTAGCCATCTTCTTTACACTGCGATGATTGAAAAGTTCCAAACATTACCTGGAACCAGCTGCTATCCGAAAACATCACTCGTTCCTCAAAAAATGAGTCTCCTTTAAGCTCTTTTCATATGACTCGTAAAATATGAAAATATTGCCGACAAATTGGCCTCTCCAGCTCGTTAAAGTTATTGGAAGTGCCATCCCTCCTCTAGATTTTAACTTTTTGGACCTAAGGGATTATTACACAAAAGGATAGAGCATTTGTCTTGTTTGGCTCGTTAAAAATATTGAAAAGTCATTCCTTTTTAATTGTTTTATACTTTTTTAGACTTAAGGGATTATATTACGAAAAAGGAATATTGGAGTTTCCTTTCCGTCTCTTTTCAGGCTCTCTAAAATTGAAAAGAACCGAGTTATCCTTGTCGTTAAACTCATTAAAACAATAGCGAAAAACTTGTCCATTCAGACAAGAGCGAGTCTCACTGTCACTAGGCTCGTTGAAACATAGTGACGGGTTTACCCGAAGGGAAATTTATAGAACAAGCATATGTTATCCTCCTCAAGCTTGAAAAAAATAAAGAGGTACTGGTCAGAAATGACAGGGGAAAATTGGGAATAAAACTTGAAGAAACTTTATTGGTAGCAGGTTGCTCTTGAACATGAAACTTTCACTCCATGACCATGATTAAGTCGGGTTGGGTTATTCCATTCATCGATCATATCACCATTGGTCCACCGTACTATCCACTTTTGGGGTTAACGTTACCAATCCATTTTAGTGTCGTCGATATGTTCAAGAGAGGTCGCTCAGAGAATTCACCTACCCAGCTTGTGTCTCATCCATTGCGATACCTTTATGCTTCATTCTTTCATGACCGCCACCCTGAACCTTGTATCATCAGATCATTTTCACCTCCACAAAATCATTTGCTCCGTTTCATGCCGTAGATGTGGGATTCATTAAGGCCCTCCTACAATGGGTCACTTCTTGTCGACATCAACTCATTATCCAAGAAGTCTACCTAGGAACAACCCTTTCAGTACTTTGAATCTTGCATGCCTCAATGGCAAGTTTCTCACTTCCAGTGATAGGTTTACATTAATGGCCTTCGACCAAAAGATTTCATGTGGTGTTCAACATCGACTCATGTATTCACACCACGTGAGTTGTATTGCAGTACCTTGAGGGTCATCATCATCATTGGTGATTCCTCTCATGCCTGTTAAAAGCTTAATCAATGGCTGGTAATCAGGTGATGTCTTTCCATGTTCGACATCAGAACATCTTTTCTCATGGACCGACTTGTACTTTCAGGCGAAGATTGAACGAGTTTTGAAGACCTCGGATCTAGTTTCATCCATCCGGGCTGCAGTATATTCAGGAAAATAAAGACATCAAATGTACATCATTGCTGCACAGAGAATCATCCATACCAAAGGATGATGCCTCTACCAGAATCATCCGTCTACTACACAGATGATTTTCTGTCCTATGTACATGAAAATGAATTTATAAAGCTGAAATGGGAATGCCCGCCTTAGCTAGATCATGAAAATATTATGAAGATAATGTATTTTATTGTATCTTATTATAGGTCACCTTTCGGTTCGAAAAACCTCGGATCAACATTATAAAGCATTTCACCTGACATCAAAAGATTTACGACCTCATACTTTAGGGGGCAACTGTTATCAACATTTGGGCACTACAACCCCAATCATATATGTCCATAAACCAAGGGCTTCTAAGACCCTAAAAGTGTTGCTTCATACCCTAAAGGAGCAAGGTCAGCTGATTACATCATCTCCCAGAAATTCTCCATGAAAAATTACTCAGAACTAGTCAAAGCAGGACCATACAGACGGCCCAGTGCTAAGGGTACGATGCATCTCACCTGCCACATTCAAAAAGTGTGATGAATACTGGAAATCCCTTCTGTAGGCTGCGATGAGCGAGAGCAGACAAATGGCACAAGTAGTTTGCTAGGTGGAGACCCTGAGAATCTTCTAGAAGCTGCTCATTTGACACTTGCCTCTCTAAATTCGCACAAGGATGAGTAAGAGATCATGAAATCTCCAAGTGGAACCAAGAACTATGAGAGAGATAACACTAATCAAAATCCTAGAAGCTGACTCACTCCCCTGCAAACATCTATATATGGATCCCTCATCCCAGAGATCCAAGGGGCTGGAATTTTGTAATTCGCAAGTGTTGTTGGTTTCTCTTTGAAGAAATTGTTGGGTGATCTTGCTTTGTATGAGGTGAAGAGGGCTTTCATGCTAGGAGGATGGCGTTGGGTTAGACCAAGTGGTTGTAATTCTCTCTTCTACTACTTCTATCAATAAGGCTATTTGAGTTTTCCTCCATATTCTTCTGTATCTCTAAATATTGTGTTGATGTATGCATTTGTAGGGTCAATATATATCTGATCCTATATTGTTTACAGTGATAGATCTATATGCTTTGATGGTATTATGCTACTTTGACTCTACAGGTGCTCTTTGAAGTGGGACAAGTAAGGAAGGATTGGCGAGATTCTGTCAAAGGGGAAAGGAAACAAGCAAGGAGCCAAGCGAAAGACTGAGGTTGGTACTCTCTACTTCTTTCTCATCTATCTCTCGTAAAGGAAAACACAAGTGACTTTAGTTTGTTTGTTTCTAAGATAGCTACCCATCTTAGTGGGACTAGCAACTCTGAATAGGCACTAGTTTTCCCGATAAGACTCAATGTGCTCCATCATTGAACCCTTTTGTTTGATATTTATCAATTGGCTAAAAAAATTGTTGCTTTTTGTATCCTCATAATGTGCTATCATTTCATTCATAAAAATTGCCCAAGTGACAATTTGTTTATGAGAGAAAAGCCATAGATACCATACAAACTGATTTGGTTCCAAATATAAAGTTGCAATGCGTACCTTTTGTGTGTGTTTGCACATTATGGAGATCATTTGTAGTATCCATGTTCCGGGATCCTTGAAATCAAACTTACTCATATCGATATTTGGAACATGGTGGTTCTTCGATCCAACATTAGAGTCTATGAAAGCATGATTAACATTTATTTTTTTCTCATCATGAGTTTCCTTTACTACCCTTTCACCATTAGTAAGCATTTCTTGTAGAAACTTTGTCAAATCTATCCTCAAATCTATCTTCAAATCTTCCATGCCTGTCTTGAAATTGTCCATCTTAGCTTCCATGCCTTTCTTTAAACCATCCATATTAACTTCTACGTCTTTCTTTAAACCATCCATCTTAGATTCTGTTACCTTTTGTGTGAGTGACATTTGTTGCACTTGGTCTTGTAATTTTGATATATCATGTTGTATTTCTTCCTCTTCTTCATGAGACATGCTAGAGCTTTCAGGTTGCTTACTACGTGTTTCCATTTTCTTTCTTTGGGGCATCAATTACCAATAATAATTCTTCACTATGCCCTTTGAATTCCTTCAAACTAATTTTTAAAACCAAGCTTATGCAAAAAAATTTAAAAAAAACTACACACCCTTTTTTTTCACTTTGTAGGAGCTTGATATTGAATTTGACATGTATTTCTATAATTTTAGTTCTCCGAGGTCTGAAATTTCTTCCCAAATTAACCCTCTGAGTAATATTTCTAACTCCGCAAGTCTAATCATGATTGGATTCTCCAATGAAGAGTTATGCCAAATCTCCCATGATGACCTGAGTATAAACTTGCCCAATAGAGGAAACTTGTGTGACGTGCTGCGGGTCACTATTTCAACCTTATGATCTAAAAAGGGTACCCAAAAATCTATAGTCCATCCTCTTTCTGTAACTTCTTATGAAAATTCAATCTGATGCTCAAGGATAGAGTTATGACGATTTTCCCAAGGTGACCTATTTGGAATGTAATTCAGGAGTCTCCACATATATAGGGAGACAAGATCTAAAATTCAAAGCTGTGGTTTAGACTGATTTCTTCTCAAATGGGTTTTTTTTTAGCTTGTGAACCTTTGTAGCAAAAGAGTTATAACAAAAATTCTACAATGACCTTTTTTAGATGAAATTCTGGAGCTTTCGAAAGCCCTAACTTCCTCAGATCATATCTCCGAAAATATAGCGAGAAAAGATATGAAATTTGGACTCGAGGTTTAGCGAGATTTCTTGCCAAATGGATTTTTCTTTAGCTTTTGGAACGTTACAGAACAAAAGTTATAGAAGAAATTCCTTGATGACCTATTTGGAGTAGCGAAACCCTAGAATCCAATCCTATGATACCAAATGTTATGAAACCAGCTCACAAAAAGATATAAAAGATAGATCAACACCTTAGAAATAAGCCTCTTCAAGGGGGCAACCTCATTTAAATTACACAAATGAACAATTCTTGGATGATTCAAATGAAAAAACCACCTTTCCATATATAGGAGTCTAAGGGGTCACAATATAACCAAACCGACCTAACAATAATAATATAAAGGAACAAAAATAACAATAGAGGGATTCTATGGGGCACAATAATAACAATATGGGGACAATAGGGGCACAACAATAACATTAAGGGATACAATCACAAAAGTAATGGAGGAAACACTAGTATGATAGGGACCTAACAATATGCAAGTTTCCTATATTAAAAAAGCGTGTGCATGCTACTGTGTCCTTACACAGTCACGTACGCAATGTTTTGGATTATTTTTTCAAATATTTCTGCCCAGCTAGGTCTACTGCCTGGTGGTTTATGCTGTTGTATGCTCATCTGCTGTCTAGAGAATTCAATTTTCGTGCAAGCATTCTTTTTCAAAATCTCCTTCTTACTGAAAAGATTTGGCCTAGGATTGCTTCTTAAGCAGTTTGTAGTTTGTATCTTTGGTTCAAGGGTTCGTTTTGAAGTTCTTGGTTGTTCTGGTCTTCTAGAATAGGAAATTGTTTTCAATTTCATTTCCTGCCCAGATTTCAAGTCACTTGATTTTCTTTCCCTTGTTTCGGGGCCTTGTTGCTTTTCTTTCTTTTTTTGTGAGTATTTTTGACAAGTTTGAAAGTATTTCTTTCTTGGCATTTTTTTGAATCCGTCAGAATCTTTCACTACTAGTTGGATCAATTTGTGCAAGTTTGTAGTCTTCCTTATTCAACTTTTATTCAATTTTGAGTGTATAACTTGTGAGATTGAAAGACTCCTTGTGCCTATTTATTGATCTTTTGAGTTTTAGTAGTACTTTTGTGACCTCAAAAAGTTATTTTGTTTCCTTAAAATAAAAAGCTCAAAAGCATTTCTTTTGTTTTTCTTTTTCCAAGTTTTTCGTTTTCAGTTTCTTTTGTTTTATTGTTGAAAGGTGAATTGAGATCTTTTGCAAGTTGTTTTGCTTGCTTTGAAGAGAGCTTTGGGTTCAAATTTTTTCCCTCTTCATTTTAAGTTTGCTTAGTGTCTCTATAAAGAGTTGCATTTGCTTATGAGTGTTGTTTATGATCTTGCATCATTATCGTAACTTGCATTAGGTTAGTTTTCATTTTATGACACTCTTAGTCTTCTTAGTTTTTGGGTGTGTGTGGATTGTTTCAGAAAAGAAAAGAAAAACATTTTGCTCATGTATAAGTTTTTGTATAACCCAGGTAGAGATCACTCTTCATCGATGAAAATGACTGCATTCATATAGTTAGTTTTCTATTGATTTCTTTTGCGTCATAAAAACATCATTAGTTTCACTCTCGTAATTCCCTTGACTTAATGAACAAGCTATATAAAATGAAGTGATTAATAAAATGCAATAGAACTTTTATTGTTGTCATTAACAAACACCAACAAGTTTAGGTTCATTAGGGCCTTGGATTAGGTGAGTGGAGAGTTAACTCTCCAGGGCCGCTCAAATTACAAAATGTAGAAGTTGAATAAAAAGCGAAACCCAATATCGTTAGAAAGACTGGGAAAGCTCCATGACTGGGAGTTAAGCACGAGGGAGAGTGAAGACAAGGAAGAGAGATACCCCCTCTCCTACTTGTTGGATCCCGCCTCATGACTATTTCACCCGCCATTTGATACGAGTTGGTATCTATAGTTCCCTTTCCTAGGGATCACATAGGTGGTTGCAGAGGGGAATCCCGTGGCACATGAGGCTGACATTGCATCATGTTCAATAGTACTTATGGAGGGCACCCTTAAGAAGCTTGGGTACTTGCACAAACAAAGGTTGTTGTCTGGAGGTCAGCTTGACTGCCTCTGATACCTTTGCTAGTAGGCCTGTGGCGTAATTACCCCAGTCTATTTTTGGAAGGCCCTTGATTTTGGTTCTCTTGTATTTTGGTGTCTAGTCCTAATCACTCGGAGTGGAAATACTTGAGATTTGTTTGATTTCTTGTGTCTTTAGGAACTTTTTAGAGAGTGCTCTTTGCTCCTAGTTGGCCTAGATTTAAACCTTTTTGAGTCTTTAAGTAGATTTCTTAAAAATAATTCAAAGTGGCTGATCAACCAGCTCATCGGTCTAGGAGACATCATGGGTTATCACCTATGAGTCCTGAGCCTTCTCCTTGAAGGCGTAGGAGCAATATTGCTAGTGGTTTTCAACCATTGGTGGTAGGTGCATTGGAGATTGATCTTCTGGTTGGAGTCATTGATTCATAAGATAGACTTGGTACAAGTAGAGAGTTAGAGAGGAAAACTCCAGTTCTTTCTCGAGTCCTCTTCCAGTTGGAAGATAATATTGAGTTTGAAGAGATTTTAGAGTCTATTTCGGCTCCTAATTCCCCTCTTCCTCATGATCATCCAGATGTTTTATTATACATCGAAACTCTAACTAATAGGCCTTCGAGCCCAAGTTTATATCGATCCTTTCATTCGATGACCATTGCTGGAAGCATGACATCCACAAAACGTGCTATGAGTATGCAAACTCCTATATCTGTACAAGGAGGAGGAACAATTTCTATACCTTTTGTCACTCCTAGCACTGCTATGTTTGGTTCTACTTCCATTCCATCTTCAAGTGGAAGTTCTTACTCTGTAGCCTCTGGCATTGGTGTTTTCCCTTTTGGAATGTCGATTAGCATTATTCCTTCAGTTTTGTTAAGTGTTCCATCAGCTACCTCCACATCCATGGTGAGTGGATCAACTTATTTTCAGGGTTTCCCATTTAGGGGTGGTCATATACCACATTCCAACCCAATTGTGGGATCCATGCCTTTTTCCTTTGCATGTCAAGGTTATAGTCCGTTTCAAAGTTGGACAAACCCTACAGTTAGTGGGTTAGGATCTGGGAATCAATATTATTTCGGCCAACACGGGAATATGCCGTATTCTTCTGTCAATTCATTTCAAAACTTTTTTCCCTATGCTAACGTATGGAATCCTTATCAGGGGCTTTTTGCTCCTTTTAACACTTCTTTAGGGGGTAACTTTTCTAGTTACGAAGGATTTTTGGCAAGAGTTGGTCAAACTCCGAATTTTCCTGGACCACAAGGGGCTCCTTATGGTTTAGTTGGGTCTACAAATTACTTTGGGCAACCTGGTGCCTTCAAAAATCTAGGTCACTCTTTTCAGAACATTGGGAGTTTTGCCCACACCGAGTGGAATCCTCGGGGTTCGCCACAACTCCCTTTTTTGGCAATGTTAGACTTTCCAGATATTACTAAATTGACTAATGATCTAATTAGGTATAACCCGGTTTGGCCTCTGGTCGTAACCAAACATCCCTCATACATCCCAAAATTCGAGTGGAATACTAGTTAAGATCTGGGTGACCACGTAACCACTTTCCGCTTATGGTGTTCGTCCAACTCCCTAATAGACGATTCAATCAAGTTGAGATTATTTCAATGGATCCTAATTGGAAATGCAGCTAACTGGTACATAGAACTACGAGGGGGCACCCTCACTTCTTTCGATGGTTTAACTACTATATTTTTGATCTATTTTGAATTTCTCGTCTGATATGATGCTGCAACTGATCTTCTAGCTAATTTCTAACAGGATCAGGCAACTCACATTTGGGATCATATTTAGGAATGGAGGAGAAGGAAGAGGCTCATTAAATTTGATATTCCACAGGAATTCATTCTTGAATTGTTTCTCAAATCATTACAACCTGAGATCTCTAAGGATGTGTCCCTCTCTAGTGTTTTCACTTAAGATCAGGCTATTTTTAGGGCCCAACAGTTAGAACTGATCTATTCTCAGTCTGAGGTTCTTCAACAAATTCTACCTAATTCTCCTACATCCAAGGTGGATATAGCCAAACCAAAGCTAGGTCCCCATGTTGATGGGCTAGTCGAATCAATTAATGTTAACACGATTAACTTGTTGAATCAATTGTAGCAGTTGTCTTTACAAACTGCTTCCTCTATGCAGGCATCACCATCCACATCTACACCTTCTTAAAATACGTCTATAAACTTCGTCCAAACTTCTAACCCCAAAGGAAATCAACAATCTTATGGAAAGTAGAAAGGATGAGATAGGAAGAAGAACCAGGATGGGAAGGGCAATGCAAACAAACCCGACAATGATGCTGGAGAGGGTAAGAAAGAGTCCAAGAAAATGGTAAAATTTCCATGCAAGTTATGCAATGGGGATCATTTGACTCATCTCTGCCCTAAGATCCAAGACACTCAACACTTATTAGTGCAACAGGGGTCTTCTAGCTCCCAGGCTGTTCTCACTAACCCTTTTCCCCAAGGGTAGCAATTACTTGCTGGCGTGAATTCTAATGATGGTACCCCCATAAGGGGCAACCAGGAAGGGGATAATTCGTCAAATGTCTACATGATGAGCTCACACATCGATGTCACTACACGATCACATGATTATGGTGAATCAGAATCATCTAAGACTAAGTTTGCTTTCGATGCCTCAGAGCCACTCCATATTGAGAGGCCCTCTATTGAGTCCATACCTTACCTACCGAAAGACTCCGTGAAGTGCTCGACCATTAACCCTAATTTTAGGGCAGCCTAGAACTACTCAATTGTAGAAGATCTGGCTCAGAGTCCTTGTGCTATGTCAGCATTATAGGTTCTCTAGTCGTGCCTTGCTCAAAGGAGTGCTTTGGTCTCGGCAATCGGAGTAGTAGATCCAAAAAGTTCTCTTGTTCTCACTTTTGATTTGTCAAATGTATAAAAGAGACTTCCCCATCATATGGCTTTCCAAATAAAGTCTAGATATAGAAAGACTAACATCTTTTGAAAAGTTATAGATGAAGGAGCTTCCACATGTGTGATGTCCATGTCATGTTGGAAGGCCATTGGATCGCCTCAGGTTGTTCCTTCACCGACTCTATTGATGACATTTGATGGACATTCTCATAGGCTAAAAGAGCTTATTTCATCCTTTCCCATCTGTGTTGGGGGAAAGGTGGTAAATATTGAAGAAGAAATAGTCGATTCCAACCTAGATTACAACCTCCTCTTGGGCAGGAATTGGATATATGAGATGGATGCCATAGTTTCATCGTTATTTCACATCCCTTGTTTTCCTCATGAGTGAAGGATTATAATAGTGGATCAGATGGATTATTCTCCAGGTGACTCCCACACATCTTTTGACTCTGCTATTCCATTAGTGGACAATCCCAGGCAACCTATTAATAATTTAGGAGTTTTAATGCACTCTTCCTTAATGGGTATTTTTGATCTTCTTGCTTCTTTAGCTAGAATCAATGTTATTTCATCCTCCAAGGGACCTTCTTGAAGAGAGTTCTTTTGAACTCATTATTTTCTGGACCCTTGGCCTTTACCATCATCTACCACCACATTAGATGGAGGGAAAGTAAGTGGAATGGCATGTCCTATGTCTGCAACGGAAATTTCTTATCAGTCTATTGTTAACTCTACAGACTCCCATCCTACTCCTTTCTCAGCTCAGGAGTTAGATGGAGATATGGCTTTGGCCTAGACCCCCGACTCAACTTCGGCTCAGGATTGCTTAGATATAGTCTTACCATCTGACGAAGCAATTCTAGAAGAAATGATGGGTGTTGATAGACCATGGGATGATTTACGTCATCGTTCATATTTCCTCCCTCATTTGCAAGAAATTGGGTCAAGTTTGTCCAGTCTGTCTACTAGTGATGTTCATACATTTTTAAACCCTTTGGCCCCATCACAGTTTTCTGCTGAAGGTAACATGTCTGTTATCTCACAAACTGTATTGGTGAACATCTATAGTAATCCTAACATAATAAAAAATGTCTTCATTGGAGCTAATTGTTCCCCTGAAGAAATTCAAATTTATAACAATCTCTTCAAAGAGTTTTGTGATGTGTTTGCTTGTTCATATGAGGAAATGCCTGGAATAGATCCATCTATAGTCTAGCATGAGATCAAGACATACAAAAATGCTAAACCTATTCGACAAAAACTTCAATCGGTCAATCCTAGAAAAGTAGTAGCTATTAAAGCGGAAGTTGAAAAGCTTATTAATGCAGGATTTATATACCCTATTCCTCTAATTGAGTGGGTCTCTAATCCAGTCCCCGTAGATAAAAATCAAGGAATGATTCGAGTATGTATTGACTTTAGGGACCTAAATAAGGCTTGTTTGGAAGACAATTACCCCACGCCATTTATCGATCAAATTATTGATGAATGTGCGAGTAATGAAATTTTTTTGTTCATGGATGGATTCTCTGGTTACAATGAAATTACTATCCATCCAGAAGATCAGCACAAGATATCCTTTATTTGTCCTTGTGGTATGCTTTCATACAAAAGGATGCCTTTTGGCCTTAAAAATGTTCGAGCCACTTTTTATCAGGCCATGTCTTATTCCTTTCATGACATCAAACACATTATCGAAGCATATATGGATGACTTAGCTTCTTGTCCTCAAAAGAGAATTGATCATCCTAAACACCATCGGTTGATTTTTGAATAGTGTAATTTTTATAAAATTCAGTTGAATGCAAATAAGTGAGTTTTCGCAGTCACATCAAGTTGGTTGTTAGGATTCATCATGTCAACGGAGGGGATTCATGTTGATCCCTTCAAGGTTGAGGCAATACTTTAGTTTCCTTCCCTGTCTTCCATTTGTCAACTTCAAACTCTCCAAGGGAAGGAAAATTTCTTGAGGAGATTAATAGCAAATTACACCAAGATCACAAAAGGATTTATGCATTTTCTTAAGAAATGAGTCCCATTTTTATGAGATGATTTCGTGCAATGATCCTTTGATGCTTTGAAAAAAAGATTAACCTCTTCTCCATTTTTGAGTCCACCTGATTATAGAAGAGATTTCCTCTTATATCTCACTGCAGTAGAATCAACCATTGGAATGGTTCTAGTTCAGGAAGATGATGCCTTCTGTGAGCATGTAATCTACTATCTAAGTCAAGGCTTGGTAGGTCCTCAACTACGTTATTCTCCATCGAGAAATTGGCTTTGGCAGTTGTCCATGTTGTCCAGCGGTTTTGGCATTACATTCTGCTTCGAAAAACATTCATCTTAGCAGCCATCAATCCATTTCAGTTTGTTCTCAGTAGGCGAGTGATTGGGGGAAAATGTAATAGATGGATTGTCATTTTGAAAGAGTTCAATATTGAATTCATGTCGACTAAATCTAAGAAATCTTTAGTATTTTCAGAGTTGATATCAAAGATACCTTGTAAGGAATAAATTATTTACGAGGATAATTTTCCCGATGAACATTTATTTCTCATTTCTTCACAAGATCCTTGGTATGGGGATATCATTATATATCTCTAGACTTCAAAGTCTCCACCCGCTTTCTCCAAATATGAGTGTAGAAAGTTGTGTCACCTTGCTAAGAATTATGTTATTATAGGTGACACATTTTATCATCACAAGATTGATTCATTCCTTAGGCGTTGTTTATCTTTGGAAGACGGTGAGTCAATTCTTAATGATTGCCACAGTGGAGCTTGTGGCAATCATCTATCAGGGCTTGCCATAGCCGAAAAAATGTTGCGAGTAGGCTACTTTTGGCCTTCAATTTTCAATGATTGTATTGAAGTAGTCAAAAGATGCCATCATTGTCAATTATATACTTAGAAAATGCGCGTACATCCAACTCCTCTTTTCCTTCTTATCACTGTCGATCCTTTCACAAAGTGGGGAATTGATTTTACTACTTGTAATCTAACTTTGGCAGGGAATCACAACTATATCATTGTAGCTATAGAATACTTTATGAAGTGGGCTGAGGCCATGCCTAATTTTAAAAATGATAGTCAAACAATGGCCTTGTTTCTCTTCAATCAAGTAATTTCATGATTTGGTATCCTTAGAGAGATTGTCACTAACCATCGCAGTCATTCTGAAAATCAAATATTTTCTGAATTGGCTCTCAAATTGGGTTTCCAGAAGGAGCCATTATCTCAATATTATCATTAGATGAATGGGTAGGTTGAAGTCGTGAACAAATCCCTTAGAACCATCCTGCAAAGGACAATTAACAAAGCTTGGTCCAATTGGCACATCATGTTGTATCTAGCACTTTGGGCATACCGAACAATTAAGAATGCGACTGTATTTATTCCTTTTCAACTAGTTTATGGGCTGGAATCTATTTTTCCTATCGAATGTGGAACTCCTTCTCTTAAACTAGCTATTGAGCTTCTTCCAGAGACTTCTAGCCTCAAGGAATGCCTCATTCATTTGGAGAATCTTGATGAGTGACATCGAGTTTCCACCATAATAAACGGAGCCCATAAGAAGAGGATAAAAGTTCAATATGATAAAGTTGTCCATCTTCAAAATTTTTCTGAAGGTGACGTTGTCCTAATCTACAATCAGGACAAAGATGCCTTGGGGGCAGGCAAGTTTAAATCTATGTGGTACGGTCCCTTCACAGTCAAGTGCGTTTTGAAAAAGGGGGCTTTATGAATTAATTGACTTTGAAGGAAACAAGTTGGTGGAACCCAAAAATGGGCTCTACCTTAAGAAGTACTTTGCTTAGGCTTTGGCCGAGCACTTAGTTGTTTGTATATATTGTATGTTTGTACATAGATATCTATCAGTGTTAGTGATGTTGATATTTTTGATCTACTTTGGTAGGTATTGATGGACGATTCAATATATCTACGATTCACTGATGGTGCGAGTAGTCATAACCAGAACCTTGCTTTCGTGGCTTGGGTGAATTATTATCCATTTGGCCAGTTGATGGTTTTTAGAGGAGTATGTATCGGTCCAGCTCTGAATAATATTTCTGAATATATTTTTGTTATTAATTTACTAATCGAAGTGATATCTCTTGGTATTGATTCATTAGTGGTTTATTTAGACTCATAACTAGTGGTATCTCAGCTGAACAATACTTATCGGGTACAAGATCCCTATTTGTATCGCCAATTTCTGAGAGTGAGATTGTTGCAACGATCATTTGTTTATATCACATATGTTCACATTCCACTATCAGAAAATTGATTAACAAATTCTATTGCTAATCAGGCATTAGATTGGCATATAAATCATTCATCAAATTAAAAATAAAAAATAAAAAATAATCAAAGTGTCATATGTATATATGATCATCATAAAAGAACCTATATATAGATAGAGTGTTTTGCCCAAAATAATATACAAAATTTGGGCTTATGCCCATCATCATGTCCAATCATAAAAAGGATTTGATGATCTATCTATTTGGCTCAAGATGAGCAACTAGAAAATAAACAACTACATTGGCCACACATCGGAAGAGTGACACCCAATTGCATGGTACTCCTACCATGCGGTGCTGCATCTCCTTGAGCAGGTCCTCTATGGCTATCATGGGTACTTGGTGAGTTAGTCTCACCAAGTTCCTCTAAACTTCATGGGGAACTCTCTCTGCCTTAGCTGTAGCCCCTTTGACATCTCTTCAATGATGTCTATGTCGAGGAAATCCATCAGGTCTCGCCGGTCCCACATCTGAAACATGACCAATATCTTTTGTAAGTGTCTTATCTCATCAAAAATATTTTTAAGTTCATTTATATTAAAAATCCAAAAAATCTTAAAAAATATTAAAAATTAAAAAATTGTTACCTATGGCACCCCATGTTGCATTCGGTGGTAACATTAAATCTGGATCTCCTCGGAAATCCATCTCGGCATAGGGGTAGTCATCGACTGTGATGACCTTTTGATCCCACCATGTGAAAAACTCGTCGTCAAAATTCATCTTGGGCACATCACCACCCCCAAGGCATTTCATCAGGTTCGCCCTTCTACCAATTCGTGGATCTCTAGGGACGCTGATAGTCGATAATACCTTGGGTCGAAGCCGAAGTACTTTCTCAAAGAAGAATGAGCATAATATTGTGCCATATCCAAAATTCTTTATGTGACCCTTCTAAATGGAGGTTAGTTGGTTTTTCATATTAGTCATTAGATGTGTGCACCAATCAAACACTATGGTGAGACCTTCCACTGCTAGGCTCATAGATACTCATGAGGCCTGATGCAAAGCAGATGAACCATTTACCTTGGAAATGGTAAATAGTAGAATCTTCAAGGACAAGCTCTCTACATGTTTTATTGGAATCTGACTTCAAATCTTCTCCATATGACCGAAACAGTATATGTGGACATAATCTTGTATAGAAAAACTACCCGTCGTCCTACCAGTAGAATACACTACCTATCCCCTTCGAGATAGGTCGGTAATGAAGTAAATATATTCCATCTTGATCCTTAGGAGCATCTGATCGATCATGATTGCATCATCCTCTGCACTCCAGTAATGAATCAATAACTCAAGAAATCATGTGTTGGCTTTCATATTTGGCATTTTAAAAAAATTTATCAAGCCATAGCCTCTTAACACATCTAAGGCATTTTGATCCTCCATTACATGATTATCTATAGTGCTATGCGCCCTTTCTTGCTAGGTGATGGTTATCCTGCCCAAAAAAATGTTTCAAACCATTAGATTTATGTTTTAAAGTTTTTACTCGCACACACACAGGTTGCCTTTTAACATAGTTTCATGTAGGGCCCTTGTATGCGTGGGTTACCTATATTCAACCCATGTATACGCAGAGTTGAAATTTTTGACATATTTTCCTACAGTCAAAACTTGAAAAAAACATTTAAAAAGTATCACAAATAATTACAAGCAGGATATAAGAGTTACCTTGAAGTTTTGGAGTGATTTGAATGGTTAAATTGGTCGGAGGAAGCTTGTTTGGGTTTGTCTCCACAACTCCTTGCTCGAAACACAAATGACTAAACTATGAGTCCAAAAGTCCTTATATAAATTGAAAAATAAAAATTTATTTTTCAGAAATTTATTTTTGTCTTATGGACTTTTTGACCTTGTGGCTTGGAGTGTCGAGAATGGGTTGTCTTTTCCAGAGATTTTTCGTACTTCTTTGAGACATCATTTTGGTCACATGACTGAAGACCTGTCATGGCAAGTATTGTTTTCTTACTGGCATATAGGTTAGAGAATACCACTTTCCGTTGTATTTTACATACTAGCCTCCATACTATGATACATTAGCCATAGGGTCGCCCCCATCGTATCTTGGTTCGCAAACCATTTTCAATAGCCCTCTCTAAAAATCATGATGCGGTGGTAGAGCTAACCTTTACATGGGAATCTTAGTTAGATCCTCGCTAATATTAGCTACTCTTGTTGCTATATTGAGTAGGCTCGGGAGTCCTCTTTAGTCCCGCCATGACTTGCGTGTTGAAGACTCATTCTCATTCTTTTGCACTACTTTTTGGCCTTATACCCTAGAGGATCCTTTGTGTTGAGTTGTACTACTGCATTGGATATTGACTACTTGCACCTTTTGGCCTTGAGCCTCCTTCACTTGGACTCGTGCTTAAGCCACTTATTGACCATGCCTTCTCCAAAATCAACCTTGCAATCACTTAGCCTCTGCAACTTGAGATGCCCTTTTACCCATGGAAAGAACATCCCTTTGAGTGTCCTTGACCAGTTTCGCCTCCTTGCATTGAGCATAGGAATGTTCCCCTCCCAGGAACTATAGCATCTGCTTTTTCGACACTCGTTCATTCCACTCTACTATAGAATTGTTTTATTCTTTTCCAAGCTTCATATAAAAGAAAAATACAAAAAAAAAATTATATATTCCAAAACAGCGGGAACGAGACATTAATTCTATATTTGATGGCAGCTAGAGTTAGTTGTGTCGCCCTTGAACAAATCAGTCAAAAGAAAGTATTTCCTCCATTGGGGTGGTCTTTAGTTTGATTGAGGAGAGTCTTAACCCTGTTATCGAGTCTAGGGAAAATTTTAAAAACCACCCTAAATTTATATGTATAATAAATGGGCTAATCCCCATGATACATAGGAAAAATGGGAGGCGATTTTATCAATAATATAATATGTATATATAATTTTTTTGGTGAATCTCCCACCAGATTATATTATCTTGTACAGTGATGGAGAATCTTTCACTGAATTATAAAATCTTGTAAGATCTTGGCAAATATTTTACTGAATAATAAAACATTGTGAAGTCTTGGCAAATGTTTTGTTAAAGTGTGAAACCATATATGATAATAAGAAAACATATTCATTAAACCGTAATATACTAACATACAATTTTGGAAAAAAGAAACATAATTTTCTCTTCCTACAAACAATGTTCCAAGTTTTAGTGGCCGTGTTTGTCAAGGTTCTTACAATACACTGTTTCATATCCTTCTATTAGTTTTGATAATATTCCACAACAAAGTTCTTGTAGGTGTTGATATTGACCACGAGTTCTGTCAAGGTAGGAGAGATTATTCTTTTCTCTACAACTTTTGTCAAGCTACCACTTTTTTCAAGTTATCAAATTTCTTTCTTATTCCATAGACTCCAACTGCGAGATAAAAAAAAAACACATCAAGTTTGTTTACCCCAACATGCCAACAAGTAGCAAGCCCCAACTATATTATATAAGAAAGTATTAGGTATCCCAAAGGCTTGCAGGGGATCTAATTCAAAGAAGTGACCATTGTGAGAAGCCTTCCAATCAAGATATGAATATATAAATGTAGATTTATTATTATTTTAATTGGAAATCTTCAATTAAATAATAAAATTTAATTACGTCTTTCCTAATCTAAATTGTTTATTAGCATAATTCACTACCCTCATACGTCTCGCATTTTTTAATAGCGTTGTAACATGTAGATTAATTTCCTTTTTGGTGAACGATCTCCACCTTTTAGGAAAATATGGTGCAGTGGCTCCAACCCCTATAGATAATTAGGACAATCTAAGAATACCACAGAAGATGAAAGGTTGTACAAACCAGCTTATTTTTCAAACAAATAATCCAACGTCAGTACCTAAACATTTTCATGAAGATATCATATTGAGAATGTTTGAAAAATGGTGGGAAATATTCTACGAGGGTGATGCGGAAAGAGTGATAAGGTTTCACTATTTTGAATTTTTATATTAATGGAGATATTGGAATTTTTTACTAAATTTTGTGAAGTGACTAAATGTAGCTTTAACCATTCACCTTAAGATGTTTTTACAATATAATTTCCGAAGTCTATTTAATATCTTCATTATCATAAAAACCAACCTATATCCATCTTAACTCCACATCTAACACTCTTAGAGGGATGAAATCTATTTATCCCTCTGAGCACCTGGTAGACCCAGAATTAAGATGGATCTAAGATGATAGAATTTCCCCTTTAAATAGTCTATGCTCACATGAATACCATGGTATTACCATGGTTCAATACCATGGGTTATGATAAACCTAGAGCTTAAAAATTACCATTAGTAATTTATAAAAATTAATAAAATTAATAATTGATTTTTATTTTAACCAAGTTAAAATGTTTAACATGCATTAAATTACAAGATCCATTTTTACTCTTTATCCACCAAGCCCCGAGAGGGATCAAATATTTTTTCACTCTATGCTAGTTTGCATACCACGATATTCGATCCCTCTCGAGGCTTAGTAGATCTAGAGAAAAGATGGATCTATGCTGCTTTAATTCCCCCCTTTAAATAGGCTACATTCCATGTGAATACCATGGGTCAATACCATGTGCCATTTTTATTTTTATTAATACTAATATTAGGGTCAATAATGTTTTTTCGCATGGTATTAATAATAATCTAGCCCATGGTATTTGGTCCATAGTATTTTTCCCATAGGTTTCACCTAAATATAACGCATTTTTTGAGTGTTCATAAATATAAGGTGACTTATGGAGTAAATATAAAAAAATGTTTTATTTATTTACCATACCTCTCATTTATTTATATTTTTATTAATTTACCCTACCTCTTTTACAAATATGGTATTTGGCCTATAGGATTCACTTAAATAAAACCTCTTTTTTGATCCTTCATAAATAGATAGAGGGTTATGGACTAAATGTAAAAAGAGGTTTTATTTATTTACCATACATCTAGTTTATTTATATTTTTATTTATTTACCATAACTTTTGAGTAAGTATAAAAAGAGGTTTTATTTATTTACCATACCTCTACTTTATTTATATTTTTATTTGTTTACACCCTTGCATGTATATAAGGTGACTTATGGATTAAATATAAAAAATGTTTTATTTATTTACCATACCTCTCAATTTTTTTCTTTTAATTTACCATACCTCTTTTATAAATATGGTATTTGGCCCATAGGACTCACTTAAGTAAAACCTATTCTTGAAAATTAGGGCGAATGGAAGGTTGTAACTCCTAATTTCAAGGGCTAAATTTACCTTTTTTACCCTCTCCCTAAAAATAAGGTGGCCTAACCTCCATACCTAATTTTTTTATAAAATAAATTTGAGGCGATTTGTAAAAATGTACTATGATACAAAATATTCTCCCACTAAAAATTTAAAACCCCTTAATTTCGCCTAAGGAAAAAAATTCGCCCCTAAAATTTTCCATGATTGAGTCAGTTATCCTTCGATTGGTTACCTCTTCCAATCATATGGAGAGTTTGCTTATGCCTCCTGCATGACAAACTTATACAAAGTTATCATATGCTGTCATGTAATCATAGTTGATTTGTCATTTTTGTTCAAGGGAACTAAACCTGAGTTGGCCTCTCTATGGTTTCTCTTGACCTATTTTTCAGTCGGCCATACTTGGTTATCAGTCTCATGTTCATTATCACATCATTTTTATTTCTCCTTTGCTCGTGCCAGTTTGAGAAGGTCTCCATTGACTTCTTGTTGGGGGGTCTTGTCATTATCAACTACGAAAAATTGCTCTGAGGGAAGATCTAGAGCCACACCCTGGCCCTATTTTCATATTGATAGGTCACCTTGTGCTCATCATCAATCAGTATCACGGGTCTTTGATTGGGTGGTTTCCCTTGTGTTTGACATAAGCTTTATTATCACACATTGGGATTCGTGTAGTGCCTTGGTTTCCATTTGATCCTATTCATGGATTCCTCGCCTTTGTGTCAAGTTTCATTATTGGTAGGTTCAAGGGGTTTCTATCATGCGTTAACCAAAGTTTGTGTATGTTGGAAACATCCTTCTGTTGGGTTACTACATCTTTGTTCATCTGATTCCTTCCACATTATTAGCCTACACGTTACACTCATGCTAGATTGATGAAGAATGCCTTAATGCCTTCCTTCAAGTGGATCTTTTCCCATTGACTTTAGCTCATTACTTTGGGAAAGAGATCTAGAGTCCATTTGGAAGTACCTTAGGGTTTGCAATTATCAGTGGAAAATTCCTTCACTATCGACAATGGGAAAACATCATTGTCTCCTGATTGATAGATTATTTCAAGTGTTCAACTATAGCTCATTCGTTCGCAATTGTTAGATTGTATTGGGTACCTTGACTCTCATCATAATTAGCGGTGAGTAGTCTCGCGTTTGTTAATGGTATACATCAATGGCTGGTAATCAAATGATTTCTCACATGGTCGACTTCAGATCATTCATTCCCATTGTGTAGAAATTACCAAGGCTGTGTTTGAAGACCTCGGGTTTGCATCAGCATGTCTTGGTTCACTTGTCAATTACTTATGTTTCTGCTAGTTGACACCATCCACATTATATGTTGCAGTTCCTTACAACGACATCTTATATGCTAGCACCCGAATTACAGTTTAGTACCATGTATTCCATCATTTTCACTTGGTACTATTTGGATCAGTTTCTTGACTTCAATGATCAACTTCATACTTCAGCATCATTAATCAACTCTTTATATGTGATATTCAGACATGTACTTTTTTGATTATGGTCATATGATCCATTATGTATTTTCAGTTCCTTTATAATTATATGCATATTGGATCCACTTTTGTACATGAGATGCGGACATGATTTACTATTTCTGAGCATGGGTATGCCCGCCTTAGACAATAGTTTCTTTCTGATCTCTTTCGATGGCTTGGTAGGATGAATTCTAGTGAGCACATCCTCGGTCTCAACGTGATTCATTCCATACACTTAATACATTTCAGCCATCATGTACCCTTTCTGAGCACACATATTAGGGGGAAACTGTTATAGCACCATTTACCACTCTTGGTAGATCTGACACTCTGATTATGGCATAGGGAAACCCTTCCCTCCAGACTTGGTCCAAAATATAAAAAACAATTTTTCATTCCCTATACGCTACTTTTCCCTATGATAAAAGCATGTACACGCTGATCAACATATATCCAACCCGCGTACATATGCTAAAAAACTTAAAAAAAAATAAATTTCCTTAATTTCAGGTGGAGCTCATGGGTTTTACCTCTTACTCACCGTCTATTGCCTATGGCACAAATGTTTCCCAACTGAAAATACTAATTTGGAGAAGTATAAATAAACCTCCATGGGAAGGCCTTAAAGGAGAAGATATGAGATATTGATACTACAGTGAGATTATCCCCGATCAAGTTTGATGAATCCCTATGCCTCCTGCACTCCCCAAAGCTTCAGGAAACCCTTGTTTCCTTGTTATATATATCCTCCATCTTGCTTGAGATACCCTTGTATTGGTGATGGAGGAAGATTGCTAAAGGCCGGGAAAAGATGGATCCAGAGGATGGCTCCACTAGGAGCCGGAGAAGGAGTCAGGTCGTATTTCTCCACTTTACTTGTAGCTAACTTCAATAAAAGGAATTTTGTTCTGTTTCTGATATTAAATGTGTTTATGCATCAAATTATGTTGTAATCTATTTATGAATCATATGTTGATGTATAATTAGTCATTCATTTATATGATTTAAAGTTAATATCATGAACATGCTTTATGTTTCTTCCACTATGTATGTTTCATTTGAATAATTTTCAGGTTTCAAGAACATTAAGAGGAGCCGAGGGTTTGCAGCCTGTAAGATCTACCGAAATGAAGGACATCTGGGTAAGGACACTCCTACACAGTTTAGTAGAATAAGCATTTTTGTTGATTGCTTGAGCATTTCTTGTTGTGGTTTTCCCTCTGCTCTGTTGGGGTACTCAACCCAAAGCCCTAGGGTGGTTTCACCTACAATAGTTGGAGATGCATTGACAAGCTCTGTGAACATTGAGAAGTTTTTTTGGTGTAGAGAACCAATGTGAATTATATCCTTGGAATGATCACTATATACTCCCATGGCCCCCTATTTGTAAAGAAAAAAAAAGTGCGAAAATTTTTGTATGTGTTATAATGTTAAACGACTAGGCCCAAGTGTTATTACATTGCACCAGGCATAATAGGGGGGTTGCAATGCGGCAGTAGGTCCCCTATACGAGGTTCATGGAAGAACCCCAAAAGAAAAGAATTTATGCAGACCGAAAGATGGTTGAGCACACCCAAGGATGGGGGTGAGCCCATAGATGGTGGGTAGACATGCCCATGGGTTTTTTCATTGTTTTGGGCATGATGGTGTTTCCCATGGTATTTTGTTGATCTAATCAAGGTAACTATGATTATGTTCTAATCTAGGGTTAATAGATTGGGGGCTTGTGAATGGTTTGACATGTATATTATGTACTATAACATTTGAATGAATATAATGCAAAGTCAATCTAGTTTTCCGGGTTTTGGGTTCCAAGAGAAAAATATACATGCGTATTTTGTTTGTTCTTGCCATTGTATATTTTTTCCACTTTTTAAGAATTAGTTTGTAGGTAATTTTTGTATAGGGTTGAAACCTTCAAAAATCCTCAAATAAAGGTAACAACTCTAAAAGATATATATAAAATACTAATAATAAATAAAATATTTTTTGCTTTCCTCTACTTTCTCAAGTTCAAATAGAAACCAATAATGAAAATGTAGTGAAACATGTAGTTTGTTATGTACCAAAAGATCTTGAAATTGATGCAATAGATAGAAATGGAACATAGGAATAGGTTTATCACCATCAAGGTAATTATGTCATATAAATAAATGGATGTAAAAAATAATAGCATAATGTGAATGGACAAGTCGAATGGTTTAGGGCTCGATTACAAATATTACTCATAGAAACAAAGTATAGATGACAATAAGACTTTTTCTCATGTTTTAAGAGTAAACATAAAAATTACTTCAGCATAATTGGTTAATTTAAGCGATAAGTTTTAAATTAGCTATCAAACAAACAATTTCAAAATTGAAATTCAAGAAAATAAGGATTACAAGTTGAAGAATGATCTATATAGGATTAAGAAAGATACAACTACCTAGTATATAAGTCCAAGATACCAACTTCCTAAATGATGCTTTCAAGCAGACATGACCTAGGAGGTCTTCCCACATTTACTAAATAGAGCAGGATCCCTTAATTTAACTTAAGTCATTTTGATATAATTGAACATGGGGATTTATATTTATAAATGAAATGCGGGTTGATTAGAGAAATGAAGGATTATTTTTTGATAAGCATGTAATATACTATTTCAGGTGATTTGTAGAAGGGGTTAGATGTTTTAGACCTATTTTAGACATCTTCAAAGTATGGATGGTTTCATACAACTACGGTGGATGTGATACCCATAATGCAATTATTCTTTCATATTTTATTATTTTATTCTCTTGTAAATATTTAAGTGGAAATGTGTAGTTTCCTATTTTACCTCGTATTTTTTTTTTACTCATATCAAGGGTGATTTTTTATGAGTTACATATGGAAGATTGATCACTTGATTGGGGAACAATGTTTTATATACATAGCTATATTTCATCTTATGTGTGTCATATCTTTGATTATGTGTATTACATGGTTTTTGGTTAAGTAAATGTTATACAAATCTTTCTCTTTTTTCATTTGACTTATGATGCAAGTTTATGACATGGATGGTGATCTAGTGACACATAGATCCATGGATGATCATGGCTATGTGGAAAATATTGTTAATTATGGTTTATGGAGGATAAATTGTTTGTATGATTATATATGTCTAATCTTGTACTTAGAAAGATGTGGTAGTCGACCTGGTCGTTTTCCAACAAGAATGTTCAATTATGAGTGACTGTGGAAGTCATGCATAATTCTTGGTAAAATATGATTAATTTAATTTCATTATGAAATTCATTTGATTCCTTTGATATTTGATATTTTTATGCATGCAAGTCTTGGAACAAGGCCTTACCAATGAACCATTAGATGGGTAGAAGCTCACAATTAGTACCATAAGGAGAAACATGGAGCTTCAAAGCATAGTAGACAAGAAGGTAGGGAAATTAAGGCATGGAGTCCTAAATCCAAGAAAGATAAACATGTCGAGTTTTGTATATTTAGGGCACAAATTCTTGAATATTTAAATGATCAATGTGTAGAATCCTAGATCTTTGGATTACATCAGGGCATGAGGTCCTGAATCTACTAAGGCACAAAAATTCATGCTATAGTGATGTGGAATCCCTATTCTCTGAAATAAAAATACCACTCATGGGAAACCCAAGGATTAATTTCCTAAATAAAACCTCATTTCTAACAATCCTAGAGTGACTTTCTAAAAATAGAATGTCATGTCTAGCATCTCAAGCATGACTTTCCAAAATTGGTATATCACATTTCATAAATTGCTAATCAACTATAGTTGAGGAAAAATTAGTTAAATTATCATTAATCAATCGTAATAGTTCAATTTTGTCTTAATCCTCAATATTTTTTTTTTTTCTCGTTAAGACTGTGCTATTCTATTATTTACATAAACAGGAAAATAGTTACAGTCATGAGTTCAAGTTGCCAGAGGCCGAGGATGGCACTCTGGACTGACAGTGATAAAAAAAACCACCCATGCAGGGTACCCTCCACCACTTCACCCGCGCAGGGGCAACACCACCGAGACTAAACACCCACACAGGGGCGACAACACTGAGACCGAACACCCACGCAGGGGTACCATTACTGAGACAGGTTACCCACGCAGGGGCTTTAAACCATTGAGGAATAGTGAGAGCATAATTGGTCAACCCACGTAGGGGCATATAAGAGAAAAAGAAGACCTTCATCAAGATCCCTTGCAGGGGCATAGACAGACATTGAACTATATAATTCTCGAACCAAACAAGGACACCCAAAACATACATTAAGCTGTTGTAGCGAAAGTAGCAATTCGAAGAAAAACCTGAGCATTGTCTGAGGGGAAGAGCCTGATCGAGCGGACGACTATTCGTCCGGCTCTTCTTCATAGATCCAGCACGCACCTTCCGGGGGAGGGCCCCAATCGACCTTGGCCTTACCTGAAGAAGACGCTGGTTGAATCGATGGTGGGACAATGTCCGGCTCTGGGCGTCCCTCTGACTGTCCCTCTGTATCCCTGGAGCTTTCAGCCTTATGAACTTGTGTGCGGGGTTGCTCCCCGATCTCCTCTTTCGGTTCCTCCAGAAATAGGACCGAGACATGAGCGTTAATATTAGAGTTGCCCTGGGCGCTGCTGAAGGAGAATACCGCGGTTCCAAACGCAGGTAGCGGGGCAGAGCCCGAAGCAGGATTACTAGTATCCATAAATTGGCTCGACTGGATGGGATGAGCCTCAGCAACTTGGTGGCATAGATAATGGCAGCAGCGTGACGGTGGATTTGCGACTGATGGGTGTGAAGTTCTGCCTCTGCCAGAGCCTCGACGGCTGATGAGATGTTGTCGAGGCTTGACCATGTTTTCCCTGAAAGCGGGTAAGTGTAACAGAGCTGGGGAAGAGGAGATGGGGGGTGTGAGACCGCCATCACCCGCCTTTGCAGCTCTGAAACCACCTTCAATTGCCGAAGGGACGTCTTGAACCTGAGCTCTGAGAGCTGATGACCAAAATCCCAATTCCAAAATCCGAACTCGACCCGATGCAAAACATTCCAAACTCTTGCCATTTTTATGCTCCTCTACTCTTTCTCGATCCTCGTATGCCATAACTGCACCCTGAGATTGTAATTGAAGCCCGGACAAGGCAATGAATTGCCGTCCCTTCGCACATCTGCACTCACGCTTGCAATCCAGGGCGGCGGATCGCAGTTAATGCTCATCTCATGCTTGGGGCCGCCCATGGTAACCAGGTGGCGTTCCATTCTCCGCGGTCGTGTCACCCGCATCCGGGGAGGCAGCATCGCTTTGGACCAGCTTATCTAATTCCCGAGCCTGTGCATTGTCTGTTATGATGGCCGAAGTTCCTGTGAGGAAATTATGATCATAATCTGCCCCTATGTTGGCGACAAGGTCAGCGACCTTGTTTCCTTCTCTTTTTATGTGAGAAAAGGAGATGGCCCTGTTGCTACGAAGGGCTTGTTCGATGGCTTCTAGTCTGGCTGCGAGTCTCCAGCTGTTTGTGATTTTTTTCGCTTGTGAGCCATTCTGCAGTCTCTTGGCCATGTTTATGAGTATCTGGGAATCTCCTTCCACGATCAAGGGCTGAAGATTGAGGTTCCAAGCGAGAAGGAGACCTTGCCATAATCCTTCAATCTCCGCCGAGTTGTTGGTGTCCCAGCCCAAGGATCCGAGGTATATCTGCAGGGGTGTGCCTTCATGATTCCTAAGGATGCCTCCAAAGCCTGCCTTTCCCGGATTACCTTTGGAGGCCCCATCAAAGTTGAGCTTATAAGAGTGCTTAGGGGGGGCGCTCCAAGTATCTTTGATTGTACTGCTGCTTGTGGAGGTACTGATCTTGTGTTGGGTCTGAGGTAGAAGCAATTGCCAGTTGCTTAGAATTCCTTTTTCGACATCTAGAGATGGAAGATCTTCCGGGGTCCAGGAATGGAGCATCAGCGTCTCATTGAGGTTCCCACATAGTTTGGTCCATATGTCTTCGATCCTAGAGCTCTGATTTTTGAATATCCGTTTATTCCTTTCCCTCCATATACCCCATGAGATGAAACCAGGGAGCAGGTTCCACAAACAATTGAGGAGTTCGCTCTTATAAGGATTCTGCGGCCAGTGTCTTAGGGAGTCAGTTATATCGTTCTTTGTTCTGCATCTTTTTTGACATCTGAAGCTAGCCTTTTCCCATAGTTGATTGGCTAGGGGGCAGGAGTCCAGGAGGTGTTGAAGCGTTTCCTCGTTTTGACAGCAATTGGGACATATCGATGGTCCATGGAAGTTCCTTCTTCTTAGTTTGTCCCAGGTGAGGATTCTTTTGTGACTAACCAGCCACAGGAAGTAGGAGACTTTGGGCCATGAGCCAAGACCCCATATTTTACTCCAGATTGGATCAGAGGGGGTATTGTTGTTACAGACTATCTTGTAGGCTTCTGAAGTGGAAAAGTCGCCTTTTGGTCGGTATCCCCATCTTAGGATGTCTTTGCCTTCGTCATGTCTGATTCTTCTTTTTCCAAGCTCCTTCTCCAATTCCCCTGTATCCTGCAGGTTTGTGAAGTTAGCCAATTGATTTCCTTGTTTCCATTTCCTGAATCCGTGCTCCGTCTCCTGCATCCAGTAGTGATGGATCTTTTCTTGCTGCTGCTCCTGCCTTACATGATCCAGCGGTGATTGAAGAATGTGGGTAAGCTTTGGCATCTGGTTCCATGCATCTGTCCAAAATCTTGCCGTTTTGCCATTCCTAACCTCCCAAAAACTGTGCTGCTGTATTAACTGGTAGTGCTGTTTGGCCACATTCCAAATTAGCGAACCTTTCTCCGTGGGGGTAAACCGGATGAGCTCCTCCTGGGGTCGGTTATTGGCATATTTAGCCGTCCAGATTCTTGCCCAGGGCTTTTCTGGATTAGTGATCCAGTGCCACCATATTTTGGCACTCATGATGGAATTACTATGCTCCGGGTCTCTCAGACCAATGCCCCCTTTTTCCTTTGGTTGACATACTGTAGGCCATTTGACCAAGGCCCATTTCCGATTAGTTGCCGACCCGCCCCATAGAAAGCTGCGCTGAAGCTGCCTGATTCTTTTTAAGACCCATTTGGGTGCAGCAAGGATTGAGAATAGGTACAGAGGCATTGCCTGAAGTACTGACTTAATGAGCACAACCCGGCTGGCCAGGTTGAGAGATCTGTGCGTCCAAAGGTTGAGACGAGATTCAATCTTCTCAATGAGGGTGCGCCATGAGGAGTGCTTTAGAGCTGAGGCTGTGAGAGGGGCGCCAAGGTATTTTGAGGGAAGGGAGGCTGAGGGGAAGCCAAGGATTCGGATAACTGCTGATTTAACAAGAGGAGGCGTGTGAAAGAAGAATATCTGCGATTTGGTGCAGTTTACATCAGTGCCAGATGCTTCAGCAAAGTCATTGAGCAGGGATTTGAGGCAAGCGGCTTCCTGGGCTGAGGGATATCCAAAAAGCATGGTGTCATCAACGAACTGCTGATGAGAAGTGGCAGGGGTGTTGTGAACTGAAAGACCTTTGAGCTGGTGAGATTGAAGAGCTTGCTTGATGTGACGGCCAAGCCCTTCTGCCATGAGAACGAATAGGAAGGGTGATAGGGGATCCCCTTGCCTAATTCCTCTTGATGGTTTGAAGGGCCGAGAAGGGATACCATTCACAAGGATGGAGAATTGAGTGGAGTTTATTAGGCTCATGATCCAGCGAATCCACATAGTACTAAAACCAAAAGCTTTTAGCATTTGCTGAATGAAGGTCCAGCTGAGTTTATCAAAAGCTTTAGAAAGATCTAGTTTAAGAAGCATACCTGCCTGCTTTGATTGTTTGAGGGAGTGTATGATCTCGTGCGTAAGGAGAATACCGTCCATGATTTGTCTGCCTTCCATGTAACCCGACTGTTCCTGAGATATGAGCAGCGGTAGCAGGGGCTTCAGCCGGTTAGCCACCACTTTAGAAATGACCTTGTAAATTACATTACAAAGTGCAATCGGCCTGTATTTGTCGGGCGTGATTGAGTCCTCCTCCTTGGGAATGAGGGCTATGAAGGTTGTGTTGAGAGAGGGCAACAGCCAGTGGAGGGCTCTCGATTCTTCCACAATTTGCCATACTTCTTGTTTTATCAGCTCCCAAAAGGTATGAAAGAACGTGGTGGTAAATCCGTCTGGTCCGGGTGCCTTTCCTTCCTTGAGCTGGAACATTGCTTCATCCACCTCCTGAGGCTGAATCAGGCGGAGGAGTAGCTCATTGTGTTCTTCCTTGATGATCCTTGGCACATTGTTAGTAATTTTTTCAATTGCTTGTCTTCTGTCTCCTTCCGGCTCTTGAAGGATCTGGTTGAAGTGATTGCGAAATTCTTCCTCGATTTCCTCATGCGTTTCTACTTTCTCTCCTCCTTGCTTTTGGATAAACGGAATGCTATTGTGCATTCTTCTTTGAATGGTGGTTCTGTGGAAGAATTTGGTGTTGCGTTCGCCTTCCTTCAACCATCTTATTCTGGACTTTTGTTTCCAGTAAACTTCCTCCTGCTTCTGCCTTTCCTCAATCTGTCTGTGGATACGTCGTTCCTGTTCCAGGGTCCCTTCAGTGTGTCCCTCTGTGGTTATTTTTTGATGGAGATCCGTCAATTCCCGATTGAGGTCTTGCTGCGCTTTGAAAATATCTCCAAAGGTTTCTCTGTTCCATCGCTTTAGGTGGCTTTTAAGGAACCGGAGCTTCTGTTGGAATTTATACATCTTAGACCCTTCTGGAGGGGTGAAGGAAGTCCATGTGGTTTTGACAAAGTCCTTGAACTCAGGGTGCGTGAGCCAGAATCCTTCGAAGCGGAAGGGTCTCCGCGTCTGATCACCGGGTCGTTGCCATTGGAGAGCGATCGGCCAGTGGTCCGAGCCGGTATGCTGAAGAATTGCGGCTGTAATGTCTCCTCCAAGGTGAATCGCATTATCTGAGATAAGGATGCGATCTAGTTTGGATGCGATTTGGTGTTTTCCCGCTCTGCGATTACTCCATGTGAATGTTCCATTGCAGAAAGGCACGTCTATGAGGGAGGCATTTTGAATGAAGTCCTTGAAATGGATGTTTTCTTGTTCCAGTCTGTTTCTCCCCCCAATCTTCTCTTCTAGCTTGGTGATCATGTTAAAATCCCCTCCAATGATCCAGAGTGGGTGCCTTCTGTTGTTGTTCAGTGCCTCGATGGTGTCTAGAAGTGCTATTTTGCTCCCTGTATCCTGCGGGAAGTATACATTTGAGAGATTACCATGAACATTCGTGCCCAATATGTGGAAGGCTGCCTGTATCAGGTGATGAGAGGCATGGAAATCTGAGAGGTCTATTGCTTGAGTATTCCATGCAATGGCTAACCCCCCTGACGCTCCAGATGCATCTACTGCTACTGAGCGGCATCCTGGCCAAGCTTTTGTAAGAATACTGCCTAAAGTAGTTCCGTTACATTTGGTTTCCTGGAGTAAGCATATTTGCGGCTTCTCCATTTTAATCATGTTTTTTAACATTCTAAGTTTCCCTGGGCTGTTGAGCCCTCTTAAGTTCCATGAGACCAGCTTCATGGTTCAACTATTTGCAGAGGGTTTGTAGTACTTTGTCAATTTCGCATACCTGCCTGAGTCTAACAGGAGTTTCCCAATCTCGATCGTTCTCTGTAGATCTGTTTTCCTTCCTCTCTTTTTGGTTTCCTTTGGGGGTTGGCTTCCATCCCACTGGCTTCCTGGTTGAATCCCGAGTTGCTGCTGCTGGTAAGCTCTTGAAATGACTACCTCCAGCTTACTGAGTTGGGATTCGGTTATGCTGTCATATGCCTTCGTTTTGCATGCTAGCTCCAGTTCTAGAATGTCTAGGCCATGCAGGTCTATGCTTTCAGGTTCTTCTTCCATCTGTTGCACCTGATTGCCCTCTTCCTCATTTATCTTTGAGCTAGAAGGAGGGTCTAGCTTTCCATCCACTTCCATTTCCTTGTCTTTCTCTGTCTGTTCCTTCCTATCTCCGGAGGGGAAGTCATGGGAGATTATGGGGGGGTGGCGCTTGGGGGATGAGGCTGGGGGAGGAGGGGGGGCGGAAGAAGATGGATGGGAGGGGTGAGCTTCAGAGATCGGGGGAAGATCCTCAGAGGATTGAGCCAGGATTTCGAAACTATTCTTAGATGCTTGGCCGCTAGTGCTATTTTGCTGGGGCTTTTGCCCATTAGAAGGTTTCTTGTGCGCTCGCTTTCGACTAGGGGCTTTAGTAAAGCCATCTTGGGTGGCTGAACCAGAAGGGTCCTGAGACGTGGCTTTGGCGTTCAAGGGACAATCACGGAAAAGATGCCCAAGAGCATGGCATCTCCTGCAGCGGAAGGGCACATGCTCATAGTCCAAGGGTTGAATCCACTCTTCGTCCCAGTGGGAGAGACTTACCGATTCTGGTAATGCTTCATTCAGCCGCATGAAGACGCAGATGCGAGCATAGGAAATGAATCTGCGCAGTTTGGTCTCTTCTGCTGTCCTGATGTATTCCCCTATTCCATTTCCAATGTTCCTGAGTACGTCCTCGTCCCAATATTCGTCTGGAAGTCCATACATTCTGATCCAGACTGGCGCCCAGGTGAGGTCTTCCTTATCCGGGTTAAATCTTGGTATCCAGTCTCTCATGTACAAGCCCGCTGCGTTGAAAAAGTGAGGCCCTGTTCCCAGTACCCTGAGTTTGTCCTCAATACAGTAAAAAATTACTGTAAAGAAGCCCTTCGGCCCTAGCTGCAGGGTAACATCTCCTTTTGGCTTCCATTTAGCTGTGATCCACCCATATAAGGCTCTTTCTGTTGGCTAGAACCCTATGAACTTCCCTATAATGGCATGATCTCTCATGAACTCGATTCGTGCATCTATCTTGTGTCCCGGTAGCTCTATTCTTGGCCTTTCTGTGGCTACTGGCTTGCATGTAGTTGAGGTTACTTTTGGTGCTTCCTCCGGGTTTTTCCCCTTGTCCTGAGTGATGCTAGCATGGTTTTGTCGTCCTCCTGTTTTCTTGTTTTCTTGCTGTTGCCTGTTTCCTTTGTTCAGGATCTCCCTGTCAATCGATCCAAACAGGAAAGCCTGTTCCGGGTCGTGCTGCATTGGGGAGGGCTCTGACGCCCCCCCCTGTGGATATTCCATTGAGCCGGTCTAATACTGTGCTGTTCTGCTACGCGCCAGTGGATACGGTCTGGTTTGAGGGCAGAACCAGTGCTGCACTGTCTGCGCCGTCACAGCTTTCTGCAAAACCCTAATCGCCTAACTTTCTCGCAAAAAAAAAATGTGCACAATTGAATTGATATCTCCTCTTAATCCTTAATATTATTAATATTATTATTTTCTTTTATGAGACTATGATATTATTATTAAAAGGGAATTACAAGTCACCTTCATCACCTCAATCACTTTGCACCTTTATCTTTGATGAATCTCATGGCTCTATGTAAGTATCTTTCTCTTTTAATGATACATAATGCTCTCTCTTATGGATTCATAAAAGAATGACATATTCCTCTTACACCCATTAAATACATTTTATAAAATATTGCTCTTAGGCTCTCTTTAAGGCACATATTACACTCTCCTTAACTAAGGCATGCATACCTCTCCTTAATCGCATGAGTTACACTCCTCAAAATGGAATATGTTACTGTCCCTCAAGTCATGCATATTACTCATTCTTTATGACGATAATTTGTTGCTCCTCCTATATATCTGTCTCATCTCTTCTCAGTTGTGAACAGGGGTGAATTTTGAGGCCAAGAGTTTAAGAAACTTTAGTAAGATTGTGAGAGGGGGAGACCTTGAGAGTAACCAAATGCTATAAAAATGAATATGAAATTCTGAAACTAAATTACTAAATAGCTCTAGCTAGTGAAGTTGAACATGAGTGGTATTATGAGGAAGTGAACATTATCTTCCATAGTTCGCCTTATATATCTCTATTGTTGTATTTGGTATTCCTTGTGAGCTTTTACAACTTAGGGGTTTTAGGGGGAGAAGTTCTTCCTAGATATGGTTAAGAGTAATACTAGATGGTTTGCAATGATTTGGTAAGGATATTGGAGCTAGAGAATACTCTCATATAGGACATTGGATTTGGAGCATGCTCTCAACTTTTGGAGTTGTATATATACACTACCAGGTATATTCATAAATATTCTTAAAATTTTAGTTTATTATTAATTTAGGGTGTTGTAGAAATTTAATATTATTGGAAATTGCTACTTTTGAATGTTTGTGAGATATTTAGAGAGTTAATTATGAGCTAAACAATAGTGAATGACAACTATTATTGAAAATCTACAGGTAGAGGATTAAAACAATAATGTGTTTCCAAAGTTTCTATGTTCAATTTATGATGATTTTTTGTCCATAGCATATCATATCTATTATCTAAATTCAATATTATATGTTTGATAGAATGGTTTTTTCTTACTATGAATTTGGTTTTTATATGAAAACTCAAATGTATATAAAATGTTACACACTAAATTTTTGAAGAAATTTCACAATACTTGTAGTTCATTTTATGTTTTGTTTTCTACAGTTTTTTTGCAAACAGATTGACAAAAGGTCTTCATGGCTTAAGCATTCAGGTTTCCATGAGTTTGATAAAAATATCATATTAGCATAAATTTGGGTTTTCTTTCTCCATGTATAATTGTAGATGAGGTTTTCATACTGAGTGTTTGACAAAAGTGGTAAATGAAATAGTAGGAATTTTTTGTTGTTGTTGTTTTAAAGAATCACCTCCATAGGCATTTATGTTGATATTCAGCTCAACATCAGGGGATATCCATTTCATCACACAATGTAACCCCTAGTTTGATTTCAAAAAATAGTTTTTCAGGTTCTAATTCTCTAATCTAGTTGATTATGAAGATTTGTTGTTGCCTTCTATGGACTGCCTATTGTTTGGCTTTCCAGACATTTTTACATCCTGGATTTACTTGGTGAACTATATTGATGACACTAACCTAGTTCATGCACTTTGAAATTGTTGTTTTAAACTCTCAATGGTTGATACCTTGATATTTTAAACAACTTTATTGCAACTTATTTTATGATCGCTAACTATTTGTAAAAAATTTCCAATCATTGTAGCTTACATGGCTGCAAGATATTTGCAAAATTTCCCAAATGTGTTTAGTCATTCATGTTCTAGAAGTGTTGGTAGAAATGCATCAATGAAGATGGATGATATTTTTACTTGTGTGTTAAGTTCAATTCAAAAATTATTGGCATTACTGACAATGAAAAATGAAGTTATCTTATCTTAGATTCATGTTAGCTAATTGTTGTAAGTTCAATTAAAAAATTATTGGCATTACTGACAATGAAAAATGAAGTTATCTTATCTTAGATTCATGTTAGCTAATTGTTGTAAAATTTCTTTAAGGGATTATGGTCTTCAAGTGTTTAACAAAATGCCTCAATGGTTGTACTTTGCATACCTGCAAATTGTTTTTCATAATGCTTCAATGTCTCTAGCTAATTACATTTCTAAATTGTCTGTAAAAATTCCTAAGTGAAATTAGGATTTGTAACCAAGTGGTTTATGGAAATGTCTGAATTAATACACATGATAATTCTATTGACTTAAAATTCATGTTGATAAACTCAAATTTGTGTAAGTGAATTGTAGTAATGTTAGATTACATATGAATTCATAATTATTCAATACCACTCCTATAGAAGTTGAATTCTCCTTTTAAGAAAAGAATTCACACACATGTTATTTAGAATAAAATCAAATTATTCACTCTTCAGCACATTTAATTGCAACAAAATTAACAATTTGTATGTTGGAAATTGTGGTTTGTAAAGTTTAGTATTTATTCGTCCCACTAAAGACTTTTTGTTTTAAAGGAGAATTTTAAACTGAGAAGCAAGTATTATGGTTGTAATTTTTGGATCTTGATGAAACCATGATCCTTGTAGATTTTAGGAGAAGATTAGAATTACCATGGCTTCATTGGTAAAATTTAGTATGTAGTATAAATGATACCAATGAGAAAAAATGGCCCTGCATTAACTTTTATGTCTTGAAAAAAAATAAAAATATTATATATAGATATATATATATATATATATATATATATATATATATATATATATATATATATATATATATATATATATATATATATATATATATATATATCGAGAGAGAGAGAGAGAGAGAGAGAGAGAGAGAGAGAGAGAGAGAGAGAGAGAGATCACATTTAGAGTCTTACTGTTCAATATTTCTCTATAATAATTATGGTTGGTAAGGTGGGACCTTACATATGGTATCAGAGCCAAGTTAAAACTCTAGGACCTAGGAATTTCCTACTAATAATTAGATCCAATTACTTCTATTTATTTACTTACCTAAATTTTCCTTCTTTAGGGTATTTAATCATGGAGAGATCATCAAGGAAAAGGAGAAGGAGGGAAGTGTCACCTCCACCTCCCCAGGCTAAAGAAACTAAGAAAATATCTATCAGGGATGTAAGGGATATGATTCTATCTTTCTTAAACATGATTGAAGTCTTGATTAGTAGGGTTGGGGGAAATTCTCCAGTGCCTAGTTCCACATCTCAAGAAAAAGGGAAAGAATTACCATATGGTGGAGATACGCATAGAGAGTTCGAAAATGTTAAGCTCCCTATCTCTAAGGGTACCACAAAAGGGGAGGTATCAAATGCTTCAATGGAAAACATGCACCTATGTTTTGAGTTGTGTAAGTATTCTAGAAACCAAAACACAAAGTTGGATATACACCAACTTAATGATAGTGCGCTATTATGGTGGAATATTGAGAATCACAATTGGGATACTCCATGTCTACCTTGACATGGGAATAATTTGAAGAGGAATTTAGAGCAATTACCTCTCCGTTGAATACTTTGAGAGGAGGTTGAATGAGTTCCATCATCTTAAGTAAGGAGCTAAGAGAATCCTTGAATATGAGGTGTGATTCGTGGAGTTGCTTAGATATGATACCCATCTAAATACTAATGTCCTCCAGGTAAACAATTTTTTGTATGGGTTGAATCTTATAATAAAGGAAAAGGTGCAAATTTTGAGGCCCACAAAGTTGCACGAGGAAATACAAAAGGAAATTATAGCTGAGGAAGAATTGTTGGGGAGAAAAGGTGGGATAAAACCAAAAATCTATCATTCTATGGGAAACCTCCTCGAAGGGGAGTCAACGATGTAAAACATAAGTTAAGTGGTTCAAATCATCATGGATTTCAAAATAATCATACTTTTAAGAACAAAAGAAATAATCCAAGGCAACTTCTTCAGCAAAGTAATTATCACACTCAAGAATCACCTAATAAAAGGGAAAAATTAATGAAAATAGCTCCCACTAATGGATGTTGGACTTGTGGAGGACCTCATTCCGAGAAATATTTCCCTAAAAGGTAGATTGAAGCAGAATTATATAAAGAACAAGCCATTGTTAGAGATATGGATAAAGCCCATAAGATTCATCCAGTTGTGCAAAATCTCCGGGTCGATCATCAGTATATAGTGCTTGAAGTATCTGGTAAGATGAATAATGTGCCTATTAATATTTTGACTGATCCTCGTGCAACTATTTTTTTTTCTCCCAATGTTTTATTAAAATGTAAATTGGTGGCAATAGAGAAAAATGATTTTGATCAAGTATAGATGGCCTTAGGATGATCTCAAAAGGTTGAATGCTTAGTGTAAATGTTCCCGTTAGTCTTGGGAGTGTGTGTCACATATGTGAATCTTTATGTGATGCCATTTGGTCATTATGATGTGATAACTAGTATAGACTCGCTCGAAGCTCGGTGGGTTGTGCTTATTTGTTAAAGAAAAACCATTTAGTTTTTTAGCGACGGGGGGAAATCTATGACTCTCCATGGGGAAAGGAGACTCCTTTCTTTAAGATTATCTCATTCTTGCAGATGAAGTGAAGTCTTAGGAAAATATTCGAAATGTATGATGTTATGAATTTAAATAAGGGAGAGATTTCATCCTTTAAGCAATATCATGTCCTTTCAGAATTATTGAAAAGATACAAAATACTTGTGTAATGATACATAGTGACAAATGTGAGAATGATATACAAAAAAAATATACTATATAATTTGTAAAAAGTAGGGTAATTATAATAGATCATTACAAGATAAATTTGAGAAATAATATATAGTAGTGATGCGAGGGATATTTTGTGATATTGGTGGTCCTTCCCAACCAGCTACAACAACTCAGTTAATGATCCAAACTAGGTGAAAAGTATTCAATGACATCATATGTAGAACAAAATCAACATAGTAAATGATATTAACTCAATCCCAAATGAATTACATATCAATTAGTGAAAGTGAACCCCAACAATGGGTTGATTTTAAGTTAAAACTAATGCATATTTGATCAATCTATTTCCTAGCCTCTACCTACTTCTCATCATATGCAAATAGTATCACATTTCACATTTAATAGGATTACATGGGAAAATGGAGTGAATAAGTGAATCCAAAGGATTCGTTGTCTCACTCTTCAATTACAATTATAATCTCAACATTAGTCAATTAAAGGACATAGAAGTGTATGTTGTATCTAATTAAAGACAACAATACCATCTTTTCAAATTGGAAACTTGTACTACATTCATGTTTTAGCAGATCAAACAGTTCAAGCTCAACAATTACAGTTTATCGCAAAATTGAAGTTTTGATCAACATGAGTTTGACTAAGGGCAAGTGCATGGTGTCGTGACACTTGAACTGATTTAATGGGCAACATAGCATAATGGTGGATTGTGGAAAAACAACAATTTTTCCATTTATACATAGGAAAATTGCAACCATCAAGAACTTGGAAGTCAGTGTGAGGAACCCATGGAGATAACTGGATCAAAACAATCACTAATAACATAAAATCTCCAATTGCATCTCGTAGTCATTCTAGAACATTAAAATAAATAAATAATTCCAACAAAATACCTCGTAGGTCTCTTTTAGTGACTTTTTGTGGAAAATGAATGAGGGGTTGTCATTGCTTGCTCAAATTGAGCATTATATGAGTTCAAAAAGAGGAAAGACTAGGAAACAACATGTAAAATTTCCTCCCTAACATGGATAATTCCTTAGTGCACAGTTTTTAGGAGAAAACTCCTCCCAACATTCAAGAAGAGATTTGACTAATATAAGAGGAATTTGACAAAGAAATGCATGAAGTCATGGATTTATATATCATGTCAAGAGTTGCTCCATGGATACTAGATATATAAAATTCTCAAGGGAGGTATAATCACTTCATAAAGTTGGCCTATTCTAGAATGTGAAGTTTCTGCTTGGTAAGGTTATAGAAAATTGACATCATACTCGGGTTACTTTGATGCATAGGTTGCACAAGATAAAGAACCTTATGCTAGACTTCGAAGGAAGGCTGGAAATATTGAAGATTGGATCACCACCAAACTCTCCAATTAGACCACTATCCAAGTTTCAAATAGGCCTATTAATCTAGACATCTTTTTGTGCTTTTGAGGCACAGGTTCCCGTTGATATTATTGGTTAGTTTTTAGATTTATATGATTTTTCTATGTGATTTCCTCCCCACAAATTCATTTGTTATGTTTAGTATTTTTAGTTAGTTATCCTAGATTAACATTGCTTCTTTTTTAATTGAATTTCACTACCGATTTCCTTAGTTATGGGGTAGAAAACCTGTGTTAACATTGCAGGCACATTTTGTTATTTTCATTTCAATTTTTTATTTTGAACTTTGTACTCTTTTGTTTATAGCCTAAATTCACAAGTGGAAAGCTAGAGATAAAGAATGTCAAAAGTATATTGTAGATATTTTAAAAGCTAATAAAAAAACAAATTAAAAAAAATCTAAATATAAAACTATATATATTATACATAGCTTTCTAAATTTTATTTTTAATATTTTTTACATCATAAAATATATACATTATTTACATAAAAATATATTTTTTAAATTAATTTCTAAAATATAAAAGTTTGCCTTCCATTTTTATAATATAATCTCATTTGGAAAATTTTAATTTGCGTCTAATTATCTTTTATATTAATTAAGAAAATGTGATATTAAAGTCCTCTATTTAGCTCTATCGAAGGAACTCTTTGTCAATCCATCTCCCCATTATAAGGAATTATTATCTTTTTTTGTTTGATCACATTATTTGTTTTGTAAATAACTTATTTGAGTAAAGTTGCAAATATTTTAAAAGTTATTACGACAAATTGAAGCTATTTGTCTACACTAAAACAAATGCATCTAATGCAACCAATAAAATATGAGTAGAAATCAACATCTATGATGAAATCAATGCATCTAGTGAAAGTGATCAAGGATGATTAGAAATAAATAACTACACTAAAACCAATGCATCATGTGCAAGAAATCAAATAGGAGTAGAAATCAACATTGGCACTAAATAAATGCATCTAGTGTAAGGTATAGTATATGATTATAAATCGACATCCACACTGAAATCAATGCATATAATGCATGTGATCAAATAGGATTAGAAATCAACAACTACATTGAAATCAATACATCTATTTTAGTGAAAATGCAAAATATTCATGACTTTCTAGATGTAACTTCTATGTTTTTATTTGTCTCTGTGTGTCTCTTTCCTCTTCCCTCTCTCTCCATCTTCCATTCTATTTTTATCTCCCTCCTCTTCTCCTTATCTATATTCCCCTCCTTCTCTCCCTCGTCTCTCTCTATCTGCCTCTTCCTCCCTTTCTATATCTTTCTTTTCCTCCCTCTCTTCCCCTGTCATATCTATCTATACTTCCCTCCATCTTTCCTTATTTGTCCCTCTATCTTAGCCCCCTAAACACATGTCAACCTCTCTCTCTCCCCCCATATCTCTCTATATATCTATCTCTCCCTCTTCCTTTCCCTCTCTATCTCTTCCCCTTCTCTCTTTATCTCTCTCTCTCTCTCTCCCCATCTATATCTCTATCTCCCATCTATCTAGCTTCCTCCATCACTCTCTTTTCCTCTCTCTTCTACCATCTCCCTCGCCCCATCTATATCTCTATATCCTCCTCTATCTCCTTCTCACCCCCAAAACATACACACACTCTCTATCTATATATCTCTCCCTCCCTATTCCTTCCCATCTTTCTCTTCGCCTTCTCTCTCTCTCTCTCTCTCTCTCTCTCTCTCTCTCAATGACTCTCCATCTCTCCCTTACTACTCCCTCTCCACCTTTCTCTGTCTATGTCTTTCTTCACCTTCCACCTCCCTCTATCTCTCTGCCTCTCTCTCTCCTCTCTCTCAATTCCTCTCTCTTTTTCCTTCCTCTCTATCCCCTTCTCTCTCACCCCCTTACATCTCTCCCCCCATCATACACTCTCTTTCAACCCTTCATCTCTGTCATTATATCCCTCCCTCTCTGCCCCATCCATATCTATGTATCCTTGTCTCTCTCTTCCCCTTCTTTCCCTATCTTTATCCTCTCATTTTCTCTCTCTTCCCCTTATTTCCCTATCTTTATCCTCTCATTATCTCTCTCTTCCCTCGTCTCCTCTCTCTCTCATTCCATCATCATCTCTCCCATGTTAATCCCTCTCTCTCTCCACCTATATCTCTCAATGTCTTTTTTTCTTCACTCCCTCTCTCTCCCTCCCTCTCTCCCCTTCCTCTCTCCCTTCCTTTTTCTCTCTCAATTTCTCTCCCACCTCTTTGTCTCTCTTCCCCACTCTATTTCCCCTTCCATCTGACTCTCTTTCTTAAATATGATCCAACTGTTTTGTATTTAAGAAAGTATCTAAGTTAAAAAAAAAAAACATAAATGGTTGTAAAATATTAAACCTATATTTTGCATCAATCATGTTAAGGAAAATACAATAATAAAAAACTTAAAAGAATCATGCACTAGCTTTCCTCTATCATTGTTAATCATTTTTCTTTCCCAATTGGCTTGGATCCTTGGTTAAGATGCACCTATCTTGTTTCTTTATAATATTATTTATATTATATAAATTTCACATATGTATATATAAAAGTATTCTCATTTTTTAATTTATTAAAACCTCCATTTAATCTCTATGGGAATATTTTTAGTAGTCGTGAAGATGGAGGGTTTAGATATACCTCAAAAGTTATAAAATTAAATTAAAATAAAGTATTTGTAAAATATTTTGATTTTGAAATAAGTTATGGTTTTTGGGCATGTGGTATTCATAATCTATGGTATTGGCCCATGGTATTTATAAACCATGGTAGTAACCCATGGTATTATAATTTTCTTTCCTCCTCTCCCTCTCTATCTTTGTCTAGTGGGTATTGGCCCATGGTATTGTAAAAATAACGTACTTTGAGGTTAATAATATCTATGGTAAATATTCATAATTAAAAATCTTGTCATATTGTAAATATTAAGTTTTTATCTGCTTATTAATTAAATTTATAGATGGAACACATCTATATTATGTTTTACAAATACATTGATTACAATTGAGACAACATTACAAATGTTTACTTACATTACTTCTACACATGTGCCCTATATGAGTGGCACCTCGCCAAAAAGTGAATCGGGTGAGGGGAAATACTATATAAAATATAATATTACAATTTTATATGTTACCCAATATTTATAACCACCCCCACCTAATAGGTAGTGGCGAGGGGTGAGGGAAATACTAATTAGAATATAATATTATTAAATTTTACATAATATTTCACGTCACACCCCACTCTAAATATTACATTCTACTCAATATTTCCCCTTACTCCTACTAATTTTATAGTTGAGTTTGTTTACTTTTAAATTACAAATATAAAGAAAATTACAATAAGAAGTGCATCTGTTGAGTGGAAATATTGGGTAAAATGTAATATTATAGCATTATATTTTATCGAATATAACTTAGTAAAAAGTGGATGGAGGTAGGAAAAAATATTAAAATGTAATAATTACCTTTTTCATAATATTTCCCCACCTCTGCAGACAAATGCCACTACCAACATATCCATATTTTTTTTACCTTTATAGGCTACATGGATTTAATGCCATCATTTTCTACAACTAATTATGTATCTAAATATAACATCACACTAACACGAATCTAGGCTAGTTTAATCCCACCTTAAATAGATTATATTCCAAAAGAATCCCATGAGTCAATACCATGGATTCTTAAAACCATGGGTCAATGCCATGAGTCCTTTCTTTTATTTGTAAAGTTTTTATAGGGTTATTTTTATTTTGTTATTTTAATTTTATTTTCACCAAATTACAACGCTTGCATTAACTTAAGTTACAGATCTCTACCATATTGTAATTATATTTTGACCTAGTCAAAATGTTAACATTATATTAATTTAGGTTAATGATTTCTAGCATACTATAGACATTAGATCTCATCTCAATGAAGAAATTACATTTATCCCTCATACTAAAATGTAGTTTTTTTTAAATTACTTTATCTCATTATATAAAGTTTGATGCAAAATAAAAGTGAAAATTCAAGTATTTAAAAATGGTTGACATAGTAACATTATTATTATTTTTAAAATAACCCTTAAGCACAACATCTCTTACATATATATATTAAAGTTTGATGTAAAATAAAAGTGAAAATTCAAGTATTTAAAAATGGCAGACATTGATTTTTAAAGTAATGTGCAACACACAAAAATACATGAAATTACTAAGGTTACTAAGTTAATTTTTAACTGTTACATTAAGTTTTATCACATTATGTTGTGTAACTATAAGTGGCTGAGGCTGGAAAGCCAAGGAAAATAAATTGTGGTTACCTAAATATTTGCTAATAATACCTTAACAAAAAAAATAGAAATTGTTTACAAGAATTAAAAGAAACAGTTACAAAGACAGTTACCCATCTGCCCAAGGAAGATTTAGAGGGGAACAAAATAATCGACGAGAATATCCTTGAGTTGGATGAAATAGACCAGTTGGAGAATTCTCAAGAAAGAGAGTCAGAAAAGAGTATAGAACCTGGGTGGTAGGATAGGAGTCCAGGGACCCAAGGTACTTGACTGTAGCTCGAAATAATTAGCTATGATACCAAAAGAAAGTGCTCGGGGGAGATTATAGACATAATTGCCAGACTTGTGGGTGAGTGGGAGGCGAGAATTTCGAAAGAGGATTTTTTACTAGTGGTTGTTATTATTAAATAGATAAGTACCATAAAATGTTTTATTAAGAGTCTATAGAGTAATGATTTAATTGACTAAGTAGAAAAATCTTATTTGTTTTAGTATAAAGAAATTTCCTGGGATATGAATGAGCAAGGAAATTCTTAAAAAAAAAAAAAATACATTAAAAATAGCAGACGAAGTTTATCTACTTTTCTCAGTATATGAAACAATAGAAACTTTCTCATGAAAATATGCAAAGGGCCCCGCAAGTAATTTTCGTATAAAGTAATATTTAACATATTATAAAAAATAAGATTACGCTCTTAAGTATTCAACATATTTTTCATTCCATAAATAGCAGAACGAATTTTGCAAAACCCTTCATGAATTCGACCCAAGAATACGTGTTTCCGAGTATATACATATATAGATTAATGCGCCATAATTTAGCTACAATGTACAATTGTCAAACATAATAAAGATCTCTTCGAAAAGTATTAATCAAAACTTGAAAAAAAAAAAACTCGGGCATATTGCTATTCATCAGAGGAATCAGTGGGAGGTGGATCTTTAGCACTCGAACCTAATAATTCATCCTAGGGAATACACATAATGTGTTTCTTAATGCGATTGAAGTGTGCATTATGTTGTTGGATTTGAAATTGAATAAGTTGAAATTACTTTTGAATTTCCTAAAGACCAAGATTAGACTTGAAAGAACTAGCTGGAAGGTTCATTATGGCTTTGGCTACATGGTTCTTTATTAGCCAATAGAGATGAACAATTTGCTTGTATTGAGAAGTATGACCTTTAGAGTGGTTAGGGTCAGGAACCAGGTCTCTCCAATCTTCCAATTGAATCTATGGTTCCGCTTATTGGTTAAGTTTTGTCTCCCAATTTGAGAAAAGTTGGTGAACCTGTGGTAAGGTGCCTATTTGATAGCCATGGGAAACATCGTGGATGATCCTTGTGTTGGCATTATGATACAAGTGTTGTCCTTGATGGCAACTTACTCAGAGGTATGATACAGGTGATGGTAACTCAATCAGAGGACAAATCTCAGTACAGCAGGTCAAGAGAAAGATATACACAGGTTCATCCTGACCAAGCCGTGTATACACACGGGTTAGACGTTCCAAAGACGCGTATGCGTATACATGCACTTTCATGCAAGGAAAAGTGCGTACATGTGGGAAAGCTTATTTTTGGGCCCGTGGTATTTAGACCTATGGTTTTGGTCCTTGGTATTGTGTCCGAAGTGTTGAACCCAAGTATTGCATCCCTAGTATTGTTTCTACATGGTTTTGGACCATGGTATTGAGAGAAGCCTAAACCTATACAAGGAGAAGATCATTAGGCAAAAGGGGATGAGCAAGTAATGCATGTCTCACGAAGTGTGAAGATCTAGTACGCTGGTTATGGGTTTGTGATGCTTGGCTCAAGATTGGAAATGGCAGCGAAGGTATAAGTAATTATCTTTAGATCTGTACGCAGGTTGTCTCTGGTGAAAGCGCGTATACACGCGGTTTTGATATAGTCAAGTAGCGTATGCATTATGAGATTTGGTGTTTTAGGTTGCTATTGGTTCTAGTGGTTTTTGCAGAGTTTTGGGCTCTGGTCTGTGTTCTGGTAACTGTGTTTTGATGACAGGGTTTTAGTGATTCAGTATTGGGTGATTTAGAGATTTATGATGCAGGTATAAGTTGATGATTGTATTGCAGCAGTGATTGTTTTGTGTTTATGGATCCAGTCTGAAAATTGATGAAACGTGGTCCCTAGAAGAAAAAGAAGGTTGTAGCCTTCTGTAGGTCAGCACCTACGTACTAGTATTTCAGCTAGTAATAGAACTAATGGGGTTGTAGCTCCCTTCCAGAAGAAGCTGGAGAACGAGAGAGGGTTGTAGCCCTCTGTAGGTTGCAGCCTACGTGCTGGTAAAGGACTACACCGGTACATTGTAAAAGAAGTTTCTTATTAAAGGAAGATAGAAACAAATTGCAGCAGGTGGTTTTCACCCACATTGGGTTTCCACCTTATATCATGGTGTTCATGTGTGCTCTTTACGTGTGATGATATGTTCTGTTTACTGTTCATATGGTTAATAATGTTCTGATGCATTCATTGAAGATGAACTAACTAAATCATAAAGTTACTGGATGTACGCTAGTTGCATTTAACATAGTTGTGTATATACGTGAGTATCCTTAATTGAAGTAGCATATATGAATCTGAGTATGAAAATGAAAAAGTATCTGATTTGCTAATACTGATTCACCCCCCCCCCCCCCCAATATTATTTCCAACACCTTGAGGTAAATTTGTGGCCTCTTCCCCATGACCAGGTGGCTAAGATTGATTGTTTTCAATGAGCCTCTGAACATGCATTCCTCGACCCCAAACAACTGTCACCGAGCAGCCAAAACCGAAAGAGAGACGAATAATTTTTCATTTTTAAAAAATTGTGAGGAGATAGAAAACATGTAACAAACATCCCATAACTCAAGCTAGAAGTAACCAGATAGCTTGAGGTCCTGAAAATTACACTGTAAGTGGATACTTGGCAAGTTATCAAAACATAAAGGCATAGAACACTAAGTGTTAGGTTTGAACCCAACAATTGACCTGAAAGTGAGATAGGTCTACCACAAAACACTGGAAACAACATACCCATGCTCCCTCAACCGTCTTAAAACTAGACACAAAAGTAAAACAAGAGGAACCAAACATAAGAAACCTTAAATCTTACAAAATTTCAGAGACGACAAATACACTAAACAAAAAGCACATACATCCATAGATGCGACATGTGAAAATCACCATGCCAGAGAAATAAAATAAATCCCCATGCGAGATAGTAATATTGAAAAGAAGATAGAAACAAATATATAGTAAGCATACAACTCATAATAAAACCCAACAAAATCTTTTCAGAACCCTCGACAAAGTTTCGTATTGCCTGCAGGTTCCACATATATACTTCCCCATTGAATTGACATAGGACTACAGGCATAGGGAGTAAGTAATAAGAAGGGAGAAGAAAAACAACATACCCTATTACCTGGGACATTTTTTTGCAGGCTCCACATATATACTTCCCCATTGAATTGACATCGGAGTACAAGTCGCAGGGCGCGAGCAATAAGAAGGGAGAAGAAAAACAACATACCCTATTACTTGGGACATGAAACTAAAGGAACCTACAGTAGCAAGGTGAACAACCACTGGTGACCCAGGAGCACTAAACTAGTACCAAAACTCAGAGCAAGGAAACAATTGATTGACAATGTGAAATGGCCAACACTAAATGTCCTCAATAAGGTGTTGCTTCGGCCTGTCTTGTCTACATTAACTAACTACATGCTTGCTGCCACACTACCAACCTTACCAAACATGTGAGGGCTATGGTTCAGCCGCCTTCTTTCCCTTACATCATTAACCTTATGTATAACCGAGATCCTGACGGAACCCATTTGTCGGCACACACCACGATCAGGGACATATTTAAAAATAGTTATTAACTTCAAGTGGGTTTCAAATATCGGATGTATAATTCATTTTATCTAACTTATTAATTACAAGATTTTATAAATATTTATTAATAATGCCTTTAATTTGTATACATTCTAACCATTTCAACAACTTCTTTATAACTTTATTTTAACTAAACAACATAATACCTATTCTGATATAGTTTATTCCTATTGTACTTCAAACTTTTTGAGCCTCATACTAGTCCTAAAAGATATATTAAGAAAACATTATTATCATACATTATAATGCAACTCCCTTATACACATTTAATTTTTTTTAATCAATATTAACCCTCTGTTTTCCAACCTTCACGTTCCTCACATTAAAAACCTTTTAAGCTTTATTGATTGCTAACCTACATATCCATCACCTACTATCATCTATTAACCTTGATGTTTTAAGATGTCATAGTTTTCATGTAAACTTTTGAGCATTATGTAAAAATGTTGAAATTAGTTATTTGAATAATTTTATAATTTTAGAGAATTTTATGTATGTTTTAATTCATGAATTAACAAATATAATTCAGGGTGCACTTGAGAAGTGCAAAGGAGTAAAAAATAGGAAATCATAATCAAATGATTTTCATATGAATGCTTTTCTCGATGAGGAATTCAAAAATGGCAAGGAGAACCTTGAAAAAGGTAGGCAGAGAGAAGATGAATGTAAAGTTATGTAAGAATATTTTAAAAAGGAAAAAAGATGAGTTCTTGCAAAAAAGGTGAGAAGAGTTAATATATCTAAGCAAGAGTAACCCAAAGATTTATTGGCAGGAACTGCAACCAGGGATGAAGAAAATTGAAAATAATATTACAACCAATAAATGGTTTGACTATGAAAGACAACTTTATGAAAATGAATTAGAGGTTGAGCCTCCTCTTTGGATCAATACAACTACAAAGATTTTCACATTACAGGAGGTGGAGGTAGGAATTAAAAAGTTGAAAAAAAGGAAGGCAAAGGACTTGGTTGAACTTCAAGCAGAATATCTGAAGTGGGGAATGAACATTCTGGCACTGCACATCATGGAAACATTCAACAACGTCGTTCGGCAAGGTTTCCCAAGAGATTGGACAACTAGTTTAGCAATAACTAATTTTTAAAAGTGGGGACATTAATAATCCTTCCAACTATAGAACCATTATGATCAATCCTTTCTTTGGAAATCTTTTCAGCGGCATAGTAGAAAATAGAATCAGTAAGTGGGCTGAAATAAAAGAAAAGAGGGAAAAGGGAAAGCAGGTTTTAGTTCGAATCATTCTACAGTAGGTCATGGTATCACGATGAGACAAATTATTGAAAATGTTTGGGGGGATAAAGAAGAAATATTGTTCTGCTTTGCTGACTTCAGAAAGGCATTTGACATGATCCCTAGAGATAAGTTGTGGCGTAGAATGGAAGAGCTTGAAATTTATTTGCAATATAGAGATGTTGTCCATATGGTTTATGAAGAGGTGAAAGTCAAAATTAGAACTTCAGAAGACATTTCATAAATTTTTAAAAGTGACATCAGAGTCAAGAAATGCTTCCCTTTATTCCCTACCCTTTTTGGTTTATATATTGACAATTTCGAAGACTGTCTAAATCTGCAACGTGGGGATGGTGTTCGGTTTGGGGAGTTTGTGATAAAGCTTCTTTTATATGATCATGATCTTGTATTGATTGCTAAGTCAACCCAAGGATTGCAGATGCACATATATTCCTTTGAGCATTTTTGTAAAGCGGTGGGGATGCAAGTCAATATGAGTAAGAAAAAATAATCATTTTCTCTCATAAAAAGAAGCAAAGCCACCATACGTTCTTTTTTGAAGGCAACATTCATGAAGAAGTAAATGAATACGGGTACCTCGGGATCGATTTCAACAACAAGCTTAATTGGGAGGACTGAAGAAAGAAGAAAATTTTAGCAAGGTTGAAAGCATTATATGCACTTCAAAATAGATGTAGAGAGGTAGAGTTATGGGATTGGAAAATGATTGAAGTTCTTTCTGGACTCCTAGATTGTCCAGTGGTATTATATGGGTGTGAACTGTGAGCTAGAAACATCCCTGTTTCAAAATGGAATCAAATTGAGAAAATCCAAGTACGCTTAATCATGAGCAAGTTCAAAATAAAAAATTCAGTTCCTTATAAGATAATGTTGAGTGAAATAGGAGCAGCTCCCATCAAAGTAATTGTTATGGTGCGTCTTATAAGGTATCTAAAAAACTTTGAGCAAATGGGAGTAGTTAGATGGCCAAAAGTTATTTTTAACAAAGACATGAGTGAAAGAAAGAAATCATGGATTAAAAAACAACCAATTCATGCAAAAATAGAATATTTACCTCAATTCACGTCCTACAAATAACAAGGAGTTAAAGAATTTTACTATGGAGAAGTTTTGTAAGTGTATATTGGGAAAATATTTGGGTAGAAAGAAGAAGTAGTATGTTTAGTAATACAAACCCATTTGTGATCTCCAAAAAAGAGAGTACATTTGAGCTAGCATTTCGAGGAGAGAAATCTCAATTAAGAAATAACTCACATCAACTTCAGTGTGAAACTGGACATTGGAAGAGACCTAAAGAAGTTTGAGAAGAATGAGTGGGTACTTTTTTCACTTCCAGGGTAGTGAAGTCGGAAAAGAATTTCACTTTGGAATGTGACGCTTTCAGAGACATTGGGGATAGTTATGGTAGCATGCTAGAACCAATTCCTTGGCATTGTCTTTTGAGTGAAGGGACTATTAGAAGGTTGGGTTAACTCATCATCAATTTGAGTAAGAAAAAGATTGAATTGCAAAAGGAAAAAAATAGGGACGTTGCTAGTCCCATAGACTATTTTTAGTGACGTTAAAATATCATTCATTCATTCATGCAAATGACAAATTTTTTTGGATATATCATTTGGTAAAGTAAGCAAATTTATTATGTAAAATATTACAAGGTTATTTTTAACATTCATTAATTGCTAACAAGCATATTTATTATTCATTATTTTTTATTGATTTTGATATGTTAAAATGTTCTATTTTTTTTTTTTTTTTGTGAGAAATCGATAATTAGTTTAGTTTTGTACTCATTCATACACGATTGTCAAGTGCTACCACCAAAACATGTTTTACATAATATTTTATTTCCATGACTATTACCATTGGAATTATCTAGGGAGCTTTGTGAACTTATAAAGATCACTCAAAATGTTAAATTTAATTATTTGAAAAAAATTATACTTTTAACAAAACTATATATATTAGAATAGGAGTTGGAAATATTTTGGAATATTTAACTTGCTAAAGCATATAAATATATTATGTTAAATATTACAATGTTTTTAGTTCAATCATCTATTAACTTGTATACATGTTAAAAGTAGACATAATACTTCTAATAATAAAAAATGAAATTGACTTGTATATATAGCTTGATTGGATCTAATAAATAAGAGCTTGTGTTTCCTCTTAAGAAATCACAGGTTCAAAATTTACTTTAATTGCTTAAATATTTAGAATATGTTAAATACCAAGTATTAACATCTACAAATAAACACATTCTAACATCTACGAATAAATACATTATATTTAAGTACAAAATCAATTAAGATATTCATTAGTACAATAATAGGGAAAAGAAAAGTTCATTTTAAATTTCACTTAATAATTTGTTTATGTTCAAGTGACTGGATTTTTAATGATAGATTTCTTTTCCAATATTTTTAAATTTAATTTTAATCATAAATATTAACCAGTTTAATAATATATAATCATTATTATAAAACAACTAATAATTTAATTTAAACTAACTATATATATAACCTAATCATATTTTCTTTCAATAAATATAAATAGGTAATTACATATTTTAGTTCTTATAAACTTTTACGGGCCATATATTACAAGCCTCCACGGAAAGGATATAACTTGGAAAATGAGTAATACAATACAGGGATTTAAAAAAAAAAGCTGGAAGACAATTAAAACACAAGGAATGTCGATAAAGCTAAATACTTATTTAACATGAAAGGAGCAACGATAACTGAATGCTGTCTCCCTAAGAAAATGATGAAAGATCTTTAATGTCCGCCTACTTCTTTCATGAAACAAACCTTCTTATCAGGCTATATGCCTGTTGTTTTGCTATTATGAAAATTTATATATCCTTGCTATATATAAAACATTCCATTTTATTTACCATACGTTTCTATATCTTTGCATTAATTGTAAAAAATTTAGTGATTTCTTTGTTAAATATTAGCGTTATTAAATTTAACGGAGATTTAGTATATTAATAATATCTGTTTATTTTTATTTACATTATTTTCACCATATAAAAACATTTAATTTTCCATATATACCTGGTATAACTATGTCCCGGAATTTCCATTTCATTATCTAATATGCTTTTTATGACTTTATGACGAAATTCTCTTTAATTTCTCTCGTTAACACACACATATATCTAACAGATTATTCGTATATTTGTCGTGAAATATCATACCGTTTCCGTTTTCGCTTGTAGCATATGGAATATTGTAAAATATAATATAATATATATAAAAGGTGAACCACGTGAATTTTGTATTTAATTTTATCTTAAATATTATATATATATATATATATATATCTATATAAAAGCCTCGAGGTTTAGTTCAATGAAGTCTAGTTACTAAAATATTTTCAATGGACTGTCAAGGGTTTAATTTTTCGAGATGTCGTGTATTAGAATAGACAATGATTGGTGTGGTTGTATGAGACTCTTTGTTTTGTGGGACAAGAGATTCACCTTAAGATTTGACTACTAAAGTCTAAGAAAGCATACATACTCTACCCCTATCTATTTTGACCCTATGACCTTTTATAAAAAAGCACATGCTCTTAACTATTAGACCCACTGATATTGTATTTATTAAATAAAAAATAATATTTTACCTTTTTTGTGATTCACTCAATAGATATTCGGGACACCACAAAATATTTATATTACCTAAAAATCATTGCCTGACTGCGCAACCACAAATCCTAACCCCTAAAATATCGAAAAATTTAAATTCGTAACCTATCCATAGCGAAAATACTTTAAGAATAGAAACTGCACCAATTAAATTAAACCCAAAAAAACAAAAAAATTCTCCATCGTAATAATTTATCTTTTAAACACTCATTTCCTGCCTTTTTTTTATCTCTCTTCGTTATTACAAAAATATCTGCGAGCTCTAAATTCAAAATCAAAGACCAAATTTATTAAAAAAAAAAATTGCTTTAATTCAAAAGCAAAGACCAATTTTAATTATAAGAATCGACACAAATTAGACACAATATTGCGTTTTCGTTAGTATGAAATCTGATGGAATTAGTAAACATGGCATTATTCTTTATTATTTTATTGCGAAATGAGATGATAAATTTTATTATGTTAATAAGTTTTTGTGTTAGTCGAGTAATAATTTTGACTAAAAAATTATGGAAATTTAGGTAGGATTTTGAGAAAATCTGAAATTTTTTGAAATTTTAGTTACAATAGTCAAAGTTAGGGTTTTGGATCCCAAAGGTTTTTGATAGTTCTGAATCTATTTTCACTATCAAGAAAAATAGTCAGATGATTGGATTTCTTGAAAACGAATTGTGGCCTCCATAGGCAACGCTATAAGTTTGTATGCTTTGAAATAAAAAATTTAATTTAATTATTAATAATTATTAGGGGATAATAGGAATTTAATCTCCATAAAATCTTTAAGAATATTTTTAATAATAGTCATAAATAAATTGGACATTAAAATTTATCTTCAAAATAGTTATACTTTTTATTTTGTTTTAATAGAATCAATTAACTAAAAAAATGTTATACAAATATGACTTATGATTTCTAAATATGTGAGATTAATAAACCAAACCATTATTAATGAAGCCATGAAACTAACTTTATTATAGATTAAAATCTCCCTTATAAAATAAATCTTTATAATTAAAAAACATTTTAAATATATATATTTAATACATATATTATTTATTAAATATATAATCCATCCTAAATTTTAGGGGCGAATTATAGCCCAAAGGCGAAATTTAAGGGTTTTTACATTTTAAGAGGGCGAATTTTTTATTAAAAACCCTTTTCATATAAAAATCAGTGAGTAAACTAACCGAAGCTTCATTTGGCCCAATTCGCTAGTTTTGGGAAATCACCGAATTTTGATATTTGCACAATGATTTAATACATTACATTGGGCGCAATTTTTTAATACCATGGGTCAATACCACATGCCATAAAACCATCTCTCATTTCACAATCAAAATATTTATAAATATTTTATTTGAATTTAATTTTATAATATTTTTAATTAAATCTAAAAGCAAAAATATTATAATTACTTTTAATATATATCAATCATAGTTATAAATGAAGATCCATTTTACCATATAAGTTAGTCTAATAATTTTGTAACCATACGTAAAATTTATTAATAAGCACATAAAAATTTAATACTTATAATATAACAATTTTTTTAGTCATGGATATTCACCCCCACTTTACCATGGACATTATTAAGTTGTGAACATGCTTTGTTACAATACCATGGACCAATACCATGACTTATCAATACCACATGCCCAAAAACCATCTCTCATTTTACAATCAAAATATTTTATAGTTTTTTTTTTTTTTTGTAATTTAATGCTATTACATTTTTGGTATGGAAAAGATATTCTGATGTCATGTTATGTTATCTAAACATTATGACTCAATCAAATTAAAATAAAAAATGATTAATTAATTAATTAAAAATAAAAATATTTTGACTCAATGAAATTACATAATAATAGAAATTACATTAAAAAAATAAAATTAATAATTATAATAATTAATAATTAAACAAACCTAGATCCATTTTAACTTTGGATCTATCTAGAGATTTGATAATTAATAACCCTATGTTAAAATGAAAAGTCTATGTTATTATTATATGTAAAAAATTTAGGTTATTATTTTGTTTAATAAATTTTTGTTGAGTAAAGGTAAATTTGAAATAAAAATAGAAAAAAATCTATGTAAAAATAAAAATTCTACATTATTATTTTTTTATTATATCAAGAGATATTGTTTTGTCCATTACTCATTTTTGAGCTCAAGGTTTATAAGAACTCAAGGTTTATAAGAACCCATGGTATTCATGTGCAATATAGTCTATTTAAAGTGGGGAATTATACCATCCTAAATCCATCTTCTCATTCTCCCTCTTTCTGTCCCTCTCCCTTACTTTTGATTCACATTTCGAATTAGTCTTAACTATCGATCTCTCAAGATTTGTCAATCTCTCAAGCTTAGAGAGGGATGGATCTTGGCTCGTGTATATCTAAAGAGAGGTATGCTATGAATTCTTAAAGTAGAATACTTGGATTTGTAAAATGTAAGATTTTTTTTACATAGGGATATCTTAAAGTAGTATACTCGGATTTGCAAAATGTAATATTTTTTTTACATAGGGATATCATTTACTTCTGATTATGGTCTTGTCTATTAAGTGCCCATATTCTGGTTTTGATGAGTTTTGATTATGGTTTTGATCAGGTGCAACGTCTATGACCCTTTCCTATTAAGTCTCTATATTCTATTTTTGATCAGGTGAAGCGTCTATGACCCTTGTCTATTAAGTGCCCATATTCTAGCTATCATTTGGGAGTTTTTTTTATTGCATCCAAGGATGTTGTCTTGTTTTGTGAAGTTACCAGTGGTTTTTCAGCTCCAGGTTTATGAGAACCCATGGTATTTCCCATGATATGCATGTGGAATATAGTCTTTTTAAAGGGGGAATTAAACTAGCCTAGAGACATCTTCTCCCTCTTCCTCTTCCTATGCATCAAAACCATCAATTTTGATTCTCATTTCCCACTTGCTAGGTTTGGATTCTCATAAACTAGCCTAGATCCATTTTCTCCCTCTTCCTCTGGGTATCCCTCGAAACCCTGGGTTTTGATTCTCATTTCCCACTCACTAGGTTTTGATTCTCATCTCCCATTCACCTTAACTAAGGATGGATCTAGGTTGGTGTGTATCAAAAGAGAGGTATATTGTGAATTCTTAAAGTAGTATACTCTGATTTGCAAAATGTAAGGTTTTTTTACAGAGGCATATAGTTTATTGGATTTGCAAAATTTAAGGTTTTTTTATATAGGGATATGGTTTACTTTTCATTATGGTTTTGATCAGGTGAAGCATCTATGACCCTTGCCTATTAAGTGCCCATATTACACATATCACTTGGGAGGTTTGCATAGGTTGATCATGATTTTGAAACCCTATTCCAAATCAAAGACATCTATCCACTTAATTAATCTTTTTTTTTTCATTTTAAATTGAAATAAAAATCAATAATATAAAATATATCAATTATGGGGTTGGAAAAAAGCTAGAAGCACTAGTAGTTGTTGGGAGATTCCAGGTTTTCTAATATAATGAGAAAAATGTTTTTTTTGTTGCTTTATATTTATAGTTTGTGTACAGTAAAATATGGTATATTAACGACTTAATCACTTTATATCTTATTGGTTAATTTTTTAAATTCATCTAAATTATAATTAATTAACTTGATATAAAAATTATTGATGAGACAATATTATATAAAGGGAAAGTGATTTGATAATTATAATTACAAGTTGTCCAAATTTGAGAGTGAATGATTATCTTCACTTTCAATTTCTGAATTGAGATATAATTAAATTTGTATTGGTTTATTTATATAATCATCACTCAAACATGATATTTTTCCACAAGGAGGTCACTCACAAAACATAACAAAAAAATATACATATATTATTTCATTCCAAAACTAAAGAGGTGATTTCAAGTTACAAGGGTTTGTCTAATATATATATATATATATATATAAAAATTAACCATCATGCAATATAATATTATGTTGACTCTGTTAAATTAAAACATAAATTATTATTTTAATATGATAACTATAATTATTATTTTATATGCGTCCTTAGAGGAATCCTAGAGTGTTGTTAGATTCTAGCTAGTTCATTTTTTATCATGTTAAGGAAACAATCATAGTACCTAAGGTGACCATGTATATTCATTTTAAAATTTAAATATTTTGTAATAATTTTTGTCAATATAGACAAATTTAAAACTAAAATTTAGTAAGCAAAATCATAACAACACTTATCTACTAATCTTCCTCAAAAATACATCTCTCCCTAGACTTTTGTAATTAATATAAATTTAAAAAATAAATATTCAAAACTGAAAACTAAATCTCTCCTTAGTTTCAATTGTTATATACAATCTTTTTTAATTAGTACATATTTAAAAACTAAATATTCAAAACTTATTTTTATTCACACTGAGCCAAGTTTTCCAATGATGGTCTAAAACCCAAAACGCTAGTAGAAAAAAGAGTCCTTGCCACATGATAGGCTTCTTTGTGCTTAGATTGTTGGGAGGATGATACTAAGATGTAAAAACTAGTAATTCAAAAAATACTGTAAGATAAAGAATAAATAAGTTAATTACATTATGATTTTTTTGAGTTGAATTGCAAGCCACAACCCTCAAAATTTAACAAAACATTACTTAAATCATAATCAAACCATTTACCTGCTCGCAAATAGTAAAATCTCATCTTCCTTCTTAGTTCTTGCAAATATATATAGATCTCTACATTTTAAGGATGTCGCTTTGAAATGTTGAGCATTTTTGCAGGGCAGAAACCTCTTCCTTCATTGATGCGAGGGGTTCTCATTTATTTTCAGCTAAGGCTTTGCGTCTTGGGGTTTCATCTTGATACATAAAATTCCAAGGGAGACGTGGGCTTATTATCATTGTTTTGCTTGGCCGCAAGAGTTTTAAGGCTGATTTCAATTGCAAAACTTTATGCGCTATAACCTTTCGTGTTGATTTTCACCATGCAGATTCTATTAATATGTTCTTTTGGTATGTAATGTTGGATTTTTTATGCTTTTTAGTACTAAAAAGTTTTTGGTTTCGGAATGTTGTCGATATAGTTGGGGCATACTTAATGATGGACATGGCTATACCTATATAATTTGTTACAACAAAAAAATGGGAGAATTCTATCTCCAATACTCATATTTGCTCATCTCCATCTAAAGATAGGTAGGATGAGTAAAAGAAATTTCACAAAATCCATGCCCTAACATAGCTACTTGGCAACTATTTTACAAACAAATTATATAACAAGATAGATAGATCATTCCTAATTTTTCAATAGGCCTCAAAGGAAGTACCCAAACTCAACGAGCAAGGATTGTAATCCAAATGCTTTGTTCCATTTAAATTCTTGTTCTCACATTTCTTTCCCAGATTTCCTCCCTCTAATTACTGGCATAGAGCTTAATGTTTGTTTAGCTACACTTGCATAAGTGAGAGTTCTAATGTCTACCTTTGTTACCCCTAGGCTGAGGGAACATCTTCCCTCACTATCTCTAATCATTGTTCCTCACATGGATTATTAATTTGTTGTTTCACCATTTTTCCCTTGTATTTCTTTTCAATTTTTCCATTTTAACCTTTTTTATTTTTTGCACTTATTTTCTTCATGTCAATTTTATAGAGACTTATTGTGGCTCATTTCCCACTCCTCACTCATATATTTATATCCCAATACATGAGAAATATATTTATATTCTGATGCAGGAGCATCCAGCTGAGGGTACCATGATCGACTGTTTGGTCTCAGCTAAGGAGGAGAGGTTCATCATCATTTGGTTTTACTTATATTTGTTGATTAAAACAATGTTTAGGGACTTGTTTTTATTTTCATATTTAGTTAAGGGATATTTAGGAACAACACAGTTAGATGTAGGTGGTTACAGCCACACTGTTGGTTTTCTTTTATTTATTTTACAGTTGTTTTCTTTTAACTATATATATATATATATATATATATATATATATATATATATATATATATATATATATATATATATATATATATATATATATATATATAGATATATATATATATATATATATATATATCATCTATGTATTCCACAGAGCAAGAAAACTCAAACAGCAAAATGGTTAACAACCGTGTAACTGAAGAAACAACTGCAAACAGTTTGAGTAACTGTATCGTAACAATACAAAAGCAAATGTACCACATTTTGTAAAAGGTTCGATACACCAGAACAGGAATAGAATACAGAAGTAAATAATTATCAAAGACCTGAGCATCTGAGTCCATCTGTAACAAGCAATCTCTCATTTTATTTCTTTTCTTTTCCCACTAATTACTGTGTATGACAATTAGGCAAAGAAATGTGTTTCTTTATTTTCAGAAATCTTTTCTAACAGACAGAGACATAGTTCTTAACTTCGAACGATGAGAATAAGGAGCATAGCATTAACAGGAGAACTAAATACGTAATCCCAGCAACAATACAAGTTCCAGACACACGGCGCAAGCAACAACCATAGAAGTGAGCTAGCAGATTCCAAGACTGTAGAATGCATTCATGATAGAGGTAACCCATGTGTAACCGAATATCTTTTTTTCCATTATAAAAAATTTAACGTTGGCATACAGAAACAAATAAAATTGTAAAGTTCTAAAGACCAACAATAGCAGAATAGAGCGATTTCCTCTTGAGGAAGACCAAATAGCGAAGCTAGGGTTTTAAACCCTGAATGGCTACCGTATTGTCGAAAATAAAAAATTATTTACAACTTGGACCTGAAGGTCATTGGATGCTAAATAACTGACAGAGAAACCAAATCTCTCAATTCCTAAGCAAATAGCAAACTACACCAGTAACAGATCTGAAGAAGGAAGTCCACAAACAACAAGACTATAATAGAGAATGAACCTACCGGTTTCATTCGTAGAAATCCGAGCAACGACTCAATCTAGAGCCGACCCCAACCTGCAAAGGGGACAATGGAGACATATTGGTGTTTTCTTTCCAAAAACAAGTTGTGAGAACTAGTGACAAGTGATGGAAGTAAGGTCCATAACTTACCTTACCAAAAGGATAGAAAGCACTGGCGGAACGAATTCAAAACTGGGTCACAGTCACAAGAGGAAGCCCTACTCACAAGGAGTGGCTACCCTTAGTACCATAGTAAAACTGAGAAAATAACTATAGCAAGGAAAGAAAGGACTTACCTTGCCAGTATCTGTCGAAGCAGAGCAAAGGGGTGCATTGTGACTGTAACCTGAAACCCACAGAGAATTAACAGCAGATTAACCAGAAATGCAAACAGAGTAATATATACAAAGAAAGTTAAGAGAACAATAGAAATAGTAGCATCCACGGAGAAGAGTAACAAACCAGGTAGAGGAATCCATAACCAGGTGTAGACAAGGTGCCATTACAAAACTTAACATAGTTGTGGACAAACCCTCACAAACCCTCACTGGAGCAGAGCAAAAACCAAGCACCAAAGTGACAAGTGAAAACTGGGAAGGAGGAGTATAGTCAAAGTGTGGAGGGTGAAGACCGAGGTAAGGACAGGTGTCCCCTCACACCTACCAATGTACCAACAATAACTACGCCAACAATCCAAAACCAAAAATATCTATGCTAATCAACTGTTTAATGTTAACTATGATTGCTTTGACCTGATCCAAAATATTAATCATTGTTTAATTAACTTTAATCCATAAGTTAATGGGTTGGTCCCATCATATTGTGGTATCAGAGCAGGATTTGGAATTTTCCTGAGAAATGGAAGTTGGAAGACAAGGTCGTGGAAGAGGTGCTTGGAGAGTAGCAGAGGAAGGATTGCGGGAGGAAATTAGGATCCTTACTGCCCATTTGGAGGCAGTTGAAGCAAGAAGGAGAAGGGATCTGGAGGTAGGAGATGATAGCGAAGAAGAAGCCATAGTAGCGATAGATGGATTGGATGAAGAAAGGCTAGAAATTAGATTGTTTAGGTCAATCCTATTGGCTAGCAGCAAGCCTAAACCAGAAATTCCAAATTACGATTGCAGCTTGTCCATAGAAGTTCTGTTGGACTGGATCAACGAATTAGATAAATATTTCGAGTGTGAAGAGGTCAGCGAAGACCGGAGTGTTAAGTTCACTGCAACAAAGCTGAAAGGACATGTAGCCTTGTGGTGGGATAGTGTCCAAGTGGAAAGAAGAAGGATGAACAAGTTGCCAATAAAGAAATGGCCAAGAATGGTGACCAAGCTGAAGGGCAGATTTTTGCCCAAAGATTACCAGATTGCACTGAATCAGCAAGTGCAAAATTTGAGTCAAAAAGGAATGATAGTGAGAAAATATACTGAAGAATTCTACCAGGTAAATTTAAGAGCTGGTTACACGGAGGACACCCCAGAAAAAACAACAAGGTATGTAAATGGTCTGAGATTGGAAATATTAGATGAGATAAGCATTCTTTCCCCAAAGAATATAGAGGAAGCCTACCGGAGTGCCATGAAGGCAGAGGAGAAGATTACCAGAAAACATAATGCTAGTAGAGGATGGGGAATGGGCAGAGGAAGAGGGCAGTCCTATGGCAGAGGACAAATTGCCAGTAATAATGAAGAGGGCAGCAGTTCCAATACTTCAAGAACAACAGAAAAACGAGACAACACTAGAGGCAGAAGGCCATATCAGAGAGGAAGAGGAAATGGTTGAGGCAAAGGAGCTGCCTATCAATGCTACAGGTGCCCCAAGTGGGGGCACAGATCTTTTGAGTGTCCTAAAGTGGAACAAGCTGGTCAAATGGGAGGATATGTTGTACAGCCAGAGGAAGCAGAGGCATCACCCCAGGAAGTAGAAAATGTGTCGGAAATAGGGGAAGCCTTAGTTCTTAATAAAGTGTTGTTGAAACCAGCCAAGGAGACAGTTGAACAAACTCAAAGGAAAGCATTATTCTGGATAGTTTGCAAGTCCCACAGAAAATTCTACAAGTTGATTATCGACAGTGGGAGCATGGATAATCTGGTTGCCACAGATATGGTAGAGAAGTTGGGTTTGAAGTGGCTGAAACAACCCACTCCCTACAAGGTATTGTGGTTGCAGAAAGGCTGTCAGTAGTGGGTTGATGAACAGTGTGAAGTTGAGTTCCATACTGGCAGGTATAAAGATAAGGTTATTTATGATATTATGCCAATGGACGTATGTCATATACTACTTAGAAGGCCATCGCTATGACCGTAAGGTAGTACATGATGGGAAGACAAACTGTTACAAGTTTGTCAAAGATGGGATTAAGCACACACTTGTGCCCATCAAGGAGTAGGAGACAATAGAAACAAGTGGGACGAAAGTGTTACTGATGGGTGGAAAATATTTTTTGAAGAAAATTAAAGATAGTGAAGTGAAATATGCTATTGTGAGAAGGGAAAAAACAGTCTTGTTACATAAAGAAGTGTCTGATTTTCCTGCAGAAAATCAGAAAATGCTGTAGGAATTTAGCGATATTGTAGTGGATAACTTACCAGATAAATTGCCTCCTAAGAGAAGTATAAGTCATCACATTGACTTTATCCCTAGAGCAAGTCTACCGAACAAGGTAGCATACTGGATGAGCCCTAAAGATAATGAGGAAATCAGAAAACAGGTGCAGGAATTGTTGGATAAAGGGATGATAAGGGACAGTTTGAGCCCCTGCACAGTTCCAACAATACTCGCTCCCAAGAAAGGAGGAGAATGGTGAATGTGCATGGATTCGAGGGCCATCAATAAGATTACCATCAGGTATAGGTTTCCAATGCCACATATGGATGATATGATGGACTACCTAAGCGGGACTACCTAAGCGGGGCAACATACTTCTCGAAGATTGATATGAAGAGTGGTTATCATCAGATTTGAATAAGGGAAGGGGATGAGTGGAAGACAGCCTTCAATACCAATGAAGGGCTATATGAGTGGTTGGTAACACCATTCGGATTAAGTAATGCTCCTAGTACCTTTATGCAACTGATGAATCAAATGTTGAAAGAGTTCATTGGAAAGTTTTGAATAGTTTATCTTGATGATATAATAATTTTTAGCAAGACTAAGGAGGAACACTTTCGACATGTTCGAAGTGTGGTGCAAAAATGGCAGTAGAATAAGCTGCTGATAAATCTTTAAAAATGTACTTTTCTCCAAAGAGAACTGGTTTATCTAGGTTTTGTGATTGCAAAGAATGAGTTGAATATGGACCCAGAGAAGATTGCAGCAATCATTAACTGTCCATCCCCAAAAAGTCTATTTGAGGTATGTAGTTTTCATGGGTTAGCAAGTTTTTATCAAAAATTCAAAGGGAATTTCAGTGAGATCTCCGCACCTATGTTGGAAACTATAAAAAATCAAGTCAGCCTTTTGATTGGACCGAGGCAGTAGAGAAAAGCTTTCAGCTACTGAAGAACAAGATCACAAAAAGACCAATCCTGAGGTTGCTAGATTTTAATAAGATTTTTAGGTTCGCTGTGATGCAAGCGGTAAGGCCATTGGTGCTATACTTAGCCAAGAAGACAAACCTGTTGTGTTTTTCAGCAAGAAGTTGAATGAGAGCAGGAAGAAGTATTCATCTTATGACAAAGAATTCTATGTTGTTGTCCAAGCATTGAAGCATTAGAGACACTATCTGCGGGGGAGTGAGTTTGTTTTATTTTCTGATAATTATGCACTGCAATACATGATGCAACGGCGTAAGATGAATCACAAGCATGCTAAGTGGGTCGAATATTTACAAAGTTTCACTTTTGTGTTGAAACACATTAGCAGGCCGACCAACAATATGGTGGATGGATTGAGTAGAAGGGCCTTGCTCTTGCAGGAGAGTAATATAAAAGTACTGGGCTTTGAGCATTTGAAAGACTTGTATCAGACTGACGTGGATTTCAAAGAGGCTCATGAAGCCTGTCAGAATCCTTTGCTCAGAAACAATAGTTCATGGTTGGACTATAATTTACAGGAGAAGCTATTATTTAAAGGGAGACATTTATGCATTCCTGATTGTTCAATGAGAGAGAATATCATTCGAGAGAAGCACAATGGAGGTCTAGCTGGGCATTTTGGCATAGACAAAACATTAGATCAGCTCAGCCATTTTTATTATTGGCCAAGAATGTGAAGGGATGTGCAGAGATTTATGACCAGATGTGAAGTGTGTCAGATGGCAAAAGGACACAGTCAGAATACGAGACTCTACACAGCATTGCCTATTCCGAGTAGACCATGGGACTCAGCCAATTTGGAATTTTTCTAGGGTCTACCAAGGATGTAGCGAGGTTATGATTCTGTGATGGTAGTAGTAGACTAGTTATCGAAAATGGCACATTTCATCCCTTGTAAAAATACTAGCGATGCCACTCATGCGGCCCACTTATTTTTCACAAAGATCGTCAGGCTACATAACCTGCCTAAGTCCATTACTTCCGACAGTGATGTGAAATTTACAGGGCACTTCTGGTGCACCTTGTGGAAGAAGATGGACACACAATTAAGTTTCAGCTCTGCTTATCACCTATAGACCAATCAACAAACAGAGGTGGTAAAAAAGAGCTTGGGGAACCTGCTACAAAGTTTGATGGAGGAGAATTCATGAATGTGGGATCATGTACTTGCCCAGGCAGAGTTCACTTACAATGACTCACCCAATCGCAGCACGGGGTATAGTCCTTTTCAGATATTATATGGCATGCATCCTTGCAGAGTGCATGAATTACGAGATCTAGGACAGCAGGAAAGACAGAGTGCTGATGGAGAATATTTCGCCAAAGCAATGAATGACCTACATGAGCAGGTGAAGATGAAGTTGCAGGACAACAGTCAAAAGTATAAGCAATGGGTAGATCTGAAATGACGAGAGGTACAATTTAATGTAGGGGATGAAGTCCTCATGCATTTCTGCAAGGAACGTTTTCCTAGAGGTGCATACAACAAACTAAAGTACAGAAAGATTGGCCCCGACTAAATTCTCCGAAAATTTTTAGCCAATGCTTATGAATTACAGCTGCCACTAGGAATAGGCATCTTGCCCATCTTCAATGTGGCAAGCTTGTTTCCATATATTTCCAATCCTAAGGAAGACAGTACAGCACAGCCTACACGGGACACACAAGAACGGAGTGAGACTTGGATGAGACAAATAAATTCAACTCAGCCCCTTGAGATCGAGAGGATCCTCGACACTCAGGTGGCCAAGCGAACTCAGTGGAAGGAATACCTACAGTTTCTAGTCAAGTGGAAGAACCGTCCCATTGATGATATTTCATGGCTTGATGCCAGAAAAATATAGCAGGCAAGCTATTCAATCGAGAAGCTCATGGACCGGAGTGATGAATTTTTCTTACCCCGGGAGCCTGATGTAGGAGCATCCAGCTGAGGGTACCATGATCGGATGTTTGGTCTCAGCTAAGGAGGAGAGGTTCATCATCATTCGGTTTTACTTATATTTTCTGATTAAAACAATGTTTAGGGACTTGTTTTTATTTTCATATTTAGTTAAGGGATATTTAGGAACAACATAGTTAGATGTAGGTGGTTACAGCCACACTGTTGGTTTTCTTTTATTTATTTTACTGTTGTTTTCTTTTAAAAAAAATACATATCATCTATGTATTCCACAGAGAAAAAAAACTCAAACAGCAAAATGGTTAACAATCGTGTAACTAAAGAAACAACAGCAAACAGTTTGAGTAACCATATTGTAACAATACAAAAGAAAATGTACCACATTTTGTAAAAGGTTGGATACACCAGAACAGGAATAGAATGCAGAAGTAAATAGTTATCAAATACCTGAGCATCTGAGTCCATCTGTAACAAGCAATCTCTCATTTTATTTCTTTTCTTTTCCCACTAATTATTATGTATGACAATTAGGCAAAGAAATGTGTTTCTTTATTTTCAGAAATATTTTCTAATAGGAAAAGACATAGTTCTTAACTTTGAATGACGATAATAAGGAGCATAGAATTAACAGGAGAACTAAATATGTAATCCCAGCAACAGTACAAGTTCCAGACACACGGTGCAAGCAACAACCATAGAAGCGAGCCAGCAGATTCCAAGACTGTAGAATGCATTCATGACAGAGGTAACCCATGTGTAACCGAATATCTCTTTTTCCATTATAAACAATTTAATGTTGGCATACAAAAACAAATAAAATTGTAAAGTTCTAAAGACCAGCAACAGCAAAGTGGAGCGATTTCCTCTTCAGGAAGACCAAACAACGAAGCTAGGGTTTGAAACCCTGAACGGCTACCGTATTGTCGAAAATAAGAAATTATTTACAACCTGGACCCGAAGGTCGTTGGATGCTAAATAACTGATAGAGAAACCAAATCTCTCAATTCCTAACCAAATAGCAGACTACACCAGTGAAGGATCCGAAGAAGGAAGTCCACAAACAACAAGACTATAACAGAGAATGACCCTACCAGTTTCATTGGTAGAAATCCGAGCAGCGACTCAATCTGGAGCCAACCCCAACCTGCAAAGGGGACAACAGAGACATATTAGTGTTTGCATTCCAAAAACAAGTTGTGAGAACCAGTGACGAGCAGTGGAAGTAAGGTCCATAACTTACCTTACCAAAAGGATAGAAAGCACCGGCGGAATGAATTCGAAACTGGGTCGCAGCCACAAGAGGGAGCCCTGCTCACAAGGAGCGGCTACCCTTAGTACCACAGTAAAACTGAGTAAATAACTATAGCAAGGAAGGAAAGGACTTACCTTGCCAGTATCTGTCGAAGCCGAGCACAGGGGTCCATTGTGACCACAACCTGAAACCCACAGAGAATTAACAACAGATTAACCAAAAATGTAAACAGAGTAATATATACAGAGAATGTTAAGAGAATAATAGAAATAGCAGTGTCCATGGAGAAGAGTAATAAACCAGGCAGAGGAATCCATAACCAGGTGCGGACAAGGCACCATTACAAAACTTAACACAGTTGCGGACAAACCCTCACAAACCCTCACCGAAGTAGAGAAAAAACCAAGCACCAAAGTGACAAGTGAAAAGTCGAAAGGAGGAGTATAGTCGAAGCACAGAGGGTGAAGACCGAGGCAAGGACAGGTGTCCCCTCACACCTACCAACGTACCAGCAATAACTACGCCAACAATCCAAAACCAAAAATATCTGCGCTAATCAACTGTTTAATGTTAACTATGATTGCTTTGACCTGATCCAAAATATTAATCATTGTTTAATTAACTTTAATCCATAAGTTAACACGCTCGTCCCATCATATTCCATATGAGTAATATACATATTTCAGTCCTCGAGGGATTGCTTAGAAAACAAGGCTCATAGTCATTACAAGAAATACTCATTATGAGTCCAACACATTGTCACATGTAGGATTTCTCCCTACCACCTGCGCTAAACCTAACTGACTTTCCATGAGAAATATCTTTATATTCCATATAAGGAATATACTTGTTTTGGTTCTTGATGGATTGATTAGCAAGGCTTCAAGCCACTACAATAAATACTCTTTATGAACTTTGTTAGCCCTTTACAAAGCCTTTATTATTCAGTGAAATATTCGCCAATATCTTACAAGATTTTATAATCCAATCAAAGATTCCCCTGGATTTTACAAGATAATATAATTTGGTGAGAGATTCGCCAAAAAAATTATATATACATATTATATTATTGATAAAGTCGCCTTCCATTTTTTCTATGTATCATGGGGATTCACCCATTTATTATATATATAAATTTAGGGGGTTCCTATAATTTTCTATGATATAATCTTAATACTAATTTAAAATAAATTATAATTTAATTACTTTTATGATTTTTAATTTTCATTTCTTTTAAATATAAATTTTATATATTTTAATTCTAATAACCTTATAATTCAAATAGTTAATTATTGCCGTGTATCTCCATCCATAGTATTAATGTTGATTTTCTTTTATCGCCTTGTATCTCCGTACATAGTTGTAAGGGTATCTCCATCATAGTTTTAAGGATCATTAAAATTTTCTTTTACTACTGTATTCTCCCACAGAAGTGCCAATTATTTTAGGATTACCTAGTGTCAACTATTTTTGTGTCTCCCTCCAGAGTTTTAAGTAGGACTAAAATTTTTATTTTACTGCTTTATCGAAGTATTCTCACACAGATTACCTGCGTCAAGAGTCAGGAGGGGCTACCGATTTCAACCATTTTATTGTCTTGACAAACGAGGATAGAATGGAGGCTTAACATCTGGGGAAGCCGATCCAATGTAAGAGGTTTCATCATGCAGCCCAAGAAAGCCAATTCAACTTCTACTACCAATACCTATGGCCGCGTTAACCAGCCTCGAAAGTCGTGGTATAAGGTAGTTTCCTTTTTCCAAGAAAACAATGGAAATACTATGGAAATTTGGGTATATTTTGACGAACGTGGGTGGAAATTTTTAGAAATTAAGTTACAGTGATAAGCTTTAAGATTTTAGATATACAAGTTTTTTTTATAGTGTTAAATGAATTTTTGTGATAAAAAATATAATTCATCAATTTAAAAATAAAAACCAGATTCCAGTTTTTTTGGCTATCAAGGAAAATCATACCAAATAGTTAATACTTTTAGCCCGTGAAGGCAATAGCCACTAATCGAAAGGGTACGTCCATACCGTTGTTTGCATGATTTGTACAATATTGTTACTATAAAATCTGAATTGACCACTGTCAACCCTTCTTGAAATCAGCCGTACATGAACACAAAGTAGAAGGGAGCAGAACGTAGAAATGGCAAATTACGATAATCAAATGAATAGTAGTCGACCATTGAACGAATGCACCCCCTTCAGACATCATCCATGCACGGAGAAAGAATATACATATTTTTTTGCTAAAAATAAATACCTTTAAATCAAATCAAAACTTTTGAGATTTCTGTGGGCTGAACCGAGAAGGGTTTCGACAAATATAATAAATATCAAAATCACTGTCGTCTTACGCTTCTTTGTGTAATCCGCGTGTCAAGTTGTGGATGTGATCTCTTCTAAATTCTGGATTTCAGCTGTACAGAAGAACAAGTCACCCATTGCCATGACAGTGTCGAAAATTTATATTTATTTTTATTTGTAGTTATATCAAGTTAGATATTAAATTAGTGTAGGAGATCATTTTGTTAAATTGGTTTCTTAGATTTTTTTGTGTGGGAAAAAATAATTTAATTTGGTCTAGCAATTTGATTGCTAATTCTATAAAAATATACATACTCTACTTTTATAGTTTTAAATATGTAACCTCTTAAAAAAAACACATAGTATTCCGCCCAATCAAATTATAAAATTTTTAATAACAAATTTAAAAAAAATATATTATATTATATATAATAAAATAAAATTATCTTTCAGAAAGAGGATGTTTAATTCTCGATATTGGCTACTTTTCCTAAAGATTTATTTTTAAAAGCTGAACGGCCCCATGATATTCGTTTTCTCCATTTCTCTGAATTTGCGCATCAGAACTCGGACTTCAGTTATGAGAACTTCGGATGCTTGCTTCCCAACCCGATTTTTTGTGCATCGAATTTGATCTTTCCACGAATAAATTTAAGAGGTTGAATCCATGCCGGCCTCTTTAACTGAACACATGCCCAATTAAAATTTGACATGTATGACTGTCGAGTTGATTTTAAAAACTATTTTTTTTAATTAATAATTAAATTTTGGAATCTGATAGTTTTAACATTTATTATGTCAGAGGGAGATCACGTTCATTTGGAATATATTGAACATTTCAATCTTCGACTAATCGTCATTAATTATGCTTCAAGGAGTTTTTTTTTTGTGATTTTTTAAAATTTTTAATTTTAAAATTTGAATGAAAATTTTGAGATTAAATTTTGATTTGTATTATTTAAATTGATTTTTTTATTGTATATATAGATTCAGCATTTTGAAAAAATTATAGAACACTTTAACTGTGCAAGAGTTACCCATCAAATTTGTAATTTAAATAAATTTCTATAAAATCCAGAAAAACTTCCAAAAAATCTCACTAAAATTCTATCCAATAATACTTACCATGAGCTTCAAAAACATTGAATATATTCTCATAAAAACCAACGGAATCCCGCTTCAACATAATTATCCACTGCATACAAAATCTTAATTGTAAGACTTGATTAACCACCTTTAGTGTAAGCATGAATAAATTAGAATTTAAATTTCTTTTCTTTATTACCTATCCAGGTATTAATGATAAATTGAAAAATCATTCGATACATCCTCACCAATTTTACCAATTTTACCCGTTACCCAGTTACCGTTATAACAAAACTATGATTTCATTAATTATGTTATTTACTGTTCTCAATGGGAATGATACCGTCCTGTATAGGTCTGTAAACTAAACTAGACAAAGTCACAGAAATCACAAATAAATTCATAAGCTGATAAGCTTTATTGGTTTATAGAGTTGAGGACTTCTCTTTTTTTAAGGTGGGCTTTAACATATGTATTATATTCTTATTTTTTTTGGAAGGAATAGTTTAGATATTACTAGAAACAAATTTTCCTTATAAATAAATATAGAGTAAAAGCAAGTTTAAAGAAATTTTTGTCAAATATAAAAGTTTATTAAATTTTATTTTAAAATAATATAAATAGTTAAATTATATATTTAATTATAATTTTACATATTTTATAATTTCTATAATAAGAAAAATTCCTTGGTATTAAGACAAAATTAAATATATCCATATATATTTTAACTATATATATATATAACAAAATGCTAAAATACTTATACATTAGATTCATAAAGAGGAAAACATATCTTTATGAATTTTGTTTTAGATTCTCTTCAATAATAATATTATCAATATGGAAATTTCTGTTGTTGTTATCAAAGTGGTGCTTTTGATTGGTTGATTCTTCCACTTGATTCTTTTAGCCACTTTTATATCTAATACTGAATAAATTTTCTTTGTTAGTGTTGGAGGTCTCTACTCCTATTCAATGGATTGAATTTTGTTATTAATGGGTGTATTATCTCAAATATTTATTAATTCCTTAAATGGGTACAAATATGAAACATTAAAGATTGCATAAATTCCAATATCTTTGGGTAGTTCTATTTCATAACAATTTCAAGAAAATTTCCTCAATACTTGGCATGGTGCAATCTTCTTATTCTTCAATTTATTATACTCCCCTTAGGAATTTTCTTAATACGAAGATGTGCCATACCCAAATCCCCTACTTTAAAATGCAATTGTTTTTTTTTTCAGACTATTTTTTGTTTTTACTTGCTATTGTTTTCTTATAATTACTACTCGACTTTGTCTTGTAATTCTTGCATACTAATTGCAAAATATTACCTTGTTACAATTTTTATATCTTCTTTTCAAATACTCCTTAGCTCACAAATTCCCATTGGGCACATTCCATACAAATTTGAAATGAACTTAATCATATACTTCTATTAGGTGAGTCATTATATGCATACTCTACATGAGAAAGTACCCAATCCTATTGCTTACTTTAAGATTTTCATTTAGCAATCTTCTCAAGATGATTCCCATGCTCTCGTTGACCACCCTTGTTTTTCCATACTGAACTTGAGATTAGTTCCCAAATTTTTTCACAATGTTCTCCAAAAATGAACCACAAATTTAGTATCTCTATAAAACACAATACTTCTTGGTAATGCACACAATTGAGCTACTTCATTGAAGAAAAAAATTACACCATTAATTGTATCACTTGTCTTTTTCAAGACTGTAAATTGTTCCATTTATGAAAATCCAACAACAAAATCATAAATTGGTTCATTACATTTATCATATTTTGGTTGTCTTAGCGTAAATTCCATGCTTACAGATTCCCGTCGTGTATTTGGAATTGTGAATGGTTGAAATAATCCAAATTTTGACTCCTTCATTTTCCATATTAACATATTCTCCCTGTTTCAACAAATAATTTGATGTCTTCCTACACATCTGGTTATAAATTAAATGCATATGATTGTGCAAAATTTTTATCTCATCCAGAATGCCTTGCTAATTCTCCATTGTACTCTTTGTCCTACAAAGTTTCCCTCATTGAACATTTTGGAATGCATAATTGAATTCCTTTGGACAACAATCCTTCTTGTATGACATCATCTAGCCATAGGGTTATGTTTCTAGCTACCATATTTTCATAAGTTTCATAAGGTTTTACGAAGTCTAGATCATCTTCATACATGTCCTTCAAATTATCTAGGGTTAGATTAATTCTTACATCTACTACTTCATCTTGTTTCCCATTTTTATATTTGATAGCATATGTATTTTTTTCTAAGAACCCAATATATTTAGCATGCCTATGGCTCATTTATGTTTGGGCATTGATAAACTACAAAGAATGATTTTCATTCTATCGAATAAATTGTTTAATCATAAGGTAGTTTCTCAATTTCTTTAATGTTTTAATACCAGGATTAAACTTCATACAATATGAACAATATTTATTTTTTGATTCATTAATATTTTTGGTAAAATAAGAAGTTGATTTCCCTTCATGGCTTAGAAAAACTCCTATTGCAATTCCACAAGGATTCGTCTTAACATAGAAAATATTGTTCAATTTTGAGAATGACAAAAGAAGTTGTTCATTGGTTTTTCCCTCAAACAACTCCAAGCTTTATCAATTGATTCTAATGAATGAAATAGTTTCCTGCTTTCTTATATATATATTTTTTGCTTTTTTATAATTGCTACTTGTTATTTCTTTCTTATGATTGATGCTTGAATTTGCCATGTAATTCTTGCATACTAATTAAAAAATATTCACCTTCTGCACTTTTTAATTCTTTTTTTTCGACTTCTTAGCTCACAAATTCCACTTGGGTGCATTCCATACAAAATTTGAAATGGATTTAATCCTATACATCTATTAGGTGAGTCATTATATGTAAACTCTATTAGAGCAAGTAGATGATCATACTTATTAAGCTATAAATTTATCAAACTTCTCAACTTATTTCCCATACTCTTGTTAACCACCATTTTTTTCCCATATGTGATCACGGTATGTTGAAATGAACATGTGATCAGTTCCCAAAAGATTTCACAAAGTTCTCCAAAGATTACCCACAAATTTAGTATCTCTATAAAAAACAATACTTCTTGGTAATCCACACAATCTAACTACTTATTTGAAGAAAAAGTTACACCATTAGTTGTACCACTTGTCTTTCTCAATGTTGTGAAGTGTGCCATTTTTTAAAATCCAGCAACAAAATCATAAATTGAGTCATTACCTCTATGATTTTTTGGTAGTCCTAGCTAAATTCCATGCTTATCGATTCCCATGGTGTATTTAGAATTATTAATGGTTGAAATAATCCAATATTTTGACTCCTTCCTTTTTCATAATGACAGACTCTGTATCTTTCAACAAATAATTGATGTCTTCCTACACATCTCGCTAGAAATTAAATGCATATGATTGTGAAATTTTTTTTTCTCATTCAAAATGACTTGTTAGTTTTCCATTGTACTCTTTTTCCAACAAAGTTTCTCTCATTAAACATTTTGGAATGCATAATTGGTTACCTTTGAACAATAATCCATCTTGTATGATAGAATCTAGCCATCGGGTTGTGTCTCTACTTTCTAGATTTTTACAAATTGCATAAGCTTTTCTGAAGTCTAGATCATCTCCATACATATCCTTCAAATCATGTGGGATTAGATTAATTCTTGCATCTTCTACCTCATTTTGTTTCTCATTTTTATGATTAATAACAAATATAATCTTTTCTAAGAACGCGATCCATTTAATGTGCCTTTGATTCACTTTTCTTTGAGCATTGGTAAGATGCAAAGAATGATAGTCAATATACTGAATAAATTCTTTACGCAAAAGGCAGTGTGTCAATTTATTTAATTTTTAAATAATAGCATCAACCTCATATCATATGAACAACATTTCTTTTTTTATTCACTAATATTTTCTCTAAAATAACTAGTTGGGTTCCCTTTTTGGCTTAGAAAAACTCCTATTGAAATTCCACTAGCATTAGTCTAAACCTAGAAAATATTATTCAATTTTGGCAATGCTAAAATAGGTTATTTTATGATTTTTCCATCTAACGACTCAAAGCTCCTACCAACTTCTTCTATTCAGTGAAACCATTTCTTTCTTTATTTGATAGTTTCCCAATAGGAGCACATAAACCAATGAAATTTCTAACAATTGTTCTATAAAAACTTTCCAAACCATGGAAGCTTCTTACTTAAAAACACTCCTTGAAGTAGTAAAATTCACAATGGATTTTACTTTCTACTCATCCATCTTCAAGCCATCCTTCAAGACCAAAAAACCTAACTACAATAATTTTGTCTTCACAAAATTGCATTTATTAAAATTAATGATTAATTTCTATTGTTGTAGTTTTCTCAGAACAATCCTAAGAAGTATCATATGTTCTTTTTTTGACTAATTGTAAAATAATATATTATCCAGCTAAAAAATAAAAAAATTACATATGAACTCCTTCAAGACTTCATTCATCAACCTTATCATATTAATAGGAGCATTTGTCAATCTAAAAGGAATCAATAATGTAACACCCTTATGGCTTTGCTTTTTAAACATTTACTAATTTCAGAAATTGAACTATTATTGGATTGAATGGCTATGGAAGCCATGATGACACCTATATGATGATGTAAATATTATATTATTATTTAAGTGAATAAATAGATTTCTTGGAAACAATTCAAGAAAGAGCACTAGAGTTTAGAAGACTTCTTGCTAGCTTAGAAAAATTTGTTGCTGGTTAAGTCCACATCATGGGCCTCCTCAAAAAGTCTCTAAAAGTCTCTAGGAGAAAATAATTAAAATAAATTAAATTAACATAATGGCAGAGAAATATTATGTTAATCTCTAAGTTGGAGAGAAATGCTAAGTGGGGTGGAATAAATCACTGAGAGAGAAATATGTGCATTAAAGAAAAAGAAAAGAATATTTTTTTGAAAAAAAACTAAAACAAAAAGGCCTAGGCAAAATGTTAGCAAATCTTAAAGCAAGATATTGCTAAAATCTATTGGGAAGAAATCTATAAAATAAACCACTAATGAATCAAAGGGAGGTTGACTCCTGAAGTCAAGAAGGTCTCAGCTCAGGGGGAACTTATGGAGACAGATCATGATCTGGTGGAACGTGATGGGAACTTCTGGAGACAATTCATGGTCTGCTGAAACGTAATGAGTTCCTAAGTATTTTCCATGTTGTTAGTTATGGGTAGATGATTATTCTTTTATCATTTACATAATAAATTACATATATTCATTAAAATTAATTACTACTAAGAATTATTTTGATTTATTTATTTAAGTATTCTGAAATTTATGCAAAAATTAGAGTGAGCTGTTATGAGAGAATTATGCATGCGACATATAAGATGAGTGGAGATGAATAAAATGGGTTAATTATTCTGTTATGCCTATTTACATGTGGATTATTATGTCTAAAACTATTAGAGTTAGATCTAGGGTCTTAACTTAAAGCAATAAAGGTGAATTCTAATAATTTGAATTATAGAGAGTGTGGAATTAAACATAATAAAAATATGATTCATGTATTTAACCATCTTAGATATAAAAAGGTATATGGATACAAGAGTCGTATACTAAGATTAGCTAAATTTAAATTGTAAAAGGATTTAGATAGTTTATTTTTGAATATATATAGCGAGGAATATGTTTAATTCATGGTTACATTAGTAGTACAAATTCAACTAACTAAAATAAGTAAAACCTTTTTCATAAGAGAGTTAATAAAATAAACGTGGATAGTGTTAAGAGTTACTGTAGAGGAAAACAGTCAACAATTTCGAGGGAGGGAAAACATAATATCTAAATTAATTAGATAAACGAATTTGAAATTACTACAACAATTATCTTTACACGTATCGTCAAAAATGGTTGTACAATCACCCTCACAATAATCATAATAGATTAAATATATTGATCTGTAAATACACTAAGTGAATGTAAATCAACTCCTTTTGGTCCATCAACTCCATTCGGTCTAAAACATTAGAGTTAAAAATAATGTAACAAGGCAGTATATAAAATTCAGAGTATAATTTTAGAGGGAAAATCTTGTTAAAATACAAGAAATTGTCGACGTTACATTGTGTTCATCGTATTTGTATTTACTCAAAGGAAAACTGACCGAAGTGAAATTTTGTAGTTCTCACTTAGGATATGGAAAATACTATTTGGAAAGTAACAATGCCTCAACATAAATGAAATACTAGACTATTCCTATACTTTTTAAAAAGAAATTTTGAACTAGGGATATATGTATGTAAATAAACAGGAAAAAAACAGAGAGGACCTAGGTTGGGCGGGGTTTTTAACATATAGTCTTAACAATTTCAAGGATTGGTTAACACCATTACTATGTATATCAAGTTATATAACTAAAATAAAAAAAGAAACGGATGAATCGTGGAAAAAATAATATAAATAGAATAGAATTCAACGGAAAAAGATCCATTGAATTAGGATATTAATTCATCAAATTATATCCACCAATTTCAAAGTTAATAAAACTAACATCTCGGAATTGAGCAAACAACCATATTGATTTTATATATAGATACGACAACTCAAGAGAAAAATGTATAACATTTTGAGGTATGTGAGGGTTTGACCAATTCAAACTTAAATGATAAAGAGGCCCTCAGCTAGATGTACACCAAAAATAAATTATACATTCAGGGTTATTAAATTATAAAAACTAGAAATATTCCAAATTTTTTCATTAAAAAAAACCATAATTACATGACGAGGATGCCTTTCCAACCAGCGAACTCCAGACCAATACTTCGAAGGCATATCACTCAGAAGAAATTGGGTATGCTACACGGTGAACCTATATGGAAGAGGAAAAAACCAAAATTATGTTTCATTGCCAATAAAAATCACCCAGGATAAGATGTTTGATGCTAACGCATATCATCTGAATCTATATCTATACCTATAACAGGAGAAAAAATTGAATTAAACCATCAATAAAAAGAGTATGCAGAGGAAAAGGAAAAATAATTTCTTATAAAAAGTTTTACAACCCCATTCTACCACACCATGTTTCTCGAAATACAAAACCCTAAAAAGAACGGATGAGGGTTATACTACGAGGCAGGAGGCGATCATGGACGACTAGTGTTTGAGTCAGACCTGCAGAGACCACGGTATTCTGTCATCGCTTAGCAGTAACGAGACAAACACTACACGACAAAGGATCAGTACGCAAGCAATGGAAACCCCCCAGGGGGAGGATAAGGCGCCTCCCCCCAATGTCGCTGAAAACACTCCAATGCACACAGAAGATGTCAGGAAGGAACACCAGGAAGATGTCGGAATAGAACCCAAAACTTTGCCAGACAATACGAACAAGAATGAAGCTCCCAAGGCGACGTCGGCAACATGTAAGCCTGTAGCAGCTGAAAGACCTAAGATTGAGCTCCCAAGCCACCGGATCAACACTCAAATCTAGTACATGAAGGATCATGCATTGATTGGAAAGTTTATAGGCTTTTGGCCCACTGAGAAAGCTTTGCATGGCTGGATAGCAGCCAAGTGGAAACCAAAAGGGCACATTACCTTGCAGTTGGGGCCTAAAGGCTTCTTTACAATGATTTTCAACTGTATAGAAGATCGAAACAGAGTCCTTGATGGAGGACCTTACTTTTTCAATGCAGTAGGTTTATATCTGAGAGATTGGATTGAAGGATTCAATCTAGACAAAGAGGATTTAAGCTGGGCACCAGTGTGGATTCACCTTTATTCCCTCCCTTTGGAGTATTGGGATGAATATTCGCTGCAAGATATCGGGAACGGTTTAGGGGAATTCATTAAAATCACGGAGGAGATGAAACTCAGGTGATATACCTCCTATGCTCGAATTTGTGTCTATATGCATCTCAGCAAAGCTCTCTCAGATGCAGTAAGTCTGTACCATGATGATTTTGAATGGATACAATCAATAGATTATGAGAATGTTCCATTCCGATGTAGGAAATGACATGCCCTTGGCCATCTCTTTTGAGACTTCCCTTGAGATCTAAAAACCTTGAACCCCTCCAATTCAGACAAATCTGACTCGGATGCATTTACCAAAGTCACCAACCGTAAAAAGAATCACAAAAAACCCTCTTCTAGCCTTCAAAATCCTGTAGTCAATACCTCTATGCCATCCAAAAGAAATAACTTTGAGACCCCGAATCAGTCAGAACTAAATAACTATGAAATCCCTGACCATTCAGAGCAAATCCACAAGATGACTCCTCATTCCACCCCCTCAAGCTCTAAGATGGCCCAAAAGTCTGTACAATCTATAGATCTTAACTCTGCCTTTCCTAATCATTCCTCGAAATGGAATATTTAGGGCATGGAGGTTGACAATGTGTAACAGGAAACCACGACTGTAATGGAAACAACAGCGGAATGAAGTGAGACCCAACACATGAAGAGGATCCCAAGAGCTTCGACATTGGAGATCTGGATATACTAGGATTAGAGCAAGCTTGAAAGAAAAAAATACGATAAAATCCTAAAGATGCAACTGGAAAGCTTAGAAGTCATCCTCCCCAGAGCATAGTAGCAAATATCTTTAGGCATCCAACCTGGGAGTTAATGGGATGGTAAAAATATTACTAAAGATAATAAAAAAAGAGGCAGGAAAACCGATATACGAAGAACCATCTGCATTGGGGAAATGCTGGTGGAATTGTGAAGATATTACAAGCTTACAAAGTATTACAATCCCCTACCTAGCAGTGCATCATGAAGCTCATATCATGGAACATCAGAGGGCTCAACAGCCCCGAAAAATATAAACTGATAAAAAACATGATTCAATAGGAGAAACCCAAAATTTTCTTCATGCAAGAAACCAAATGGAAGTCTACAACACTGGACCAGACACTTGCAAAAGTGTGGCGAGGCAGCAAAGTGGCAGCAGAGGATGCCTCAGGTGCATCAAGAGGACTAGCAATAGTCTGGGATGAATGAGCTATGACACTTGATAATATTCATGCGAGTAAGCATTTTATTCAAGAAACCTTCCATATTACAGGGACAAATGTACATGGTCACCTAACAAATGTCTACTCCCCCCAGGAAGCAATGAATAAGATAGACATATTGAATACTTTAGCTTTGATCAACTCTGAAAGAACACATCCAATCCGGATCACACGGGGAGATTTTAATATGATAACAAGGCTGGAAGAAAAAAGAGGAGGGAGGACCAAACTGGAAAATGAAAGCATTCACTTCAAAAACTTCATCCAAGATAACTGGCTCATAGATATTTCATCCAACAATGGAATATACACATGGAATAACAAACGAGCAAGTGCACATCAAATTGCCTCATGATTGGATCGGTTCCTACTATTAGACAATGTAATCCACCTAGGTGGGGATTTCACGGTGTCGATCTTACCAATCTCAGGATCAGATCATTGGCCTATCATGCTTCAATGGCAAAGGTCGGGTAACACCACACGAAGGCCTTTCTGCTTCGAGGCTTTCTGGATGACGCACCCATATTTTAACAACCTGATTAATGCGGTTTGGAAAAATTTCAAACCCTCAGATGGTACAAAAATGTATCAATTCCAGCGAAAACTCAAAAATATCAAGAACAACATTAAACAATGGAATTAGAATACCTTTGGCAACATCTTCCAAGCACAAAGCATTCTAGATCAAGAAATGAAAAACCTACAGCAGAGGATCATCACGAAAGGAAGGTCTGAAGAAAAATCAGAGCTGGAAAAACACCTGGAAATACAACTACCTGAAAGAGCAAAGCAAGAAGAAATACTTTGGAAACAAAATTTAAGAATCATATGGCTTAAAGAGGGCGAAAGAAACACAAATTTCTTCCATCGCACTACTATCCAAATAAGAATGCATAACAACATCACCTATATCCAAGATCCGTAAGGGGATCGGCTGGAAAAAAATTAGGATATACTACAAGAGTTTCTTACTCATTTCAAGTAGGTACACCAAGAACCTCAGATAGATAGACTGCAGGCTATTGAGAAAATTACTAAGAATGTCCCAAAGATCATAACAGAGGAACACAATCAGCGCCTCCTCATGCCAATATCTTTACAGGAAGTGGAGAACGCCATGCGACAAATCAAGGAAGGAAAAGCACTTGGCCCCGATGTTTTCACATCCAATTTCTTCCACAGCTTCTGGGATGTCATCAAAGAAGAGTTCTGGCAAGTCATTGAGGAATCTAGAACTAAGAGATGGTTGCTTCCCTCTTTGAACGCAACCTTTATAGCTCTCATCCCCAAGGAAGATCATTCTCAGACTCCAGAAAAATTCCGGCCTATTGCTCTATGTAATGTCATATACAAAATCATCTGCAAAGTTATTGCTTCCAGACTAAAACCTTTACTTCCTTTACTCAGATCACCCGAGCAATCAGGCTATGTGGAAGGACGAAAAATCATGGATGGCATCATTCTCACTCACGAGATTATACACTCCTTAAAGCAATCCAAAAAAGCAGGTATGCTCCTAAAAATCGACCTCTCCAAAGTTTTTGATAGTTTAAGCTGGAAGTATATTCACAAAATGTTGAAAGCCTTTCGCTTCTCCCACCCATGGGTCAGATGGGTCATGAGTCTTATATCATCTTCCTTCTTCTCCATTTTGATCAATGGGATCCCTTCCACCCCCTTTCACCCCTCTAGAGGTATCCAATAAGGAGATCCCCTTTTCTGTTCATCATAATGGCGGAAGGACTGGGAAGATGCATCAAGGAAGCTCTTCAAACCCAGCAACTAAGAGGACTCTCCTTTCCCAACACCCCTGCCTTCACCCACCAACAATTCGTGGATGATAACATGTTGTTTGGCCATCCCTCGGTCTAGGAAGCCCTCAAATTAAAAACCATTTTGTCTGAATTCTCGGATGCCTCTAGAGCGTGCATTAACAAGACCAAATCCCAGATCTTTTTCTTTCATACCCCTGCTATAACCCAAGCCTCAATAGCTCGGATCCTGGGTTTTACAATAGCTGCTCTTCCCTCCAAATACCTGGGCACTCCCATGACAGACACTGCTTTAAAGCACTCATCTTGGCAATTGCTCTTGGAAAAATTGGAAACCTATCTCTCTTCGTGGACTTACTGAGCATCGCAAAGCCATATAGTCTTAATCAAATCCATGCTGCAGTCATGCCGCTTTACCTTTTTTCAGTTCTAGCAGCACCAAAATGGGTTCTCAAAGAAATTAAAAATTTTCAAAGAGCCTTTTTGTGGGGAAACAGAGGCCAAAAGAAAAAATGGGCTTTGGTTAAATGGGATACAGTGTGCCCCCTGAAAATCTACGGAGGTACTGTGTTTCGTGATCCTCAACATAGTAATGCCATCATGGGAGCTTGCATCTGGTGGAAATGGATCTCGGAACTGCATTCTCCCTGGGCTATCCTTTGGATAGAAAAATATGCCAATAATCGACCAGTTGATGACTTAATCAGACTCACAGAAGTTGGCTCAGGCTCTCTCATTTGGAATGCAGCTAAACAGCACAAGGATTTGATTCAATAGCACAACTTCTTGGAAATTAGGAATGGTAATAATGCGTGGTTCTGGGAATATTCTTGGCAGCAAAGACCCAAGTTGAAGGACCTGATCGAACCCCAACAAATACAGGACTAGGAAGGGAAACTGATGGAAAAGGTAAATCAATACTAGAAGCCTACCCACGCACAAGGATACAGGCAATGGATGAACTCGGACCACATCATCAGGCAAGGCACACAACTCATCAAGGACAATCTGGAAACAGAGCTTTCAAATAGGAAAATTCGCTACTCTGACAAGAGGGATAAAATCAGATGGGGTTATGAGGTGAAAGGAACCTTCACTACACAAGAGGCTTACAATTTAACTATAAGAAATCAAATAGTCAAAGACCCACTATGGAACAAAGTATGGGCTCCCACCATTTGGCCAAAAGTTTCCACTTTCCTCTGGCTGCTATGCCAAAATAAAATTCTCACTTGGGACAACCTACAGAAAAGAAGCTTTCATGGGCCTTCTATGTGTCCCAACTACAAACAGGTGGAAGAAACCACTGAGCACCTAATAAATTCCTACCCATTGGCAAATAGACTTTGGGAAAAAGTTAGCTTCAGCTACCAAAAAGATGGACGAGTTAAGGAGGATATCCCCAACACTATACGCACTTGGGCAAACAGTCCTTACAAAAGCAAATTGGTAAATGCTTTATGGAAACTTATCCTAGGTCTCCTCATGTGGACTGTTTGGAAAGAAAGGAACTGGCACATCTTCAAGGACCAATACTCCCCTTCAAAAGTCCTATGGAATAATATGTGTCAAAACCTGTGAGAAACCTTGATGCTTCAAACATGGTACGAAGAAGATTATCCCACCATTCCACAGGAACAGAATATATGGGCAAACTGGAACCTTCAGTGGAACCATATGCAAGCAAATCAGGGTAAAACTTCCTCACAAGGAAAGACAGCAGACAGATGGACTCCTCCACCCCAACATATGATACAACTTAACTTCGATGGAGCGTCTAAAGGTAATCCAGGCAAAGCAGGATATGGAGGAGTCTTCAGGGATCACAAGGGCATTCCTCTTCTAACCTACTTAGGCTCAATTGGTTGGGATATGAATAATTCGGCAGAATTAGAAGGGATATGGCAGGGGCTTCTCCTTGCACATCTCCATGATTTCTTCCCACTTATAATTGAAGGGATTCCTAGATTCTCATTAACGTGGTTAATCAGATCCTGTAGGGGACGCCTTCATACAAGGTTGGAAGCAGTTGGAGACTGACAGAACGACTAGAGCTCATTGAACAATGGGTCTCAACCCATAAAGCAGTAAACCTTAAACACTCATGTAGGGATGGAAACAAAGTAGCAGATCTTATAGATAACATTGGTGTAGACAATGGAAGGACCTTTGATGCAAGACACTTAATACTATGGCCACTACTCTTTAGTTATAGGAATACAATGAATTGGTGCAGATTGAAATGGTATTGGAAGAAGAAATGCACCCAGATGCGACTGATTACCAAAGTCATTAAGTTGATGAGACGACCGGGTGGAAGAAGGGCTGGCCACATGGACCCCTGCAACTTCCCCCATGCCAACCTGAATTTCATTCAAGACACCTTGCAGGCACCATTTAATGAATGCACAGGCTGAGATAGAACCAAATCACTCATAACTATGGAGCCTGCAAACTACTCTATAATTCCTTTCCCCCTGATTCATTGTGTTTGTCCTCTGCAGGCTAGAGAGCCTTGTGTGTGCATTGTAATAGGTAATCGATGTTGGTTGTTAAGTTGCATTGACTTGGGCAGTGGATTCCATCATTCCCACTCTAGTCTCTGCAACATAGCTCAGGTCTACACTTCATTTGTCCATTCCCAACACAGTTCCTCCACCATCCCCTCTGCTATTATCCCTGCTTTCAACCCCACCATGGTCTGCCATCATATGCGAAGTAGGAGAGGTGGCACTTGAGGTGGGTGCACTCGCTCAACTGCTATGTCCAGCCCTGACTCGGTCTCCCCTGCTTCCTCAGCTGACAACCGCAATCCGCCTAGTTTCGTTGGGCATTACCCAGGCACCCGCAGTGGATGAGGAAGAGCCTGGCTCCATGGCACAGGAAGAGGAGATGTGGCAGTTCACATTGCTAATTTCCCCCTACCTCTGTATCCAGCTCCCCATACCATGCAATTTCGATTTTGTAGCTCCCTGAATCACCCCGTAATCATAGCCACCATTACAATCACTTTCATTGAAGAAACTAAACCGCCAGCTCCTCTGTTTGAGCACAATGATGAGTTGAACAGAGAAGAACTAAGCAACAAGAGCAGGTGCAACCTCAATGAATAGCGAGCAGATGAAGATAGAGCCAACCTGCATGGTAAAGCGATGGCTAGCAGCCAGCAAGCTGAGGAAGGTAGGCTTAGTAACATGTAGGCCTCAGGCAGTTGTCGTGGCGACACGTCAAGAACGCGTGTGGGTGCATGTAGCATTGAGGGAGTCCATCCAGCACATGGCTGTGGCACTTCGGATGAGGATGACGATTCAGACAAATATGAGTGTATGATTGTGGAAGAACCAGCCCTAGACAACCTCTAAGATTGATAATTGATAGCCAGGTGTTGAGTTTGCTAGGTGGATGTTTTGTCTTGTTGACTGGACAGTTATGGTTAAGCTTGTGTTTAGGACTCTGCAATGTCTGAAATGTTTTTGTTGTTTTGTGATCAAAACGGTAACCCCTGCGTGGGCTATTTTGTTTTTTTGGACTGGTTTCCCTTCTATTGAGGCTCTTTTGCTTTTTTTGGACCGGTTTCCCCTCTATTGGGGTAGTCAACGCTAGAGAGTCTCACTGTGTGATGACTGAGGCTCAAAACTTCTGAGGCCAGGTCTCACTATATCTTCTTTTTTGTATCATATTAATATATTAAACTTACATAGAAAAAAAAAGAAATACAAAACCCTAAGAGGAAACCAAAATAATCGAAAGAAAAATACAGCTATGGCATGATTGTCGTGGTGTAATTATGGAACCTCTCCAATAACATATTGTATTGGCAACCACATAAAGATATGAAGGACACAGTGCTAAAAACCCTATATAAACATCTAATTACTGCAAACCTCAAATTAACAACTAGTAAAGGAAGTCTCCAATAACATATTGTATTGGTAGCCACATAAAGATATGAATGACATAGGGCTAAAAGCCCTATATAAACATCTAATTACTGCAAACCTTAAATTAACAACTAGTAAAGGAAGACAATTCTCACTAGAACATGTGCCAAACATTTCAATAGAAAGGACACAAATCATCCGTTTATGGAATGGAAACACGAGGTTAAGTAAACGATTATTATAAAATTCTACAAGAGGTAGCATGATATTTTAAAGGGAATTGGGTGCACCTTGACATAGAAGTGTAATCCTTAGCTTTGGGGTGAATAAGATCTGAAATTTTCTCTATTTTCAAAGTAAATAAAAAAAACCATGTTCGAATTATAGTCTCTATGTTCAACATAGATCTTGTATATTCACAAGGAGATATGCTATTAAGACCCTAACGCTAGCAATACCCACCAAATATATTGGTTAGTTTAGTAATGTTGTAGATAGGAAACAAAATTATAAAAGAATGAATGAAATTGAATGAAATTTAAAACAAAATGTAACTATTTATGTGTTCCAATGGTATCACTGGAAAAATACAGGTGTCATGGTGAGAATATTTTAGGTGTAATGAGGGCCAGAAGGCCATAGGCATAAACATATAAAAACCAATCTCAGAGAAGAGACATAGCCACACACCAAATAACATGAATGGAATGCACCTATGAAGTGGGGATAGGAGTTTCGGAGTAACCCTAATGTATCACCACCATTAGATTTCCAATATTTCATCTTGACCTTTGATGGTGCAATAGTACCCTAGCCATGAGAAAGTCACATGAAGTAGGCTTTATGGTGCTTACTCCTGAGCCCATTTGTAGCCTTAAGATAGGCATCATATGGCCTATATTTCACAATTCCTCAATAACTTGTATAGTTTACATAAGTTATTACCATGCATACTATAGCTTTATAAAAGTGTGTAAGGTATAGTGCCATATTTAGTATTTTAAAATTTACCCCATGTGTGAGCATGGTAGATTAGGTAAGTTATTACTATGCAGAGTGTAGCTTAATAAAAGTGTGTAAGCTATAGTATCATAGTTAGTATTTATGGTAGATTGGTAAGTTAAAGATATTCATATAAGCTATATGAACCTTACCAAGATTAATCCAAATGGTGCATAATGATCTGTTAAGTACATAAGCCCAATCTTATTAGTTAAGTATAGGCCAGTACATATGGAGTTTATGTATGTCACTCTTGGATGCACTGGATAAGACATTACTAAATGGATAAATTATAAATGTCTTTCAACTAAAAATCTTATGATAATATGTAGTTGTCAGGCTGAAAGACAAAGAAATGTAATGTTGGAAATTAGATTTGAAAGAAATGTATAGGGAATTATGGCTGAAAGTAGATTTGAAAGAAATGCATAGGGAATTCTAAGGAAAAACATCTATTACAATGATGCATAAAGGCAAAAGTGGTAAATACCATATTTACAATTTACTAGAGAATGGAAATAGATTGTACAATGTTTGAAAATAATTCGTTAATGGTTATTTATAATAATAAAAGGAAAAAAAAATTAATTGTGTATAGGAGACATGTTACAAATAACTATTCATACAACCAATTATTAATTTTGAATGTTGTTTTCCATTTCTCTCCTTCCCTAACTTAGATTTCGTGATATATGTTTCTTAAATCTATTTCAGAGATGTATTTAGCACCATTTAAACAATCTAGTAAACCATCAATGGAATATTATGGAAATTTTTTCTTCATTGTAATTTTGTTGATAGCTTTGGAGTCATCACATATTCTCCATCCTCCATCTTTTTTTGGAGTTAATATTGTTGGAACAACACATGGAGTTAAGATTTATTTGGTCAGACCCTTATCTAGAAATAATTTCAATTAATTTTTTATCTCATCATTCTTCTTCAAATTCATGCTATAAGTTTGTTTATTCAAAATATTGTGACATAGAATCAAGTCTATGTGATGATTTATTCTCCTTATTGGAGACAATCCATCCTATAAATCATTAATTACAGTGTCATGAAACTTATCCAACACAAAGCAATAAAAACAAACATTATGAAAATGTTTTGGAGGCATAAGACGTGGGGAATGGATATGAAGTGGAGGTATGATGAAGTTTAATGGGCATAAGGCCATGTAATAAAACTATAATTAATTTCAAAGGCACGACAATCAAATCAAAACGAACCGTGAATAAAGTATGAAATGGAATAATAATATGGGCCAGTGGAAATGAAATGTATGGCATGCTGACTATACGGTAATATGAGTAAACCGCAGTCAAGGGTTAACGTAATAAAAAGCAGAGACATGCAGGTAAGCACCACGGGGAGGTACACAGGAAAACCACGAAGGAACGCAGGACAACTAGGATGCAGAGTAGTCAAAGGTTGAAGCATGTGGGAATGGTCAACAAAAATTTGAAAACACAGCAATAAACGTTTCAACTAAAAACAACACTGTGAGTTTTTTGCATTCAACTAGAACTCATACACTGCACCTCCACAATTTTTACACACAGACCTCTGTAAAAATCACTTTCTCTCCATCATCAAAGCCATTTGTAGGCTTAGGGAGAACAATGAGTGTTGTATAAGCTATTAGCACATATTCGAGAGCTGGAGGAGAATGGTTTGACAGAGAAAATGCAAAAACATAGGAAATCAACCGAGAGAATGGAAGCAAGAAATATAGTAGTGGAGAATCAGATAGATAAGAAGAATAAGCATAGTAGATTGAGGGATAAGCCGATAAAACTAGCAGTCATGTAAGAGCAAGTGGAATTAACTGAGGAAGATCTCGTGAGTAAGAAGGTAAGAGAAAAACTCGATTTCTTTCAATAAATGCAATGGATGTTTTGATGAGGAAATCTCAGGATTTTTAAATGCAAACACAAGTTTGACTCCAAGATATAAGATAATACATCAAACACTGTTTACAATTTGTCATTATTGTCATACATTAAGACTCTGCCATCAGTAAAGACATAAGGTTTTTGAATGAATTTTAACAGTAGAAAACATTATGAAACACAGGTTGATTGAGCCACGACATAGAGGGAATCATGACATTCCATTGCAAGTAGGTAAATCGATTCAGATCCTCCATGTTTTCTCATGAAATCGCTGAATTTGGTTGATAAAATTGAGTGTTAGTTGTAGTTTGATTGCATAAACACATGTTTTTTCTGATTTTATTGATGAAATAGAGTGTTAAGTTGTAGTTTGATTGCATAAACACATGTATTTGCTGAGTTGGTTGACGAAAAAAAGTGTTGAATACACAGTGAATTAATTATAGTTTGATTGGCACACAAACAATGAACTCAAAAACAACTTTAGTTTGACATATAAATGAATTTGTTAACCATAGGAAAGAGTTATAGAAATGAAAATCGTAAGGAAAGGCTATGGCATGATTATATATATATATATATATATATATATATATATATATATATATATATATATATATATATATATATATATATATATATATATAATTCAAAATCAAAACAGAGTTTCGATTTCGATTTCTTTTCCCATAAACAATGAATATAATGAATGATATGCATAAGAAGAACATTTCATTTATATGGATAGAGCAGAGTTTTGGGTGAAAGAGAACAGAGCAGAGAGTGAGAAGAATGTTTATTTTTGTTTTACATCAACAAAGAGTAATGTTTTGAAAAGAACAATCATTTATTGTTGCAATGAGACAGAGATTAAACAAGCTTGAATTTGTTATTTCTAAAGAGTATCAAGAAATAGGTAAGCCTTACTACTACAATTTATAACTGAATCAAAAAGATCTCTATGCATGAATGATTGTTATTTTCATTTTCAAAAATGAGGTTAATGATAGTAGAGGGATATATCAATTGGTTTTCAAAACATGAGCAGAAGAATAGAACCAAAATTTCAGATTGAGCAGTGGAAGAAGGAAACAATAGAGAAATTATATCAAGTTGGGCTTATAGGTTTTCTATAGAGGTTTCATGGGCATAGTGAGAGTATAACGATGGAGTTTGTAAGAAACTATGCCCAAGATCCAAAAATGGTAGGTAACCTAATCATTCCATTGACTCCATAATACATCTCCCAAGCATTAGATCTTCCATTGACAAGAGAAAACTATCATAAAGGTTTACACTTCAAGGAGAAAGCATGGACTTTCCTCATAGATAAGAACAACAAGGGAGACTTTGATAGAGCTAAAGGCATACCTAGGGAATGGTTCAACGAGCTATGGGAAGAGCTAGTTTTGATCATTCAAAAATTCTTCACATGTGATAGAGAACATAGTGTGGAACATCTGTACCATGTCAGGCTACTCCAACATATTAAAGGAGAAGTCAAACTAAACTTGCCATATCTATCCCCTGAAATCTCATCAAGATGATAGAATCCATGAAAAATTAGAATAAACCAAAAGAAGCTCAATTTTATCATCAGGGACTAATAAAAATTCTTGTAGAGCATCAAGTAGGAACTCAGGGTATGATCTGGAAAGAGTTTTTAGTCCAAAACCAACATGAACAACAGGTCATAGAAGAACAATACAGAAGAGATCAGGAAACCAGAGGCATCATGAATTAACCACTCTATCCAAGAACCAGGTCTAAGAAGCAAAAAAACACTATCCTAATTGAGAAGGAAGCATCCTTCGTATCCACTCCTAGGAGGCATAGGACAAAGAGCCGAATAGAAACAAGTATAATGGACCAAGAAGTAGAGATTGTAGAAACACTTTCTACAGAGAAGCAAGTAGAAGACATAATTGAAATATTGGAGAAAGAAGATTTAGAAAAAGACCCATACTTTGATAGTGTAGAGGCAACATCATTTGAAGAAGGTACACAGGAATTAGAAAAAGAGTTTCACTTGAGCAAGATAAAATAATTGACATATCAGTTAGAAATAAACAAGATCTTGGAGAAGTACTTGAAGAATGAAAATAAAGCATAGAAGAAAAATAATGAAAAGTTAGTGAGGGAGAATGAAAAACTAATTGAGGAGGTAGGCAAACTGAAAAGAAAGAATGATCTACTTTTCAATCAGGCTTTCAAGTGGCTTAAACATAAAAACATGTGGAAAAACAAATACGAGAAACAAAAGGTCAAAGCTAGTATTTACAAGGAAGAATAGCGCAAGGGGATAGATTCTCTTTTAGAGGCAACATAGCATGAAGCATTAGGTTTAGGCACAGGGTTCACAACAGAGGTCAGAAGATCCAAGAGGAAGAAACAAGCATGAGGACATGCTTGTGAATCAGCAATGGGGAGATGATGGCCCTCATTTTTGGTCCAATTTTTCTTACGAAAACATAATTAATTTCTATATTATCTATCATTTACCATCACATCCACCACATTTCAATGTATTTATGCATATTCAGGTATTTAAGTTTAATTTTTCAATTTTTAAGTTCTTATGAAAATTAAATTTCAAGTCCATTTTTGGACAGAATAAAAATTTCTCGTAATAGCTATATGGATGTCATATTTGAAGGACAACTGGGCATGAGTTTGATACATTTATAGAAATATTAGGAACTAGAACTGAACTAAATCTTATTGGTTCGGTCAGACCAAGCTTAATCAGGTCTAGTCAAAGTTGGTCAAACAGGACCAGTCACTCATAAAATCCCTAGGGAATAGGATAGTTTTATGATTTCATGGGATTTTTCATATTTTTAGTGATAGGTTGGATGACTTCAACTTGGATAGATATAGTTGTTAGATATGCTTTAGATAAGTTTTTTTCATAATCTTCTACTTAAGCCAACACTTTGAAGGCTTGTGCATGTAGAATTTGCATAATTTTATATTGAGACATCTGAATATTTGAAGTTAATATGAGGAACCTGTTCTACCTTGATTTTTCTATTCAATGGTGTTGATGATTGACTAAGGTTGCAGTAGTTGATAATCTCTTCAAGTGTGCAAAGCAAGGGTAGACGGCCCCAACTCCAAGCTAAGTACACTTCATTGTTAAACTAGCTTTATTTTCGTAAACGAGTTGCTTCAGATTTGTTTACTTCTTTTGCTTTAGATTTTCTTACTTGATTTGATGTATGATGATTTATGTTTGCTAATGAATCTTGGTTTATTTATCTGAAGGGACAATCCAATTTTCATGTTGAACTCTCCTTCTAATGGATTAATGAATAAAAGCTAGAGTTCATATTTCTTGTTTTCAAGTAGTTTTATGAAATTCTAGTTTTCTAACAATAATATTATGATGAATGAATTTGTGATGAGGAATATCAAGGATATCCTATGTTAGGAGCCTCTTTCATTATTTATTTGTGCATCTGAAGCTCTTATCAATTAATTGTTTTTTATTTCTATTAATCAAGAAATATTGTAGAAGGACACAAATGGATCTCCTAAGTTAGGAGCCACTTCATCTCACATATATTACATCAGCGAATTAGAAATTATTTAATTAGATTTATATTCATAATATTTATTTCCTTAGTTCTTCATATTTTATCTTCTAATCTTGATTACATCTGATATCCATACATTTTGGACATGCCTCCAAGTTTTGCAAACATGGATTGATAATGAAATACTTGTGTTAATTTGTGTTAATAAATTAGCCCAACACCAGGTTCCTTCACATCAAGGTGATCATCAAAAGAGCAAGATATATATATATATATATATATATATATATATATATAAGGATTGATAAATAACATGCAGCCAACACATAACAAGCATCGCATGTCCTCAACAAACTGTAGCAAGGTATTATCACCACCGGTAGGTATCTCGCTTCACTCTCTCATTTTCATAATGTAATCAAAAGATGTAAATATTGTGGACAAGTTGGTTTATAAAAAAAATGTGGTCAGTTAACTTGGCCACCTTTATTCAATCAGCGAGGACAAAACAGTTAGTCCCCTCACACATGGCAGTAGTCAAGTCAAAGAAAACAAGAATGATGTCGAAAGCAGTTGAGATTACAGATGGCTGAAGTGGGAGTTTGTTACGAGGAGAGGGGAATGATGATGTGGTAGTGGGGAGAAACGGTCTAAAAATAGAAAAAAATCATACCTCGGCTACCGGTACACCACCTCAATCAACTCGACCATAAGAGGAAATAAACGTTGATCCCCATGCACTCATGCATTCATCTTCTTGAGGCTCACTCTAGCAAAGTCGCTCTCGTACCAAAAGAAACCTACAAAAGAGAAAAACTTCATCTTTCTCCTACACAGGACTTCCAATACGATCGCATAGGAAATCCTACAGGATCACACATGAATCCTGCAAGATACAGTTAGATAGTCTACAAGATTGGCAAAGAGCAGTTTCAGAGAAGGAAACACAGGGGTGGGCTACAACAAACACCATGAGGAGGTAGGCTCCATTTCCTTTCAATTTTCCAACTGAAAAGAACATAAAAATTTCCTAGCTTGATTGAATTTGATAGTTGTGTAAGGGAATAGTTCCACAAGTATTTCAATCCCATTTCCTCCTTCATTAAAATTTGTATCATACATCTTTTCTCCTCAAAATTCGCCAAACAAAATGATAGGTGGGTTTAACAAAAGGGAGCCCATCATGACTATGAGGATTCACCAATGCCCTCCTGCGCTACAAATATTCACAAGGCATAATTGGATGCGGTATTTTAAGAAATTAAGGGGGTATGATGATGAAGTAGCATGATATTTTGCTCTCTCCCTCATTCCACTGACAAGAACTCATGCCACTATGGTGGCGAAAGGCCTCTCCATAGAGCTCACCCCTAAACTCATAAGAAAAATTACCACACTTCTCCTAGGAGTGCCTTGGAGAAAGGAAGACACAGGGGATAGCCAAACTGCCAAAAATAAATTCTTTTTAGAGGGAGAGGATCCCATTGAAGACAAGAATGGAATAAGGAGAACAAGCCTGCCATACCCGCAGAATGAGGTAAGCTACCACATTATAAAATACATGTCATGTGAAGGTAGGTATAGTGTGGTTTATGGATATCACTTTATGTTTCTTGAAGAATTGAGGTTTGGAGTAGAAACACCTCCTCACCATAGGCTCAACATACCATACCTCCTTCTATAATCAGTAATAGATACAAGCATAAAGGTGCAGGAAGGAACCTACCAACAGTTAGCTCACCATGGGTTAATTAGAATCACCATAGAAGATGCCCTCCAAAAGCTAAAAATTCCTATCCAATGGGAAATTTTTGGAGATATGTAGAAGGATGAGGATATCAAAGGCCTCCCATGATATTAACCCTACTATTAGTGAAAAGGATGAAGAAGAGATTGAAAAAGATGGAGAAGAAGTAGATAGGGATGAAGAGGAGATAGATGAGGATGAAGAGGAAGAGAAATATGAAGAAGGTGATGAAGAAATAGAGGAATATGTCAAGGAGGACACGGATAAACAAGATGAGGATCTAGAGGGAGAATAAGAGGGGAAAGATGAAGGTGAAAAGGGAAATGGAAAAGAAGTGGGAGAAGAAGAGGGGAAAGACAAAGGTGAAAAGGGCAATGGAAAAGAAGATGTAGAAGATAAGGAGGAGTCACCTAGGGTGTCTTTGGAACCCACTAAGAAAGAGACAGTAGCTACCCTCACTGCCCATAGCACCCCTATCAAACAAAAAGGCAAAAGATAGATGCAAACCCCGTTATACTTTAGAACAAGAAAAAGTACAATGATAACGCAGGAAAAACCCTAAACTCCAACCAAGGTCCCCATCATTAATGAGGACTCACCTAAACAACAGAAGAAGATGGCTCCTCTTATAAAAACTCAAGAAGAAGGATCCTCAGCACAAGCCTCCCCTAAGTCTCCAATCGCCTATGTGAGAAGGCCTGTAACCATATCTACCTCATCCAAGGGAAAAGACATCCTATAGGATACACAATAGGACCTACAAGAAGCAAAGGTAGTCCTACAGGAAACTCTGCTAAACCTACAGGAAACTCAAAAATTAGATAAGGAAGGAAGCGTGCAGCCAGAAGCAAAGAGAGAGGACCCAAAGTTAAGGCAACCTAATCCCCAACCTAACCATGACTACTACTATAGATTTATTGAGGGGTGTAGGGTCATTCCACAAAAATTTTGCATTCCATTATTCTTTGAGCTTGAGAAAGAAAGAGCCAAAACACATAGATGGATGTAGATTGCCAAGTCCAAAGGAGTGGAGGACATTGGTAACATGGAGGAAAAGCTCAAATAGATGGGCAGAGAACTAAGTAGCTAGAGGGACAGAGAGGCCATAATGAAGGCACAATTGGAGAGAGAAAGTGCATGGTTGAAAGGATAGTTGCAAGAAAGAGAAAATCAATTGGTAGCAATGGTCAATCTATCTTTGGAAGCAATCCAGTGCAAGATGCTAGCTAAGTCCTATGCATTATACCTTAAGGAATAGTGGCTACAGTTCCAAATCAAGACCCTAGCACAGAGAGGCACTATTCCATTCCAGGATTATAGACAATTCATCAATCTCTGTGATCAAGGTACATTAGAGGATAGGGCTAAGATGTCTAAGTTCTACTTGCATAACATGGTTTGACAGCTATGATTTATGGGACCCTAATGCAAAGCTAGAGGATTTACAGTTGATGGATTTGGCATGAACCATGAAGAAGCAAGGGCTATAGAAATGAAGAAGATATTGGCAAGGGAACAAATTGAGCCACTCATGATAAGAGTTGAGCAGTCCAATCCAATGGCTGTCATTAGCACACATAATTTAATTGAAAATGATCCTCAACTTGCACCAAGGTATCTTGCTACCCAAGGGAAAGGAATTACACATTTTGAGGATATGTTCAGATTGTTAGGGGATGACAACATGCAATCTTGCCAAAGGAGATGGAATACTTTGCCATATGGTTTGAAAATCAGAGAGTACAATTCTCCTCAAAGGATGAGAGAAGCAGTGAACATGACACCGATGTACAAACAAACCATCCAAAGGCTCAAAGTCAATTGGATTGGCTTGAAACTTAGTCCACCACTACTCTTTGGGATGTTATAAGGAAGGAAGGAAGAGGAAGAAATAAAGCAGTGGGAGAAGGTAGAAAGGAAGGCAAGATTCTATGCACAACAAGAGGTAACCACATCAGAAGCATGGGATGTCAAGGAGGCCACTAGAGCTATGAAAGACATGGATATTGATTAAGTTTCTCAGACGATGAGCAACACTTTCAATAGGGGGTGATGATAAGCCTCATAATTGGGTAACTATATGAACATTAAGTCACCTCCTAGCTTAGTCAAATCAACTTTTCTCACAATTTATTACATGTTTTGATTATATTTTGTTTAATGAGATGAGTTAAAGTGAGATATTATGCCTAGTGGACTAATATGCATTGAATGCAGGTTTGAAAGATAAAATCAAGGAATTTTGGCATGATTGAGGTTTGAAATGGGAATGGGACAAGGGAGAGAGATTGTAGGAGCTAAATCCTCCTCATTTAGTCCTCCCTCATTTGAATATTTTTCCATTAATCACATCATCTCGGAGTATAAGTAGCCAAGTCATAAAGATCAAAAGGCAGTCGAGCAAGTAATAGTTAAAGAGTTAGTTCATCTCGAGTTTGGGAGCCGAGCCTCCCTATATTTAAGGAAGTCGTTTGGGACTTCAATTGTATAAATAAAGAGGTCTAGAGCCTCATTAGGATTCAAATTTTTTTGTACAAACACTGGTTATTTTTGAGCTCCAGACTTGTGGAAGACATTGCTATGTATTTTCTATTTTGATAATGAGAATGAGCTTTTTCATGATCCAATACTAAGTTAACTCAGATGGCTGAAGCTCTTGGGTTAGTGACCAACCCGAGCAGCAAACGCTCCTCTTCTTGTATCTGTATGGTTAGATTATTTTCATAGATTCATGATTAAATTGTCCTTAGAAGCATTTCATTGTAGACATTGTAGATTTGATTAGTTTGCTTATTAGTTTTCTTCCATTTGTGCTTTACTTTAGTAGTAGGCTAGAAGGGAAAAAGCATCACAAATTTGTTAGTAGATTTCTTTACCTCACCTCTTCCTTCAGGGATCATAACTTGATGAAAGTACCCCTATGCAGCCCCAAAAACACAGTTTTCTATTTTCTCATAGAATTTAGCCTTTACTCTACTTGAACCAGCATTTGATCAGTTTACAAGTGTAGGATTTAATTACCATCTCTTCCATCTTCAGTCTTATAGTAGATCTCATGAATGATTCCATTTTATTCTACAATTTACCTCGTGCATGAAGTAGACAACTAGCTCATTAAACTTTGTTTTTCAAGCTTATTGGAATTCTTCTTATTTACATGACTTTTTGGCAAATATCAATGTTTGATGTAGAGTAGGCGTTTCATAAGTAGAGAGAGATCCCATAGCAAGCAACCACCTTCCAAATTCATCCATCCATAATCACTCCATGCTTTCACCAAGACCTTCACCAATTTCGTCATTTTACATAGAAACTCCTCCAAGCATGTTGAGCATATCCAACCATCTCCTAACCTTCGCTTTGAGTTTTGAATGGCCCTAGGAATTTTGTCACTCCATTCCACCTACCCACCACCTTCCCTAAGCCTTCCATCACCTCCAACACCCATCTTTTTTCTCTTGGCTGTATCCTATAGAAATATAGGGAATCTTGTAGGTTTGTAGGACATCCTGTAGGTTTTCCTGTAGCGACCTCCTTTGAGGCCGAATTGAGGGAAAACCTCTAGGAAGAAACACAAGGGTATCTAAGGGTCTCCAAAATCTCCCAACCATCCACCATCATCCCTAAGCCACCTACCACATTACCAAAAGATATTAGGGTTTACACTTGATTTTCCATAAAAAGAATAAAAAGAAAAAAGAAGATTTATTGCAGTCCTTTACATGCACAGTAGTGATGTTTGATGCTTTTAACTTCCATGGTTAGGATAGTAGCATTTCATTCATGTTAGCTTGGCATTCTTATAAATCATAGTCTCTGATCCAGGGGAAAATGACTAAAACACATAAAACACATATACACAAAGATTTTCCCCTGGATCCCAAAACGGGACTACCAGATTTATTTTTCATTATGTTCTTTTCAATGTTACAATACATATGTATACATGCCTAGGCATCCAATACAGCGGACAAAAAACCATCGCGCCCAAAACCATGTGCGAAAACCATGCACAAAACCATAGGTAGTTTCACCCCACATAATATAGGGTCCAAAATATAACACAACCCAACATTCTCCCACTTGTTGTTTTCTTTCCACAGGGTGCCACAGGAGAGCTTATTCATTTATCCAACTGTACAATTCCCATTATTCTCTACACCAAGAGAACTTATTAGAGTTCACAGATTTTGTTAATGCATCTGCAATATTCTTCAAAGTGTCCACCTTTACCAGCAACACCTTTTTTCCTTCTATCATATCCCCCACAAAGTGATATTGAACATTAATGTCATTTGTCTCTGAATGGTAAGTAGGGTTATTTGCCAAGAAAATTGCACTTTGGCTATCACAGTCTATTCTTATAGCTCCCTGAACTAACCCCATACTTGAACATGTTGGCATTATGGCACAGGTGTGGCGCTATGGTACAGGTGTTGTCCTTGATGGCAACTCACTTTGGTGACAGATCTCGGTTCAGGCTCTCAGGATGAAGGAAATCTTGTATACGCAGGTTCACCTTGCCGAAGACACATTTACACGCGGGTTAGACGTTCAAAAGTCGTGTATGTGTATAAACGCACTTTCACGCACATAAAAGAGCGTACATGGTGGGAAACTTATTTTTGGTCCGTGGTCGTTAGTCCTTGGAATTTGAACCTATGGTTTTGGACCATGGTATCTCGTCAGAAGTGTTGACCTCGGGTATTGGGCCCTTGGTATTGTTTATTATGGTTTTGGACCGTGGTATTGTGGAAGGCCTAAAACTATAAAAGAGGAAGGAGATCATGTGGCAAAACACCATCTGATTTATTGAATATCTGATATTGTTCTAGATCTGGAATACTGGTGATTGGGTTATGGTGCAGATCTAGATATGAATGAAGGAGGAACCTTAGCGCAAGATGGGTAAGGACTATTGATGGATCAAAATCTCAAGGCATGAACATTGGTATCTCTGTATGATTTTGATCTGTTATATGTGGCGCTCTCTTGATCTATAAATCTGATAATCTGGGTTAACTGATGACTGAATGTTTTAAAAGAATAAATTATCCTTTATAGATCTGTACGCAGGTTCAGTGAAGTGTAGGTGCGTATACACGCCTTTTCTGTGAATGAAAGAAGCGTATATGTAGGTTGGTTGTGTTACAGAAGCGTATACACGCAGGTTGCTGAATAGTGAAGTAGCGTACATATCTTGATTTATGTTCTAGCTGCTTCTGTTTTATTGCTGCAGTGTTCTGGGTTCAGAATTGGTGTTTGATTACAGTTACTATGTTCTGGGTACAGCGGTCAGAGAGGTGTTTATTTGATTCAGTTTTGATTGGTGAAAAGAAGTTTGGTTGACGCAGAAATTTTTGATGTTTGATTGATGCTATCTATGGATCTAGTCTGAAAATTAATGAAACGAGGTCCCTGAAAGCAAAGAGAAGGTTGCAGCCTTCTGCAGGTAGAAGCCTGCGTACTAGTATCTCAAGCTGGTACAAGAACTAAGGGGGTTGGAGATCCCTTCCAGGAGAAGCTGGAAAATAAGAGAGGGTTGTAGCACTCTGCAGGTTGCAACCTGCGTACTGTATTATTTCCAACAATTGGTATCAGAGCAGGTCCTTCAGGAGAAGCTTGATCGCTTGAAGGAAGATCGTTCATCATGAGCAACTATGAGAGGGAAGCATCAATCAGGCCACCAATTTTTGATGGGACAAACTTCGTTTATTGGAAGGTAAGAGTTACTGCCTATTTTCAATCTCTTGGTACAGAAGTTTGGGATATCATAGATACAGGGTATACTTTTCCATCAGCAACTCCTACAGATCTGACTGAGAAGAAGAAATATGAAACAAATGCAAAGGTGGTCAATACTCTATTAGGATGCCTATCTCAATCAGAATTTGTCAAGGTAATGTAGTTTAAATCTGCAAAAGAGATATGGGACAAGATTGTTCTGAGCTATGAAGGAGATGATCAGGTAAAACGAGCAAAACTTCAAACCCTCAGGATTCAGTATGAAAATCTCAGGATGTATAATGATGAAAGTGTGGCTAACTATTTTCTTCGTGTAGATGAGATTGTTAATTGTATGAAAAATTTGGGTGAAGAAATAAAAGAGGCTGTTGTGGTTGAAAACAATCCACAAAACAGCACAAAAAGTCCAACAAATGGCTCGTGCTATGCTTGATGAGTCTGGAACTCCCGCAACCTTCTGGGGTGAAGCTGCATATGCTGCGGTTGTTATTCTCAACAAAACAAATGTCCGAGTGAATAGCACTCAAACTCCTCATGAGCTCTGGTATGGTGAGACTCCTCGGTAAAGCTTTTCAAAATTTTTGGGAGCAAATGCTATATTAAGAATACTGATGAGCAGCTTGGCAAACTTGAACCTAGAGCAGATGAAGGCATTCTCCTTGGTTATTCTCCCCACAGCAGAGCATATAAGTGTTACAATAAAAGACTTGGAAGAATTGTTGACAGCATTGATGTAGTGGTTGATGAAAAAGGATACATTCCTAGGCAAGTAAATCATGAAGATATCAAAGAGGAAGAAGACTACTCTCCAAATCAGACTGGTGATGAAGAAGAACCTCAAGAGGCACCAGAGGAGTAGATAAGGATAGAAGAAAAGACTCCATCCAGGTATGTTCAGAAGAATCATCCAGAATCTCAAATCTTGGGGCAAAAAGAGGCTGGCGGACAAACAAGAAGAACAATTGCAGAAGCCTCAAGATATTTGGCATTACTCTCCTCCATTGAGCCACAAAATGTAAGAGAGGCATGCAAAGATGAATGTTGGGTCAAGGCAATGGATGAAGAACTTGAGCAGATCGAAAAGAATAACACTTGGGAGTTGGTCCCTAGACCAAATGATAAGAATGTCATAGGAACAAAATGGGTGTTCAAAAATAAGTTGAATGAAAATGGGGAAGTAATTAGAAACAAGGCCAGACTTGTTTGTAAAGGGTATTCTCAATAAGAGGGAATAGACTTTGAAGAAAATTTTGCTCCTGTTGCAAGACTTGAGGCCATCCGAATGTTCCTTGCTCTCTCAAGCTTTCAGAAGTTCAAAGTATTTCAAATGGACGTAAAATCAGCCTTTCTGAATGGAGATTTAGAAGAAGAAGTATACATTGAACAACCAGATGGTTTCATTCTTGGGAATGATCCAAATCTTGTATGCAGACTGAAAAAGGCTCTCTATGGTCTTAAACAGGCTCCAAGGGCTTGGTACTACCGCTTGGACAAATACCTTCATCAACAAGGTTTTTCAAAAGGATCAGCAGATAGCAATCTTTATATAAAAATTGAAAATGACAAATTGCTAATACTTGTTGTGTATGTAGATGATATTATCTTTGGCAGCAATGAAGAAGCTATGAGTCAAAGCTTTGCCTTGGTGATGCAGAAAGAATTCGAAATGTCTTTGCTTGGAGAACTAACATACTTTCTTGGATTGCAAATCCAACAAAATGAGGGCGGTATCTTCTTGTCTCAAACCAAGTACCTCAAGCAGATTCTGAAGAAGTATGGCATGGAAGATTCAAAACCAGTATGTACCCCTATGGTTACAGGATGTAGTCTTAGTGCAAATGATGAATCAACAGCAGTACATCAACCAACCTATAGATCTATGATTGGAAGTCTACTTTATTTGACAGGTACCCGACCAGACATCATGCATGCAGTGGGAATAGTTGGAAGATTTCAAGCAAATCCAAAGGAAACTCATCTTCAGGTAGTTAAGAGAATCTTCAAGTACCTTCAAGGAACTCAAAACTATGGCTTATGGTATCTAGAGATATAGATCTCACACTTCATGCTTACACAGATGCAGATTGGGCCGGAAGCGTGGATGACATGAAGAGCACAAGTGGTGGTGCATTCTTTATGGGTTCCAGATTAGTATCTTGGTTCAGCAAGAAATAGAGTTCGAAAACCATGCACAAAACCATAGGTAGTTTCACCCCACATAATATAGGGTCCAAAATATAACACAACCCAACATTCTCCCACTTGTTGTTTTATTTCCACAGGGTGCCATAGGAGAGCTTATTCATTTATCCAACCGTACAATTCCCATTATTTCTCTACACCAAGAGAACTTATCAGAGTTCACAGATTTTGTCAATGCATCTGCAGTATTCTTCAAAGTGTCCACCTTTACCAGCAACACCTTTTTGCCTTCTATCATATCCCCCACAAAGTGATATTGAACATCAATGTCATTTGTCTCTGAATGGTAAGCAGGGTTATCTGCCAAGAAAATTGCACTTTGGCTATCACAGTCTATTCTTATAGCTCCCTGAACGAACCCCGTACTTGAACATGTTGGCATTATGGCACAGGTGTGGCGCTATGGTACAGGTGTTGTCCTTGATGGCAACTCACTTTGGTGACAGATCTCAGTTCAGCCTCTCAGGATGAAGGAAATCTTGTATACGCAGGTTCACCCTGCCGAAGACGCATATACACGTGGGTTAGATGTTCAAAAGTCGCGTATGCGTATACACGCACTTTCACGCACATAAAAGCGCGTACATGGTGGGAAACTTATTTTTGGTCTGTGGTCGTTAGTCCTTGGAATTTGAACCTATGGTTTTGGACCATGGTATCTCGTCAGAAGTGTTGACCCCAGGTATTGGGCCCTTGGTATTGTTTATTATGGTTTTGGACCGTGGTATTGTGGAAGGCCTAAAACTATAAAAGAGGAAGGGGATCATGTGGCAAAACACCATCTGATTTATTGAATATCTGATATTGTTCTAGATCTGGAATACTGGTGATTGGGTTATGGTGCAGATATAGATCTGAATGAAGGAGGAACCTAAGCGCAAGAAGGATAAGGACTATTGATGGATCAAAATCTCAAGGCTTGAACATTGGTATCTCTGTATGATTTTGATCTGTTATATGTGGCGCTCTCTTGATCTATAAATTTGATAATCTGGGTTAACTGATGACTGAATGTTTTAAAAGAATAAATTATCCTTTATAGATCTGTACGCAGGTTCAGCGAAGTGCAGGTGCATATACACGCCTTTTCTGTGAATGAAAGAAGCGTATACGCAGGTTGGTTGTCGTATAGAAGCGTATACACGTAGGTTGCTGAATAGTGAAGTAGCGTACATATCTTGATTTATGTTCTAGCTGCTTCTGTTTTATTGCTGCAATGTTTTGGGTTCAGAATTGGTGTTTGATTACAGTTACTGTGTTCTGGGTACAGTGGTCACAGAAGTGTTTATTTGATTCAGTTTTGATTGGTGAAAAGAAGTTTGGTTGATGCAGAAATTCTTGATGTTTGATTGATGCTATCTGTGGATCCAGTCTGAAAATTAATGAAACGAGGTCCCTGAAAGCAAAGAGAAGGTTTCATCCTTTTGCAGGTAGAAGCCTGCATACTAGTATCTCAAGCTGGTACAAGAACTAAGGGGGTTGGAGCTCCCTTCCAGGAGAAGCTGGAAAACGAGAGAGGGTTGTAGCTCTCTGTAGGTTGCAGCCTGCGTACTGTATTATTTCCAATAGAACACAATCGCTATAACCAGGCTGCTTCCTTGCTTGCATGAGTGGCTGCCATGTATTCTGCCTTTGTAATAGATAATTCCACTACAGATTGTTTATTACTAATATAACTGGCTACACCTCCAAATAGGTTAAACACATACCCACTTGTAGATCTTTTTTAATCTAGATCTCCAACCCAGTCTGCATCTTGGCCTCCCTTGGTAGTACAAACCATAATCACTAGTGCCACAGAAATACCTGAAGACCTTTTTCACTACTATCCAACGCTCCTTCCTTAGTTTTGACATAAACCTACTCTATACTCCCACTTCATGTGCAATGTCTGGTTTAGTACAGACCATCACATAAATTAGGCTACTGAATGCACTTGCAAATGGAACACGAGACATGTCCTCTTCCTCTTCTTGTGTCTTGGGACACTGCTCAACAAATAAATGTACACCTACAGGAATAGGAACCTTCATTGATTTACTATCTTGCATATTAAACCTCCGCAGTATTGTCTCGACATAATTCCTCTAGTTTAACCAGAGCTTCCTCTTTCAAAGATCTCTTTTAATTTCCATTCCCAAAATATAGTTTCCAGCACCAAGATCTTTCATGTTGAATTTGGAGGACAATTGGATCTTCAAATCCTATATAATTTCTTTGTCATTTTCAACGAGTAACATATCATCCACGTACAAGACCAGATAAGTGGTACGATCCCCAATTAATTTAAAATACACACAGTGATCTACTTTTCTTCTTGTGAAGCTAGGTCCCTGTATAAATGTATCAAATTTATAACAACACATCCTTAGTGACTATTTTAATCCATATAGAGACTTCTTTAACTTGCATACCAATTTTTTCTTACCGTTCACCACAAATTCTTTAGGTTGCTTCATGTATATCTCTTCTTCAAAATCCACATGAAGTAATGTTTTCTTCACATCCATTCATTCTACCTCAAAATAAAAAGCAACAACAACAAATAAAAGTAATCTAATAGAAGCTACCTTGGAAACAGGAAAAAAAATATCACCAAAATCAATTCCCGACACCTGGAATAAGCTTTTCCTACCAATCTAGATTTGTATTTCTCCACCTTTCCTTCTGCATTTGTCTTCTTGTTGAACACCCATTTGTTGCCAATGGGTTTCCTTCCAGCCGGCAGCTCCACCAGATCCCAAGCCTCATTTTTGTGCAAAGATGTCATTTCATCAACCATGGACTATTTCCAGAGTTTTCCATCCTCTGAATCTACTACTTCCTTCATAGTTATAGGATCTTCAGCAGTAATAGATAAAGAAAAATTTGAACAGAAAGCAGATGGACTATACATTTCTGGCTGCCTTCTTTCTCAAACTAATCTTCTCACAACCGAAGTTTGCGGCTCTTCATCTTCTGATTCCTCTTCTGTTGTAGATTCAAATTCTTCCTCCTTAAGCTCAAACTCTATCTTCTCAGGTTCCCTTGGTTGGACTTCATGTTTAATAACATCTTTCAACTCTTTGAACACCACATCTCAGCTATACACAACCTTCCTTGTTACTGAGCTCCAAAGTTTATAACCCTTTAAACCATACTTATACCCAATAAAGGTGCACTTTTTAGATTTACTATCCAAATTTCTTTTTTTCTCCTTTGGAACATGTACCTATCAATCATATCCAAATACCCTCATATGTGAAAGAGAGGGTTTCTTACCAGTTCATAACTCTTGTGGAGTCTTATCCTACAATGATGATGAAGGTGATCTGTTGACTAGCTAACATGCAGCCTCCACCACCTTTGCCCATAATTCTTGTCCTAACCTAACACCACTGAGCATGCTTCTCACCCTTTCCATCAACGTCTTCTTCATTCTTTCTACAACTCCATTTTTCTCAAGTGTGTATGGAGTATTCTTCTACCATGCTATACCACACCTCTTACATAATTCTTCAAATTCCTTCCTGCAAAAATCTCCACAATTAACTGTCCTCAACACCTTTTTCTTCTTCTCTGTCTCATTTTCTACCAGAGCCTTAAATTCTTTAAACCTGTCAAAGAATTTAGGTTTCTTCTTAAGGAAATATATCCATGTATTCCTTGAGAATTCATCTAAAATGGTACATAGTACATAGACTTACTGAGTGATGGACCCTTCATAGGTCCAAACACATCATTGTACACAAGCTCTAATATTTGTTTCACCTTCTTACCACCAGAGGGGAAACTCACCCGATTCTGCTTCCCATATACAAAATTTTCACAGAAATCAAAATACAGAGAGCTATTAGTCATACCTTCTACCATACCTTTACCATGAAGTATTAGAAGACCCTTCTCTCCAATATGACCAAGCATTTGATGCTATAGCATGGTCTTTTCTCCAGAGACCACTATATTTTCTGCTCCACTTTTAGGACCACAAAATGGTTGCACCCATCAATAACAGTGCTACCTTGCAGCTTGTACAGATTTCCAATCTTAACTCCCTACATCAATACCAGTGCTCCATGAACCATCTTGCAGGTATCCTTATCGAACACTATTTTTAAATCTCCATCATCTAACTTACATGAATCAGATTTCTGGCCGATGTAGGAATATGCAAAACATTGGGAAGTGTTCTAACCCTTCCACCTTGCAACTTCAACTTTATTTTCCGCGAACAATGATTCTAGCCTTCCTATCATCTCCTAAGAAGACATCACCACCATTGTATTTATCATACTCGCAAAACCATTTTCTATGGGGAGTGAAGTGAAAGGATGCACCTGAGTCAATCAACCATGCCTCATGATCTACATGTGTATTTGAAGAAGCCACGTGCACATCCCCACCTTCATATGAGGTGGTTTTTGCCTCTATAGAAGGAGCATCATCAGATCCCTTTCCTTCATCAAGAGCTTTAGATTTACAGTGCCTTTTGTAGTGCCCTTCCTTTCCACATTTCTAGCACACCTTTATAGGTTTTCTTGGAGATTTAGATCTCCCTCTAGATTTATATCTCCCACTTGATGACTTATTTTTGTTTTTGTTCTGGGACCTTCCTCATATAGACAAGGAATTACCGTTCTCTCTCTCCATATTTTTCTGTCTCATATCCTGTGTTAGTAAGGATGAGACTATTTCATCAATCTACAAGGAAGTTTCATTGCTAACTATTACAATAACCATACTATCCTATCAATCTGGTAGAGAACATAACAAACTGATGCACTTATCTTCATCTGAAATTTTAATATCAACAGATAATAACTGACTTACCACAATATTAAATGCATTCATATACTTTGTCACTGAGTCTCCATCTTTCATCCTCAGGTCGTATAGCTTTTTTCGTAGGAAGAGTTTATTCACTAGAGACTCAGATTGGTCCAAAGTCCCTAACTTTCCCCACAAAGTCTTAGCCTTAGCTTCCCCTGATACATTCAACAATACTGAATCTGAGACACAATCATATTGTGCTCTTTGCCTTCCAATCCAACTTTCCATTCTTCATCGCACACTCCCAATGGTTTAGTACACAGATCTACCGTGATCCGATGATCTTTATCTACCAGCAAATCCTCCATCTTGAGTTTCCATAACTCAAAACTTTGACCATTAAATTTCTCGATCTTTATCTTTCCACTGCTCGCCATCTTCTTTCACCACCAGAATCAATCCCGCAGATCTCCCACTAAACATGGTTTACCACATGCCTAACTAAAACCCCTCAGCAGCAAAGGTGTCGTGTTGAAGCCAAAACAACTCTAATACCAAATGTAGGTTTTAACCCCATACATAAATTGCCTGCATACAAATTCTAAGACATAGCAAATAAATAATGTGAGAGCATAACACATAAACAACATATACACAGATATTTTCCCCTAAATCCCAAAACTTAGACTATCAACTTGATTTTTCATTATATTACTTTCAATGTTACAATACATATATATACATGCTGAAGCATCCAATACCATGGACCAAAAACCATTGTGTCCAAAACCATGTGTCAAAACCATGCACAAAACCATAGGTAGGTTTGCCCCACATAATATAAGGTCCAAAAAAAATTTCCCCATGGCATTGCCCCGGACCCCGTAGAGGGGCGCTAACCACCCCCTTCAAACCCCTGATGACCCCTTAGCTACGCAATTCGCACAACAAGTGGGCCGCTCCGTGCCCCCTGCCCCACTAACTCCCTAGTTCACTAAGGTAGCTAGTCATGGAAAGAATATAACACAATTCAATAGTTGTGTGCATGTGGTGTTGTTTAGATGTTGTATGAGTGGTGCTGTGTGAAGGTGGTGGTATGTAGATGTTCTACAAGTGGCACTGTGTGAAGGTGGTTCTATCTACATGTCTTGCATGTGGTGTTGTGTACATGTGGTGTCATGCACATGTCGTGCGTGTGGTACTTTGTACATGTGGTATTGTGTACATGTTGTACAAAGGTGCAATGTACATATGGCTTTATGTAGATGTTGTGCAGGTGGTGCTTGGTACATGTGGTATTGGTGTACGTGTGGGATTGAGTGCATGTCTTACATGTTGTGTTGTGGGCATGCGGTGCTACATATGTGCATTATGTAGTCATGGTATCATGACACGTGCATTCATTATGTTGCACTGTAGACACGTATTTGTGTTATGTTGTACATCATGTGTAGGTGCATGTGTTGTGTTGTGTTGTATATCGGGTGTACGTGTATGAATTTTGTGGTGTCACACACTGTGTGTGGATAAATGTCTTTTGATGTACATTGTGCATGTATACGTACATACACTCGGTGTAGGTGTATGTGTTTTATGTCAGGTATAGGTGCATGTGTTGCATGGTGTCATATGTCATGTGTGGTTGCATGTGTGTGTTGCACACTATGAATATGTGCACCTGGTGGAGGAGAAGGCACTGGGTGCTTGCTGGTTCTGGCAACTGATCTACGGTGCGTATAGAATAAAGAAAAGATAGAAGCTAAGACTGGATTAAAGGATAAGTATCATTATTTTATTTCAACTTTATTATATATGTGACCTATGATTATGGTATATGATGATTACATGTGAATTATGATTCTGGTTTATGATGGTTACATGTGATTGATGATTTTGATCTATGATGGTTATGTTTGGAGCTAATGTGATGAGATGTTTTTATACATGTTGATTTGGTCAAATATGCTAGTTTGACTTGTTGTGACAGGAAGGAAGAAGGATTGAAAACATACCTTATTGATGAGGTACCAATGAGGTATGATGTGCATTTATTTCAATTTACTTTAAATCTAATGGAAGTTATGTGATTGGTACAGGAAGCACGGAAATTCCTTGTTGGGTGCTTAAAATCGACTGCAAGAATTAGCAGGGTCAACAAAAGGAATTGAAGAGTGCAACGGTATGGTAGTAAAGAAATTCAGGAGTAGGGTCATTATGGGACATTGGTACACAATAGTGTCCATTGATTTCCATGAGCATGCTGTGACTGGTATGATGGTTTGTGGCAGGTATGTTCCTTGGTTTTGTATCTTTTGATGCGAGGAAGCCTTGCCAAGGGATGGACTACTTGAGATGGGGGTGTCAGTGGAACTTGGAAGGTAAGTGACAGGATGGAAGGAGTTCACCCAATTGCCTGTGGCACTGTCTAGTAGAGAAGGGAAGACCTAGGATGGATTTGTTTTGGTAATTAGAATTTCCAAATGGAATCAGATGCACATTAGGAGTGCGCCCTGGAATAATGACCCGGTAGCTGTTCACTTAGAGGATAAGTGGTGGAGGATTATAGTGCTGGACATTGGATGAAATTGGACTATGGAAGTGGATTCTAGACTTCCTGGGAAGGGGGTGAATCTTGGTATTGCTTCGAGCATGGAGGTATGAGCCTCTGGACTCCCTTGATGCGGATATAGGAATCATATACTTTTATTTGATGGTCGAGAAAATGTGCATATATATATATATATATGTCTGTATATTATATTATAAATATTATATCGAGCTAGTTTGTAAAGCTCCATAGACAGTATAGTTATATGTTGGTTCAAGAAAATGTGTATGTGTATATGTGGCTATTGTAAATACCATAATGGGCTATGTTATAAACCTCCAGTAAACGGTATGTTTGTCATGTTTCAGTAGTGGTGATTGTAAATACTGCAATGAGATATGTTATAAAGCTCCATGGGTAGTATGTTTTGTTTTCAGTAGTCTTGTTGTTTATTGTTGTCATTGGTCACAAAGGATGGTGTTCCCCCAAGGGGGAGGGTTCTGTAACAACCCTGGTGAAAATTCCATGTAAAAGTATATATAACGCCATGATGATGGCATACATATTCCAATATGAATGGTGGGGGAAGCATCCTAATGGGTGTTGATTTGGTTTATTTGGCCAAGGAAATTGATAAAGGAAATGCATAAGGAATTAAAGAGGAAAAAATGTATTTTGGGACATTTATTTATGGAAATAATGGAAATTAGGAGAAAAGGAAGGTGAAAGGTCATAGGTTGCATGTAAGCAGGAGAATGAAATAAAATATTCGAAAATGAAGAAAATAGAGGCCTCATTAATAAAAAGGCTTTTGAGGATCAATGGGTAGGATTTGGTTAGTTCAGTTTTGGATCTCTCTCACTTCTCTCTCTCTCTCTCTCTCTCTCTCTCTCTCATACTCTTGGATACTTAGATGTTTCTTGGAGAACTCTCGGTGGGTGTGGCATACTTGCATTCTTGGATCAAGAAGGCAAAGGAAGAGCAGGAAAGTGCAAGAAGGCATTGACATCAACAACTAAATCAAATTTGCTTGCAGGTTCCAAGTTGCATGTATGATTTCTTCACTAGTTTGGACATGCATGGCATATGAATGTGGATTCTTGGTCATGATCTGTCATTGGCATGGAAGATTTCCTAGATCGAGAGTGGATTGCCTAGCCTTTCCATTTCCTAGATATCCATGGTGATTGTGGGTTTACTTTCATTTCTAGCTTTTGGTTGGTTCTCATGTTTACTTAGCTTGGGTTGACTTACTAGTCCTGGAGCCTTGGTTGGACAAACGCTTTAAAGCCCTGTACCAACTTGGGTTGAGTTACTAGTCCTGAAGCCTTGGTTGGAGAAATGTTGTGGAGCCCTTTTTCAGTTGAGTTACTAGTCCTAGAGCCTATGTTGGACAAAATCTCTGGAGCCCAATATAAGCTATGGGTTGAGTTACTAGTCCTAGAGCCTTGGTTGGACAAATGCTCTAGAGCCCTGGAAGGCTTGGACAAACACCAACCTGATGATGGTTTTGTGATGTCCGACAGTGAGGTGGAATCATTATTTAATGGGTCGAGGTTGATGGCCTATGGAAGCCCTGGATGAGTTTTGATTGATGTGTTCCATGAGATCCCACATTCATGCTTGGAATATGGCATGAGGTTGAATGGGTGAAGAGAGATTTGGCTCAGCCATTCTATGGTCGGGGGGAACCTAGAAGTCCCATCCTGGGTTTTGATTTTTCATCATTAATGAAAGGTTATTTCTTCTTGTATCCCTATTACCATTACAGTGGATTATATGTGGTTCATATGGCTATGATTTTATTGGTATTTCTATCCCTATTATGTTCATTATATATGTATTTTCTGACATCAGTTATGTATGGCTCTGAGCACGTTTTTACTTGTATGTGAATGGATAATGCGTTTATGACCTAATAGATGATAATGTAGAAAATGACATGAGGGAAAAGTGGTTTATAGTTATTCTTAGATAAGTATGAGATCCCTACACTTAATTGTGTTGTTTAGACCTGTAGGTTACATGTCGATGATATGTTCGATAGCATGCCTATCATGGCTAGTAGGGATCTAGTTAAGGTCTTTAACAAGTATTTTCTTTGGTACTTTCATTTCCATGTTACTTTACTAATTTGAAGAGATGGATCAGTTCTAGGTAGTGCCTCAGGATCTGAGCCTAAGAAAGTGGCTTAAATCCTAGGGTCGCTAGCACAACATTGACAATTTTCATCCATAGTTGCTGGGAGATAGGCGTATGAGAGTGAATTTGGGTTGCTGGTCGCTTGCTTTCCCATAGAATGTGAGTGACTATGGCCTAAGATACCCAAAATAGTAGTGGGACCCTGGGGCAACCTGTTTGCATGGATGACTTGTGTTTTGAGGTCTCTGTTGATGATGTTGGATGTTTGTATGGTGTGTTTCCGTCAGCTCCACTGCATTAAGGTGACTTAGGAGGTCAAATCATATCATAGTCGCCTCCCATCACATGTTTACCCTGGCTGGTTGGTATCTTGAGTAGATGTGGGAGGAAGGTGTTACAACTAGGGTGTATTGAGTAGAAATATTTATGTATTGGTTTTTGAGTATCATCTTTCCATTAATATCATATAAATCCTTTGGATATAATACATCTAAAATAGTAGTAGAATTACCCCCATTTATCGATTTGTTGGTGGGTTTGGGCAAATATCAAACATTCCTTGATGGCTTTGTTATTGTTAGCCCATCTGAATGGAATGGATTATAAAGAGATGAGGTTGTGTGCAAGTATTAAGTTATTTTGAGAGTCACCTATCAAGCCTGGCACCTAATTTGGGGTAATATGATATGTGAGATAACGATATGGATTGCAAAGCTACGAGGTTAGTCCCATGTGATTTTAGTGGAATGGTTCTCAGAGTTGGAAACATAATCCATAGAATTAAATTTATGCAATGTAGCTTCTCATGGCATGTTCCTTGAATAACTTTTAACTAAAGAAAATATATAAGGAATTTAGTATAGTTGAAAATGGGCACTTATTGTTTAGAAAAAAAAAATAACATTAGTTAATGTTTATGATGATGAATCCCTAACTCATTTTTGGTTATGGATTAAGATGATAGAATTACTTGTGGCTTGAAAATAAAATAACTTCCATTTCTAGGACTATGATAATCTAATTTCACAGATAAAAAGTTAATCACATATCTAAATCATGTGCCCTCCCATGAGGGAGTTACACCCAGAGCTACCATCTCAAATACCAACATAAATTTTTATCTGCACATCAAAAACTATATTGTATATTCAATCTAAAATATAATACATTCATATAGTTTGTGTGAGATCCAACTATTTCCAATCTTGGAGAGAGATGTTGAGAGAATATCTCAACAATCTACAATGAACTCAAACCAAACCAACAAACCGAATATACTAATGTAAGCACTAATCCTAATAGGTCTTTATTCTCTCCAACTCATCACATTGAGAGTTAAATTGATTTTTCCTCTTCAAACTACATTATAGTTAATGGGTTTGAAAAAATTCCTTGAGAACATTCTAAAAACAGTTCAGCCCAATTTTGTAAATTTCTTGAAAATTACATAAATAAACACTGCATATGGAAATGAAAACAATTAAATATAGTTGAACCATGTTTTATCATCATGTTACTACTAAAGTTTCCATCATATAAAATTTATACTAACAAAATATTACTTATATATTCACAATATAAAAGTTAACAAAATCCATATAGTACGTACATGCTATTTAAATGATGGATAAAATTAAATATGAAATCACATGTGCAGATTATTTTTAAAAAGAAAATCATCCTAACAAGTTTTAAAAAGAACCACATCAAAACAAATTTAATGGACACTTAGAAATGTCCTATCAAAATTATATTCTACTTGGAACAAACCATTTTCCCATAAAATTTTATATCTAGCATGCCAGGTAGAGTTTAATATTGTGATTTTTTTTTTATTTTTGTGTGAATTATGGAGCCCACGTGTGGGGAATCTTAGTTGAAATTATGTAGACTGCTGAAAAATAAGCTACGTGAGTAGAACATCAATTCAATCACTGTGGTCATCATCACCTAGAAAGAATGAGATGATCATGTCAGTCATAGAGGACCAAAAATATTCTCAACATTTAAAGTAATTTCTTTTGTAATTCAAGTTACTCATGTTTATTGTGAACATTCCATAATTCAATCTGAGGAATACAATGAAGAAATTGAACCTCTATCGAAACAATCCCATAGGCTTGTTGGGAGAGTTGTGTGTGTGGTTACATTTTAAATTACATAGATGAAATATCTTGGATTATTTGGGAATAACGCAATTACTATTTTGTAGAGAGTGAATTCAATATATACCATAGGAGGAAGCATGTTTTTCAAAGGTACTTTGTTTTTGGAGTTATTCGATTGGCTATGTTTGCCACTTTTTTTACCTCAATGTGCTCTGCATCAAGTTCACAAAGTAGCCAGCCGATGCGCATTCAGACTTGTAGTTTTTCAACACACATTATTTGTAGCATTAAATACTTATAGTCTATGGATAACAAAAAACGACATTTGTGGATCCATTAATAATATAGTTACGAATGACAATTATAATTGTTTGACAAACTATGGACTTAATGTGTTGAGTTCTTGTTATGAAGATGGCATAGCAAAGAAGGATGATTGGTTTTGGATTTCGTTGGGTTGATTATTTGTTCTTTTATTTTTCTTTCTTTGTAAAATGAATATAAATAACCAATGATATAATAAAGTAACATAATTTAAATTGTTATTTCTTGGTATATGTGGTGCCACAAGAACATATCGTGAGTTTGATTATTTGTACAATATGTTAAAGCTTATAATTCTTAGATGATGTAATGAGTTTGATTATTTGTACAATATGTTAAAGCTTATAATTCTTAGATGATGTAATGATTCAAGAACAACTCCTATAGAATATGTGATTGGTTTTTGTGCCTATTAGTGTTTAAAAGATCATTTTCGCATACTGAATGTTGAATACATTTAATATCTACACTTCTTATCTATATAATTAGTGAATGTAGTGCACTATGTCTTCATAAGATGGGGGTTTCTCAATAGAATGATTAAGTATTGAGACCACTTCTCTGCAACAACAACCATATGAAATTAATTTAGGAATCATCATTCGACTAATACATCGATGATGGTCGTAAGAAATTGTATCTTCAATGGATCAAGTGGTAACTTGAAGTTGATGGTGAAGAAAGAATAGGGTCTATGAGATTTCAGTGTATAGAAGTGTTGGTGATGACTAAACCATACAATATTGTTATTTTAAGCATTAAAGAAGTGTTTCATGATTGATTTTTACATTAGTATATTTAGGTTGTTGGTTTGGTTTGGGTTTGTTTGAGGTTGTTGCGATATTCGCTCAACATCACTTTCCAAGATTAGAACAGTTGGATATCTCTCTCTCTCTCTCTCTCTCTCTCTCTCTCTCTCTCTCTCTCTCTCTATATATATATATATATATATATAGATATATATATAATATGCGCAAATAAAATTCTTTGTGGACCTTATAACTAATAAAATGAGTTTGAACCCACTTTTAAATGAGAATTTTGGATGATACTAATATTACTAATATTTCTAGCAATAACAATATACAATCGATGCATTTCATACCACAACTAAAGAAAATACATAAAAAATATCAAAATTAAACAAAAATATCATTATTTCACCCATACAAACAAAATAAGTTAATTTTATTATTTGTATTATACAACTAAAAACTCTTCAATTTATTACTATATCCCCATAGGTTAGTGTTTTATATAGTAATTAGTGACTCTCAACTTTTAAGCTTCATGCTAATTTAGACTTAAGTGGAACATCCCTCAGTAACCTCGTAGTAAAATGCATGGAGTTACACATGGAATGCAAACTTCCATCTATAGCTCTAGATGAAGAAAGAAAATGCAACATTATTCTACAATGAGATGTTTATTGAATTTAAGTTCACTATAAGAATTCCACTTGACTCATTGTTAATTTTTAATATCTAAAGAGGTTCTTTCAATGTATTTGTCTTTTTAAAACATTCTATTGTCATCTTCATGGTCAACCCCAACTTCTACATTCTTTAGTTATCACACAAACCATACATGCATTCGTTCTTTATAAGCAATGCATTGAAACTTTATGCACCATAATTAATATTTTAATAGAATGCATGTAAACATTGGTAATTAACCCTCACTATAACTAGTTAGTTCTCAATATTTTTCATAGGTGCAACAAAGGTTTTATTTTTCTTTTATCCACATCCATATTCAAATGTCATGAGGATAGGTTTTAAAGAAGCATTATCACTTTCTAATCTTTAATGAAGTCATTACTAATTCCTCACGAATCTCAGGTTAATTGTAGTCTATTAAAAGTTCAATTAGAATCATTCATGAGATGATGCCCACTAGAATCATACGTCTACTTCTTTTTCACTTAATGATTCGGAAAGGGCACCAATGTTGCAACCTTTTCCTCTGATACCACTTGTAACATGTTTTTGTAACCTTGCAGGAAAATGCATGGAGTTAGGATTTTTTTTTAGCATTTACCAATATGTAACTTTCTAAATTACTTTCTATATTCCCTCCATGACCATTAGAATAACCATAATCACTTTATAGAGAAATATTTAGTAAAATCATAGTGAGTTACACAGCCATTTACTACCATTATTGTAACATATTAACATAAACTTCTGAATGTAACATTGCATCAATTGCATGATTATTTTGACTCGATTAGTTGATCACATCATTGATAATATATCAATCACATCAGTAAGGAAGTCACAACAAGAAATCACACAATTAGACACTGATATACCCTAGAAACCCGGTAGGGTGAAAACCAACAAATGTTTAATTTTGTTATCAATCGATCATGAGGGTGTTCGCCCCTCACTCAATGGTTTGTAAGGGAGTCCATCCCTTAAAAATTGTTTAAAATAGTATAAATAATTATCATTTGGATTGAAGCTTAGCTAGCTATAAGCTATTACAATAATCATGATATCATTTACCAATGAAGCCATGAACATTAAGTCTTTGCAACCTGATTCTTCTCATTAGTAGATCGTCTGACAATTGGCGTTCCTAAATCTAAGTTAACCAACAAATATTTATCTACCAAAATATTAAATGTGAATTATTCTTTGCACTAGTCACCATCCTTTCCTGCCATTATTGTTGTCGACATACTTGATATCATGATAAAATAGAACATAAATTATTAATTAACTAATAATCAATCTTTATTAGTGACACTTCAACATCTATTTGTGTATATGCATAAAACATAAACAAAATGTCATGAAATGTTTTCTTTACACCATTTCACATACATTAATAACAAGCAAATCACTATCAATCATCATCTTTCCAACAAAATGCTAACATAATATTACATGCACTTTCATATTCTTTTCAAAGGAAAGCTAGCATATTATATATTTTTCTTTTGCATGAAAATGCATAACAAGCATTCAAGAGAACTAGCCCAATAAGAAATTTTATTTGTTCCTACTATTATGTTTTCCTTTCCAACACGAATAACACAATAGATTCTATACTTATGCATGCGAATGCATGTTATTTTCTAGAAACATATTTTCCACAGGAGAGCGATTCACAATGGCTATTATGGATAAAAATGGAAGATTTAGTTCAAACAAGCCTAACATAACAGTTATAATTTCTTGCATGCAACTACTTATCCTTTCCAACAGAAAATAGCATGATAGATTGATCTTCTTACATGTGAAACATATATTTCTTTCCAAAAGAAACTAACTAAATATTGCATGGAAATATAAACACATTTATTTTCCTAGGGATCAAACACGCAACATTTATTCTTTCATGCATGCAAAGAAACACTTTCCTGTTACCAAAATATCTAGCCCAATAACTATGCACAATATTATCCCAAAAGAAAATTAATACCATAGCTAATCCCTTTAGGTGTGCAAATGCATATTATTTTTCCAAAAGAAGGCTAACACACTCAATATTATGTGATTGCACCTTCCTTTTTTCTAGAAATCCAATACCAAAACTATATTTTTTCATGCCTGCAAGTGTATATGTTTCTCTAAAGAATATTCCAAAGGAATCCTAACACAATAAAGCATACGATTACCAATTTTCCTCTCCAATAATCTAATTCAATAATATATACAAGGACATGTTTTTCTCTTCTCTTCTTTTTCAAGAGTTCTAAAAAAATAAATACTTCGTTGCATACAAATATATATATTTATTTTACAAGGAATTTAACACATTAATTATTCTTTTTCCAAAAGTTAGGTAACTCACTAGATATTACGCATGGAATACAAAATATTTCTTATCATTTCACACATCAAACAAATTTGTCATATTTCCTCAAGAACTAGCATAAATAACAAATCCTTCTCAAATAACACAATCAATGTTGTTTTATGGAAAGGTTTTAAGTGAACTCTTTCTCAAAAAGGTTACTTACATATTCATTTCTAGTTGATCAAATATACTAGAGATTATTCATATGCACATAAGCACATATTCCCTTAAGAGTCCAATTTTTCTGTATAAAAATTGAGTGCATATGCATCATGAGAACATACTCAGTAATATTTTAAATGAAATAACTTTATTCATTTTCAAGAATTATTAACATAATTGTTCTATTTTTGTGCATGTGAATAACTTACTTCTTTTCAAGAAATATCAACATAATTGTTTCATATTTGTCATGTGAATAACTCATTTCTTTAAAAAAAATATCAAACATAATAGTTATATGTTTGTGCATCCAATTAATTAATTTATTTTCAAGAACATTAACACAATATTTATCTCTATATGTACATAACAACTATTCTTATCGCGCTCATAAATCAAATGACAACACTTTGTTTTACTTTGTGTTTTCTGTTTTAGTCATCAACTTTGGGCACGGTTTCGAAACACTTGAAAACAAATTTTTGAAAAAAAATAGTTTTTCTTGGGAATGGGTTCGTTAAAAAAACCTCTCCATTTGTACACAAGTGTCATGGTTTGGAATATTCAAACGAATATTTGCAGTTTATTTTTCCAGATTTAAATATTAAATAATTTCTTATTTTTTCCATCAAATTTCGACACTTTTCGAGAAATTGAAAACAAAAATTTTAAATGTGAATGAATTTTTTGGTGATAAGAGATTAATTTACAAAAACATATTTTAGTTTTTATAGATCTATCACAGTTTGAGAGATACAAAGACATATTCGGACCCTATTTTCAAATAACTCATGCAATTCACACAATTATTTAGCCATGAAAGCCTTATAAGAATTCAATGCACAAGAAATATTTTAAGAATTCAATCAGCAAAAGACTTATTCCTCTATGCATGAAAGTCCATGGAGGTTTTCCCAAGGAAATAATCTCGACTCTTTATGATATGAAATTTTTCAAGCAAATAAATTCGATTCTTATTTCTTCATGCACCATATGCAAACAAAATAAGTTTCAAAGAACATAGCTAATTATCTTTTAATGCATGCTTGGGATCTCTCCTTTCTCTCTCTTGACTCCATTCTACATGTACTCTGTCATTAGTTCTCATATTTTCTCATATGCTTACAATAAGTAGAATTGAGAAAATGCAATAGTTTTTCTAATTCCTAAAAACATTCCATAAATCACTCCCTAAATAAGATTTTTCCTAAATCCTAAAATCACTCCATAAATCATCCATAACTCACTCTGAAAATTGAATTTTTCTAAATTTTAAAATCACTCCATAAATCATCCATAAATCTCTCATGTTTTTTCAATGTAGATTTGGTTTTGCCATATGGAAAACATATCACTTATTGATAATTTTTCTAAAACTATGACTCATTAGTTCTTAAACACAAAAGTCTACCAACTTGGAAATATAATTTAGTTAGATAGAAGAATATAAACTATGGTCAATATAAAAATTAAGAATCAATTATTGTAATATGGTTATAATTAAGAATTAGAAGAATATTCTTCTTGTAATATCAATATAAGAATTAATAATATTTAATTATTCAACAACCCTTATTTTAAGAGAATTTTTATGATGGCTTAGGCTAGGGATATTACATTTTTATTTCTTCTCATTCCTTCCTTACATGATGTGATCATTATATTATGAAAAATATGATTAACTAACTGAGTTAATAGAATCATGAATCGATGCATAGTTACAACAAGAAATCTAAATTAATATGCTACAACAATGGCACTTAATAGTTGTGCAACTCACTATGCTTTTACTAAATATTTCTCTATGTAATGATGATGGTTATATAATTATCATTGAGGGAAAATAATAGCTAATTTAGAAAGTTACACATTGGTAAATGCCGAAAAAATTTCCTAACCTCATCCATTTTCCTGTGAAGTTACCAGGGGATGTTACAAGCGGTATAAGTGTGCACAATGCAAAATTGGTTGCTATAACTGGATATCCGAATAAGGTTTCAGATACCCACTATAGGTGAGTAGATGCTTCTCTTGGAGTTTGAACCATATGGAGTCATTTTGTGCTCATCTTGGATTTTCATATTTTAGTATTGTGAATGCCACATATTATGATACGTATATTAGCTTCTTTGTTCAACCATATATGTGGTTTCTTTTATTTTCAAACTATCATATATATATAGACACATTTCAAATTCATCTATCAATTTAAAAACGATGTAAACATCATCATTAATATATAGAATTAAAAAAAAAAAAATTAACAATTAAATAAAAAATTATAAATAAATATCGATCAAGTTTAATCCCATTGATTTCTTTATAAACGCTGTTAGATTTCCCTACCATTAAAATTTATAGAAGATCCTAAACACTAACATTTTTCATTTGAGTTCCGAAAAAAAAATAAAAAAATTATTTAAACAACCTCCATTAAAATGTCAAAATTGGTAAAGGGATTCTTTGAACCTTTGCCATCTGACTGAAATTCTAACACTCAGGGCCCACCATACCCAGGAAAATTTCAATACCATAAATTTCATCTAACCGTACAAATAACGCGAACCATAAAACCATAGGTGCAAACAAAATCACAGGAATTAGTACGGGAGCACATTTAGGTTGACTCAGGTCAGATCATCGACACAGAAAATCACATGCCCTCACAGTAGTTCTCATCAATAACTACTTACAAAGTCACTGTAATATATATTGAAGACTTTAGCCCTATGATGTAGCGCACGATTGTTCCTATTGATTTGTGGAAGCTGATATCAGTGTCGATGACCTGGTGTGGAGGACACTTCACCTAACCATAGTGTCATTTTAGTATTTTCCGTCCTTACGATAACTAGAGTCGACTGTACTATGATCCATCCCAAGTGAAATGTAGGGAAACACTACAAGGACGTTTGTACTCCAATTAGCTCATTTCTAGCTCTATTGTGAATTTTCAGGCCCAACGACGATAAGAAGATCTAGAGCCCATGCGCAAATGACACGGACCAACTATATCATTCGCACAAAGTTTCTCATAGCGGAAAACAATTTCCACGTAATTGACATCCCTATGTTGACCGAGGCAGCCTTCTCCGATCTATCTGTCAATTGATTTTAGTAAATCACATGAACAATTTTTCAGCATTACAAGTAATTACATTACAATACTAGACCCTGAATAACTTCTTCTGTTGTAGATCGTAAATGCTTATGGGGAAAATTTATAAGTCCGACGTGAATTAGGATACTCATATTGCTATGTATTGATTCAATCAGGTTGCATAATAGATGCATTATTTATACTCCGAAGACAACGATACACTGAAAACCGAGTATCAGGCAACATGTATGTGTTTTTCGAGAACTTTGAAGCTGAACCCTCGCAAAGGAACTCTCGCACTCCAAGGACTTACCACTTCATGACTTTTTTTGGGCGCACAAATAAGACTGAATTAATGTTATGCCCATTGACGAGGACTTCGTTTTGTATTTGTGTGAGTTTTACAGTTACCACTATATTGTATCCTTTAGCGGTTTATGCACATTACTCTATGCATATGGTTAATTAAGTAGATGTGAATTTTGAATTTCATTATAATCCTTATTTTTAATAAAACCAGCTTAAATATATTTTTAACTCTGGACCTATCAAGAGCGAAGAGGAATGAAATCTTTTGAGATGCAAACCTCTCTTAAAGTGAAAAGAAGTTTGATCTGTCTCTAGACTTAATAGATATAAAGTTAAATGGATCTAGGTTGGGCTTTATATACACATACAATATCTAGGTTGGATCCATCTCTTCTCTCTCTTAGTGCTCTGGTTCTTCCTTTCTCTCTCTCTCATTCTGATCCAAAATGGATCTAAGATAGACTTCTGAATCTAAAGTGTTCCTCACAGAGAAAAATTAAATCCCAAGGATGCTCTTGGAAATAGCCCCATTGTGTATATCTTTTCATTCTAAATCCACTGCAATTTGAATGGGCTAAAATGGACTTCGGATGAAAAAGTTATCGCAAAAAGAAGTTTGCCTTTGTCATTTGAAAATGAGACAAATTCTTATATAAATGGGACTGAAGGGAAAATGTGTTTTTTAAATAAAAACCTTAAACTCCATCGCATCGCAATAAACAAAGGGAAATGACTTAAAACAAGCACAAATGCCTTCGGCGCACTCGACGGATTTATAAAGCAAAATGGTGAACCTCTTCAATTTCGAAAGAAGGGTAGTAAACAGTATTTCGGGCGGGCCTCAGGTAGTAAGCGGTATTGGATGGGCTCCGCCCAAATCCATACATTGGCTGACGCATGGCACGGTGGAGGAGAGAGAAAACCACTTTTTCAGGTGGTTAATCCCTGCACAAGTTGCGCGCTCGAAACGGACTATCAACTGTCGGATTAGAGGGCGTGGATCAATGGTCAGGATCTGATTGGTGGATCAGCGATCAACATCACCAAAGGAAAGGACCCCTAGGCCGTTACCAATGCGATATGTCGATTATGATATAATGACGGGGCCAATATTGATCGACGATCAACAATCGATGAACCACCGATACAAAGGGCCAATGCATTGTGATATGTCGATATGTGACTTGCGATAAATGGCATACCCGATGGAATTTATAAGGGTGATTCCATAATACTTGAAATCTGGAAATTCATATTTTCAATGTATTTCCCCTATAAATGGGTTTTTGGCCATTTGGCCATGCGACGATGCAATTGTGATATTACGATGGATGGTAGACCCAAAAGGGATTATAGACCAAATTTCATAGATTTTGAAATCCGAGAATTCAAGATTTCTGTGTATTCCTGTGGGTGAGGTTTTTAGACCTCCTGCGTAAGCGATAGCGATAAGCGATATTTGGACGAACCCGATAGGTTGATAGCGCTGATTCCATAATATTTGAAGTCCGGGCTAAAGGCCCATGATGTGTTTTCATGTGTTTTCCTGTGTATTTCCGTTACGAGCCTGAAATGCATTATTTCGTAGATTTCACTTGAAAAGAGGCCGTCGGTTCATTTTCCATTAGGAAACAACCATCATTCCTTGTGCCACGCTGCAGGCAGGCGTTTCTGTAATAGGGATGTGTTTTGAAACACAAAAAGACAGAGTCGGGAAGGAGAATGATTCCTCATGATCGAAGGGACAAAGGAATGGCTGTGGAAGTTGTAGAGTCAAAGGATGCCTTACAAAAACATAGAGAGCATGATTGACCAAAAGTCACTAACACAGGCAGCTGACGGAGTCTTTGGGTCGCTTGGAGGTCGAACGAGTGAACCAGAGAGCTTAAAGTTGCTAAGAGAGTTGCTTGGAGGTCAAGAGAATTACAGAGGCATGTAGAGGCTAAGAGAGAGCTCAAAGAAGCCAGAGCCAGAGTGCCAGAGCCAGTGCCAGAGCCAGAGCCATGAGCTAGAGTTGAGAGCCAGAGCCACGAGCCAGAGCCAAGAGCCAGAGCCAGAGCCAGAGCCAGAGAGAGAAAGCTGAAGAGCTTTAGAGCTAGGGATAAGATGGTGTTCTAATCCCATTGTGTTCAGTGTAGACCAGTGGAGTTGAGTGTGGAGCTTGTAAAAGGACTTTTCCATAATCCGAGAGAGCCTAGTCGAGTTGACTAGAGCTCAAGGAGAGGTAGCCCAAGAGTTTTGGGTGAACTCCATATTATATTGTTGTTATGTGTAATTTCTTGTTGCTACATTGTATTGTTGTTTTATTTGTTTTCATATGTTTTT